>NQII01000965.1:530768-599888 GCA_002778355.1 Clitarchus hookeri | reverse complement strand
GCCGCGCCGCACGGAAATAGCTCCCCGCAGCAATAACAAACAGGCGTGCGGTGATGTAGAACACTGTAGCGCGCCCGCCACTCCGCCGCGCCGGGACACTGCTCGCTCCCCGGCTTTAACACCTGCCGGCCGCCTTGCTGCCGTCGCCAGGGGGAGAATTACACGCCATATTGGATTTGTATATTTTTTACTTATACTCGTGTTTCAGATTACATTTTGAAAATGTGACTTTGTTAAGGTGCAGAATACCGTTTAATTATATTGTAGGGACAATTATCGTTTGACGTCTTGCGCTACTATCGCTTCTGTAATCATTTTCAAAAGGTGATCAATAATTTATTTCTACTTATTCCACAAGGTAAGCAAATAAAGGCACTTCATAGTTTTTGCTGTTAAATAATAATCTGAGTGATACACAATTCCTTGTTGAAGAAGAAATTTCAATGATGAGTGCTGAATGCATTTAACGAATCAAAATCTGGTAACACCACAATGGAGCTTCTTCCAGACCGTGTGTGAGCGACCCCGTGGATATAGGGCGTGCCGGGAGGTGCTTCGCCCGTTACATGCAAATATTGGGGCCAGAGGCTTAGGTGCTGTTCACTGTTGTTTGAGCACTTTTGAAATGAACATTTGAAAAATGTCACCGCCCCAATCTGCGTATATTTTCGGGCACAACGACTGGAGTGGAGTGGAGAGATTTGGGAGGCTCGTAACATCGACGTCTTGAGAGCCCGGTGCGGGTGAAGTCAGGTGAGTATGTAGGTAGCAGCGCCGGAATGCAACGGAGGGGGGACGGGAGATCCCCGAGGAAACCCACCGACCGCCGGCATCGTCCGGCATGATTCCCACACGCGAAATTCCGGGAGCGACCCCGCCAGGAATCGAACTCGGTTCGCCTTGGTGGGAGGCGAGTAGTCTGACCACTACACCACCGTGGCCTCGGAGCATCTTCGAGACCGTGCGTAAGCAACCCAGTGGCTGCAATCCAGTCAGGCTACGCGGAGTGGTGCTGCGGCCGTCACATGCGAATGTTGGGGCCATGGGCGTAAAGGCTGCTCACAGTTATTTGGGCACTTTTGAAATGAATCTCTGAAAAATGCCACTGCCCCTATCTGCATACATATTTCACGGGTACGATGACTGCCATGCGCCCAGATAAGTCGGTGACGACGGAGGGAAAGTAGTTCCACAGTTCCACGTCTTAACGTTAAATGTAAAGTGTCGAATAAACGTTTGTGAATACGGAGATGATTTATTTTGCTTCCTTTTTTTTAATGCCCATGCACGTAAGAATTAGCAAATTGGTGAAATATTAACTTTTCTAATTATTTTACAATTTCACTTGACCGACGCATGAATACAGTGATCAAGTCAATTACAATGATAATTTTACATACGGCATAAGAAAGCATAACGTGCTTACAATTAGATCTTACGGGAGCTTTCAAAAACGTTCAGCCTACCGTGAACACCTTAGGCGGAAATTTGATAGGAAGGGAGTTGGGGGTGAAACCTCCTATTGCAACTTAAGTTGTCAACAATTAGTATTAAAATTATTAATAAGCCTTTAATTGCGGAAAAAAATCTAATTTTTATAGATTAAAATGAATTTAAGTATAGCCTATTGCGAAGTAATTTTTCTCCTGGCATTTTTCCTAACTGACACGTGCGTCAGATCACCGCTAATGCTAGTGTAACGTCCCACTCTTCATTTCAGTCAGTGTAACCTCCATCTCCGCTCCTTTTTTCCTTGAAAAATTTCTGACTAGGATACTGATTGCTGCTCTTCCTTTAGGATGATCGAGAGTATAACATTACTTTCTACATATTTAGAATACTGCATCCATTTTCGTTGTGATACGAAATCAAGCATGACAATGAAGGAAAATGACTTTTCAAAAATTGCTGAAACTAACTATAGGAATTTTAAATATATATTTTTTTTATTCGTGCAAATATAAAAATTGAACAAAATTAACACATTGGGATACAGCTCGAAATAATCTTTAATTTGTATATTTGCATTTTTACAAGTATCACATTTGAGCAAAAGTAATACGTTAGCAAACAGATTGAGATAGTTGCTCATGTTAATAGAATGTGATGAAGAATAATTATTGAAAATTTATTATGCAGTTAGCCAGTATTTTAGTTTAACTTTTGAGATAAAAATAGTCAGAAGTTAAGCCCTTGCCGAAAGTGAACCAAGAGTCGCATTTTAAGGAAATTACAGCATGCCACTCCTGCGAATTCAATAAACACTTTACCTGAATCTAAATTTCGTGTTTTAAATAATATTTTAAAATTTGTACGAATTAAGATTTTAAGTTAAAATACTCATTTATTTATACCAGTGTGGGTGTATATATATATATATATATATANTAACTTCACTAACATTTTTTTTCAAATGATTTGATAATTTATTAAAGTGATCTTCACTATTGTGTCACGAAACCATAAAATATCCTTGAAATCGAGAAAAAAAATTTGACTCTTTGATAGCTTTAAGGCTACGTCTCACCCGCCATTTTGTAATAACTATTCACTCATTTAATTGTTAAGAAGGAATACATTTTTTCTAAAATTAAGATATGAAGCTTTAGCTATCTATCTTGACCTGCAGTGCAGACATAACACAATCATGTCACAATATATGACGTAATATAAAATTAAAAATATAAATAGGTTTTTGCATTTTAACAACTACCAAATAGCACTCAGTAAGAATTAAGCGAATCAACAAGTATAAGGTTGTAAAAAGCAACTGTGATGTAGTTGCCGCTATTATGTAGTGGTTAGGCTACTCGCCTCCCACCTAGGCGAACCGGGTTCGATTCCCGGTGGGGTCGCTCCCAGATTTTCGCACGTGGGAATCGCGGCGGACGATGTCGCTGGGCGGCGTGTTTTCTCTGGGATATCCTGTTTCCTATGCCCTTCCATTCCGGCGCTGCACCGTACTTACCTCGTTTCACCCTCATCGGCTCTCAATGCCTCTTTGTTCAGAGCCGCCCAAATCTCTGCACTCCACTCTAATGGTGATGTAATAATAAATTGTTAATGAATACCCCGATAAAAATGTAGACAAGAAAACTAAAAAATTCTACCCAAACAAATAATATATCTGCATTTAAGAGTACTCATAACACGCAGAAAATTTCCTTTTGTGCTCGGTGGAATGACTGCCAATGGCTTGGCCCCATCCTGCGGATGTCATATCCGGGGCAGTAACTCTACAGTAGCTATCGGTTTCTCTCTCCCCTACTNCACCCTCATCGGCTCTCAATGCCTCTTTGTTCAGAGCCGCCCAAATCTCTGCACTCCACTCTAATGGTGATGTAATGATAAATTGTTAATGAATACCCCGATAAAAATGTAGACAAGAAAACTAAAAAATTCTACCCAAACAAATAATATATCTGCATTTAAGAGTACTCATAACACGCAGAAAATTTCCTTTTGTGCTCGGTGGAATGACTGCCAATGCTTGGCCCCATCCTGCGGATGTCATATCCGGGGCAGTAACTCTACAGTAGCTATCGGTTTCTCTCTCCCCTACTANGCTTGGCCCCATCCTGCGGATGTCATATCCGGGGCAGTAACTCTACAGTAGCTATCGGTTTCTCTCTCCCCTACTACTTTTGTGACTCGCATCATGTTGTTTCTCTCATTTTATACAACTTTCATTACACGTATGCAAAGTGTACGATGCTTTTGTAATAATAGTTTTTCTTAAACATTTCGTTATGACAATGCGGGGTAAAGTGAGAAATTTTTTTTCACGATTGTATCCGTGCTTTTAATGGATCAAATTCAAATCGCGCCGTAATAAAAAAAACTGTTTTGCTCGAAAAATAGTTTTTTTCAATAACTAGTGAAAAAAAACCTAAACTTAAAACTCCAGTATTTCTTTTCATTATAATCATTAATTGAAACACTTTCTAATGATTGACTTTTTGAAAATTTTCCTGCGTGAAGTGTTATGCGCAACATTGCGCAAGTTGCAAGAGGTCAGTTGTGAGTGCGGCACAGAATCAATGGGACGATAAAGGCGAAGTTACCTGGCGCTTCCAATGCGGTATCGCATCTTTGAACAAGACACTGCAATGACGCTCAGTCTCTCTGTAGTGCAGCGCACAGTTATAGGTCAACGTTAAGCGATGGCCTTAACAATTTTTTTTGTGTCTAGCCTGCGTAGTAAATTTCAGTGCAGTCTTTTATCCTAGTATTACGTCTTCACGACTAATATTTTTTTCAGATATGTTCGAGGCCTCCATAATAATAAGCGATATTTTGAAAATTCCCTTCCAAGACTATAAATTCAGCGTGAGTTAATTTAGTAGATAAATTGTGATTATGCTTAGCAATTCGTGTAAAGAGTTGTCAAGTAGACGAGTGCAATATGAGAGTGTTTTCCTGTGAATAACGAGACAAGACCCCAATTTGCAACATGCTTTACACATCTACTTCCTTTGGACGTATGCTACTTCTTAAAATAAATAATTTTCTTCTCTCAAATTTTGAAGTTTGTTGACTAGATCTCTTTACATATTATTTATATGCACTCGTTAATTACCCATCCGTTTCGGTATTGTACTGATTACCTAGATTATGCAAAAAAATCACGATATTGTAGTTATATCATAATTTAACGAATCTGAATAAAATCGTAAGCTACACCAGGAATTGACATACACTGGAGAGCCAAAAAAACTGGTATAGACGTGCGTGTTCAAATAACAGAGGTATGGAAGCAATCAGAGTAACGCGATGCGGTCGGCAGCGCCTATATAAGACAACAAGCGTCTGGCAAAGTTGCTAGATCGGTTACTGCTGCTAAAATGGCAGGTTATCAAGGTTTAAGTGAGTTTGAACATGGTGTAATAGTCGGCGCACGAGAGATAGGGCATAGCATCTCCGAGGTAGCGATGACATTTGGATTTACGCGTACGACCATTTCACGAGTGTACCGTGAATATCGGGAATCCGGTAAAGCATCACATATTCGACATCGCTGCGGCCGGAAAAAGATCGTGAACGAATGGGACAAACGACGACTGACGAGAATCATTAAACGTGACAGACGTACAACCCTTTCTCAAATTAGCACAGATTTCAATGCTGGGGCATTAACAAGTGCCAGCGTGCGAACTATTCAACGGACCATAATTGATATGGGCTTTCGGAGCCGAAGGCCCACTCGTGCACCGTTGTTGACTGCTCGACACAAAGCTTTACACCTCGCCGGGGCCCGCCAACACCGCCATTGGACTGTTGATGACTGGAAACACGTTGCTTGGTCTGACGAGACTCGTTTCCAATTGTATCTGACAGATGGACGTGTACGTGTATGGAGACATCCTCATGAATCCATGGACCCTACATGTCAACAGTGGACTGTTCAAGCTGGTGGAGGCTCTGTTATGGTATGGGGCGTGTGCAGTTGGCGTGAAATGGGACCCCTGATATATCTAGATACGACTCTGACAGGTGACAGATACTTAAGCATCCTGTTCGATCACCTGCACACATTCATATCCATTGTGCATTCCGACGGCCGTGGACAATTCCAGCAGGACAATGCGACACCCCACCACGTCGAAAGTTGCTACCGAGTGGCTCCAGGAACACTCTTCTGACTTTAGACACTTCCATTGACCACCTAAATCACCAGAAATGAACATTATTGAGCATATCTGGGATGCCTTGCAACGTGCTGTTCAGAAGAGATCTCCACCGCCTCGCACTCCTATGGATTTGTAGACTGCTCTGAAGGATTCATGGTGTGAATTGCCTCCTGCATACCTTCAGACATTAGTCGAGTCCATGCCACGTCGTCTTGCAGCACTTCTGCGGGCTCGCGGGGGCCCTACACGATATTAATGGCAGGTGTACCAGTTTTTTTGGCTCTTCGGTGTAGGTACTTCTTCAAATGGCTTAGCTGAGCCGACCCCCATAAGTAACATCAGCAAGACATCGCTTTAGACTCGCCAAATTTTAGGTTCTATCACTGCAAAAAAAAAAACATGAAATACTGGGTTTATTTCGATTTCTTCCATCCGATATATTTAAAGGCTAAGAAGGAAACGGCATGTACGCTGAAATAATCAAATTAAAAATTTAGCTCACGTAACAGTTTTTGATAATTCTCGTCCTAGAAGTAAATACAACCCACGCCGTCAAGTTGCTGCTAGGGTAATTTAAACCAATAAACGATGATTCCCAAATGATAGGCAAAAATTTAATGCCTTAAAATTGTTTAAGAAATTTGAGTGAAAACATTTTACCATCCATAGTTACTGAAAAAGAAGTAAAGAATGTGTAAAAAAGACGGGCTGGGCTTATTTGACACAATGAAGAAAGTAGAGGGATTATAGGGACTTTGGCACATCGGGGCCTACGACCGGAGCGTCGGAGCTGTTCGTACTCTGTCATTCTGGTCGGCCAGCTGCCATCTTGAATGCACGTGACCTTGACTTTTGACCTTGACCCCGGTGACATTTAACCTTTATCCCGGTGACCATTAACCTTGACCCCGGTGATCTTTAACTTCGAAAACCTAAAAAATCCAAAAAAATTATAATACAATTTTTTTTACAATTTATTAAAGAATTGTAAAAAATTTATTAAAATTACTAAAAGATTTACTATTAAAAATTTATTATAAGAATTTTTTTTTTAAACTTACAATTCCGGAGATACCCCTCACTACAACCACCCCTAGCCTATACTCATACTGTCGTGTGCAGCAATCATGGTTTTTCTTTTGTCATTTGTTTATACATTGCTGGAGGACTCCACATTGATTTTTTCGTTTGTCATTTGTTTATAGATTACTGGAGGACGCCATCTTGGTATTTTCGTTTGTAATTTGTTTATACATTGCTGTAAGCCACCATCTTAGTTTTTTAGTTCGTCATTTGTTTATACTTTTACTGGAGGCCGCCATCTTGTTTTTTCCCTTTTTTATTTTTTTTACATAGCTGGAGGCCACCATATTAGTTTTTTTTTTTCGTTTGCTATTTCCTTTATGCAATGCTGGAGGACGCCATCTTGGTTTCATAGGTTTTCAAAACCTAGGTGGCGCTAGTGTATTAATTTACCCACCAGGCGAGTTGTCGATTTAGCCACCAGATGGCAGCCATATTTGTTTATGTTTTTTAAGAGTAGGTTGTGCTGTCAATGCCCTTCATTTTTTATTCTACTTTCAACACACAGGTGGCGTTATTGTCACGATTCAGCCACCAGGCGAGCTGTCGGCACTTATATTTATAGGCACAGGAAAAATTTAATTTTTTATTCCTTTTTTGTTTGTTTTTCAATCAACAGTAGACCTACATGCATGATGCGGGACTTTGACTACATGCATAATTAATAAAATAAATATTTTTATTAAAAACTTTACGTCCGATAGTAAAAAAGTAATTTTTTATTTTAATGCTAATTAAAGTACCATTGAAATTGAGTATTTATTCTTTTACCCCTCACCCCACCACTTTAGTCCAACCAATTATTCACCATCGCTTATTCCCTTACCACTACAGCTCTTGTTTTCAGCATTGTCCGCCAGAGTATGCTGGTGTAGGGAAAGTATGTCATGGGAACAATGTCGACCCTCGGCACAGCTGTTATGGGTACCAGGGCTTGCCGGGGCGAATTGACAAATCTTAAAAACAGCTGCTATCTTAGCTCATGCTAACAATTTTATGGGTGCCATGGGGGGAGGAGCTTGGTCCAGTGATTATGAGCAGTTTCTCGTCTAATGCCAGAGGTGACAGATCGCTCTCTCACCCCTCGTCTTTTNTCTAATGCCAGAGGTGACAGATCGCTCTCTCACCCCTCGTCTTTTAGCATTCTGACTGGTAGGAATATATAACCTCATAAAATACGGCACTGGAACTTCGTTTTTTTATTTTATATATTTATCACGGATATAATTTTCAAAGGCGTTAACTCAGTACCTGTGACGCTACTGTAACACTTCGTTTGCATTTACCAAATGTGTTCGAAGACAAGAAATGTACGAATGTTCGAATAATGCAGATCGAGTGACATAAAATGTATAATATTTTGTATGGCATTTTCTAAGCGCGATAACTTGCAGAGGCGTGCAAAAACCTACGTACCTGTAGGACCTTCACCTGCCAAAATCCGCCGTGTACAGTCTCCTTCGCAGCATCGTACGAGCGTACTTCCAACAAAACCAAGGGATGAGAATGAGCATCTACCATCGTACCAGCAACCAACACGCCCAAGAATCATGGCAGGGTCTGAGTTGGTTAATGACAATGGTTTCGTAGATGCCCAAACTGCATTCCATCACAGTCCTAAGACATATGCTCCCACAACGAGAGCGGGTATTCGAAGGATATTTGCACATGTTTAGCTCGACCACATTCAACGAAAGGAAGGTATTCGAATCGAAAGACAAGATAACGAAAATACTGTGAAACCTCATAGTGGAAATATACGTCATGAGAAAGAATCACACAAAGAGCTTGTTTTAGGGTAAACATCAATGATAAAATCAATCGCCGAGTGCCCCATACCCTCTAAACAACATGCTTGCCTCCCACATCAGCAAAACATTTGTGTAAAATTTTGTTGGAAAAATTTATGTGCCGTGTACGGTTGCGTTATGCAGCTATCTATAAAGTAATCATGGCTCGAAAAAATTCATATTATGGACGCCCCTAATCCACGATATTGTGAGCCCTGATAGTTTCAAGGGTTTGGCCCCGCTCACGGTATTTGATGTAAGCAATAAGGACGAGCGTATTACCTCCAATGTAATCGACTGCAGGATCGAATTCTCTACACATGTAAATATTCCCGCCAACACATGCGCATTCTGCCTGATACTTCATGACCGGCTTGTATCGTACAATTGCAGAGATAAGACAGTCAAATACTGTCGTGAGCGCAGCTCAGAATATATCAATATAATTGTTCACACTCTATAACTGTTTAGTCGTCTTCGAGCATCGATAGCTTCAAGATGTACTGTAATCTGAAGGGTTTCTGAGCCAAAATGGCTTCGTGCTCAAGGAGATCGCAGTGATCTACAACGATGATAGAAAAACACGAACCCGCAACTTCCGACCTCCATAGTCCTGGTAACGGTTGTATGAGAAGAGCAAGAAAACAAACACCTGGCTGAGAAAGTACTACCGTGGACTGGAATGAGACGAAGGCAAGATTCCATACTATCAGATGAGAAATTTGCTGCGCGACTTGCTGATGCAGTACCCGAAGGCCCCGATTTATGTAGCTGGACCTAAGCAGAAAAATGGCTTAGCGGTGTGTGTAAATTTGAATTGGAGATTATCGATGTGTAGGCTGAGTATGGATGTTCTTCGCTTCGCAAACTCTTTAAAATGTACGGCGAGTCACATCTTCATGTCTGCGACAGGTCGAAACCTGACTGGGCCTGCGCACTGAAGAACGTGCAGCTGCTGCGCAAATGGTGCACCTCATCCTTGGACCAGGTATCGGGTTCCTACGAGTAGATACGCAATTGTCCAAATCGACCCGAAGTTTTCGACCATTCTTCATATGCATATAAAGACAGGAACATCTTCCCACCTTCAGTTGGCCTCCAGACACCAGACGAAGATGTATGAATTTCACCCTACGAATGTTTATGTGAGTGTCACACTCGGTCACTCTTCCATCGAATACAGCTATTGGGACGCCGGCTACCTATGCACTTACCCAAAGAGTTGTGATGGTAGTGGCCTGCAGCTTTGGAGACGTTCGCACTTTCCCCTGACGTACGAGCCAAGCCAGCAGCTCATAGCATGTTGCGAGCCTGGAAAGTGCTCTGTCTTTCAACACATCCAGCAACACATCTTCCCGCCAGCATTGAAGACGTGGTGTCTTTTTCTGTATGCACGAATGCGATCGCCACGGATTGCACAGAGGGAAACTCACAGCCACCAGTCGAGATTGTTGAAGTCTCGAGCCAGACGACCAGAAGTCGGAGAACGTCTCGTGGGTACCATGTGGCCATCAGTAGTTCCACGAAATACAATGCTGCATCTTCCCATGAATGTTCCTCCTGCTCCGGAAATGAGCCGGCACATACTCGCCGACGTAGCTGTCGTCGCCCGGCAAGGTGTACTCTCTAAGCTGCTGATGCTGGTTCAACCACCGACAGACCTGGTGTTGATGAGCCAGATGTTGGTACTACAGATATTGAACCACCGATCAAAGAGGGGCCCGGTCTACACTGCAATGATAATGCAATGGATGGTGAATCGGATACAAGTTTTGCTGCTAGTGTCGAATGTCTTTGTAGTGACCCTGCGATTTGTGCAGCCCTTCGTAGAGCGCTGCTGCTTACCACCATAGGTGAATTGCTCAGCCTTTTACAAGATACCCTAAAATTATAAATGAAGACCTGCAGATTAAAATCATATTTAATTTGGACTCTGTTCAAAGAAGATTAATAAAAATTATTGATTTTTGCTAATTATGTGTACAATAAATTTTGTTTAAACCAAAAAAATGTTGTGTTTTATTTATTTAAAAAAAACCCTCCGCTTTATATAAAACAAATATGATAGTTTACGTACTTTGCAGGAATGGTCAATGTCACCATTCGGTACAGGCTGATAGCAGGCAGAATAATTGAGAAATTAACACCACCTATGTTTTGATATAATCCAACATAGAGCGGCCAACAGCGCAACCTATACTTTAAAAACATAAATTAATATGGCTGCCACCTTGTGGCTAAATCGACAACTTTCATGGTAGCGATATCAATTATTAATACACTAGCGCCACCTAGGTGATGTAAAAGTAAACATATGAAATCCAAGATGGCGTCCTCCAGCAATNCGAATAACCTTCTTATAAATGCGTTCAAGTGGGCGATACTAAAAAAAAAAAAAATGGACGGTAGATGTCGTATGTTAAGGAAGGGGGCGGGAAGGGGTGGATATCTGCCGAATAATTAATGAACGCGAGTAATTAACCGTCAAAACAACTAATAAAAAATTGGCGAGTGTGGTGGTAGAGATACCTCTAGAAATGTAAGTTTTTAAAATTAATTTTTTAACAATAACGTTTTATAATTTTTATAAAACATTACATTTTTAATAATTTTAAAAGTAATTTTAATAAAGGTTAAAAATGGGTTTTAATTATTTTAAAACAATATTTTTAATATATATTTTTTAATTTCTTAGCAATTCTTAATATTAAAAAAAAAAAAATTAGTTAATTTTTTGGGATTTTATGGGTTTTCAAGGTCTAAGGTTACCGAGGTCAAGGTCAAATATCAAGGTCACATACATCTAACATGGCGGAAAATATGGCCGCTGGGGACAGGAATGACATACCATGAACAGCTCCGAGCTCCGCCGCTGAACGCCAATGGCTCAGACTCATAATAATTCTACTGACGATGTTTGCCTCATCGCTGGCAATGAACCGTAGACGACCTCGGAGACTACTTCGAAGATGTTAAACGGCTTGTACAAGTATGATACGTACCCGTTCAAATTAGTGTATCCAGGTTGTACGAGAATTAATCAATTAAACGGTGATTTCAAGCAATCATGTTTGTCTTTGTTCCTTGCCTGACATTCCTGCATCCATACCCCATGTGGTGTCACCTTTAAAACCTACTTGTCGTGCACTTTAAACTGTATGTAGTACATTTTCTGCGTTGTATAATTTTCTGGAGATAAACAATGGTTGCCATGACTTCTGAATCATCCATTATATATAGTACTTCTCCAATCACGTGTTCTATGCTAAATAGGTTTCATTATCTCAGTGCACAGTAAATTAGTGGTTCTTCCCTTATTTACTAGAATTACCAAGTTGTATGCTAGGTGAGTTTACTCTGGAGCAGGTCGCTTGAATATAGCTATGTGAGCTTATCTCCTCGCCACGTTTAGTGACAGTGACCTTACTTAATATCTGCAATATTTTTAATTCAAAAATTTAATCACTTGTAATTTATAAATATTGAAATTTTGGGAAATTGTGCAAAAGCTTTTTGAAGCGAAACCGCCGCACTGTTTCATCGTGCTGTACAGAACAGTTAGAAATGCATGAAAAAACATTTGACTTTTTCCCTTTTCGCATACGATAGAATTTCAAAAATACGTTTAAATCTTGTTTAATTGCATAACTATTCCTTCAAACAAAAAAGCACAGCGAAATTGAGGAGTCCACGAAAACAGGTTTTACCTTGCCAACCCAATCAATTTTTGAATTTGGGAAAGTCCCTTCTTATTTGGTGCCTGCAGCGTAAGCGGAAATCACGCCTAAATTCAAGTTTCTAGATCAAGCTGTTTTTGCTGTGCGTTGATAACTCAGTTAGTTAGGAAGGAATTTTACTTTCTTCCACTGAAATTAGCCTACACAAACCTGATACATTTAATAAATTATTATTTGCATATGTTATTAAATGCGAGAATTTTATTTGATCTAGTTTGTATCTAGGTAAGATTTTTATCCTTATTTAAAAAACAAAATTATGAAATTGAATAATTATTACAAATTTTTTATTTGACTTGGCCTCTTGACTATTAAATATATATTGCCGCCAGAACAGGAGACCAAGTTGGTTGTAATTACTTCCTTTGGTGATGCCGCAAGCTGACTCTCATGCGTACAGTGACGTTCATTTGCTATAGGCCATTCACGGTAAAGTGAGCACTGTTGAAAGCCCTCTCATTTAAAATAAGTGTCAATAGGTATGTTTCATTTTTCCTTAGATGCTAACTTCTGATTGCGGTGGAATATACACACTGTATGTGTTACTTACATGGCAATATATATTTAAAAAGGTGGTTAAAGGATAAAATATGACTGAAAGTAAAAGATAACTAGGGCCTCAAAAGTGCTCACATTGCCTTGAACAGCCTATACCTGGGCGGAGAGTACGATAATGAGGAAGCGAAGGGAATGCGATTAAACTCTGGTTAGGGCATTTGGGGATGGGTACGGGGACAACCAGTAAGAGGGTTCAGAAATCATGTAACACGGACTTCTATCGTTGGGTAAAATTTCTGGGTACTTTAGAGCGGAGGTTTGTTGCTCGAAAATATAGTATTTGACAGTAGTGGTCAGAAAAGTATTATTCTGCCCTATAGAAACAGAGTATCCCTTGCCCGGTTGGATTAAATTCCTCAAGTTTTTATGAAACAGTTATTTGTTGTTAAAACCATTATGTAAGTATACACACTTTCGTATAACTTTTTTTATATTCTTGAGTGACGTCAGGGAATCACAAATCTAAAACCATTAGTTAACAAAAGTGAACACCGATGTGCTGCATACACTAGATGAATGTAACACCGAGCGAAGTAGTGCAGCGGTATACCACTCGACTCGCGTTCGGGAGGACCCGGGTTCTATTCCCGGTCCATCCTGATTTCAGTTTTCCAAGGTTTCCCAAAATCACTACAGGTGAACGCTAGATGGTTCCGTAAATCAGTCCCTGACCGATTCCTTCTCAACACTTCAATAAAGTGTTCCCTTGTTGCCGTTCAGGGGCACTCAAAAACACAAAATAATTACGTAACTATACTTTGCCAAAACTCTTTTTTTTCGCATCACTGAAATTAGCTGGAACGCCTACAGAAGTTTGATTTCGGACACGATTACTTTTGGGAACACCGTTGAAACAAATATATATAGGAGCATAATCTAGGCTTTGGGAGTCCAAACGGTGGCACCTAGTTGTTGAAACAGCTCAAAATAACGTCGCGATGATGGGGCGTGACGCACAAAGGCTTCATGCTACTGAACTCGCACGAAGTATCAACCCTCCGGGTTCAAAAAACTCTGATATTTCTTATATTGCAGCAATTTAAGGTAATCTCCGTACGTTACCTTTACGTCAGAGGAGAAGGAGATAATAATACCATTCTTCGTATTCCGCATCACAACGTACGCGTCTGAATTCCTGCTCATTAACAGAATCGAAGCATTGAGGATCTCGTAGGGAACAATGCCTTCTTCAGAAATACAAAAAATAAAAATACTTCGTGATTGAAATGTAGAAACATGCTCGTATTGTTCTGTTGCCCTTTCGCGGAAAATCGTGGTCTGTTAGCGCTGTTTTCGCTCTGCAGAAGTTAATTTAATCCTAATTTTAAGTTATTAAGCTTGTGTTATCATGGATGCTGCTCTTAGGGATCCCGTTTCTTGGAACTTGCGTAGAAGATAATTATTTGGGTTGTAGTTGTGTGTTTCCTCATCCATAACAATATTTGCGAGATTTGTCACTTATCGAACGTGTTTTTTTTATTTGGATATCACACCTTAAAAACACATCTGCGTATTGTGCCTTTTTAATTTCAGGCGCACCTTGGTTTGGTAATACGTATGTTGTTTCCTTACTGTTTGGTAAGTTTTATAATCATTTTAATCGAAGCTTTTGTTCCTGGTTTCCACTGCCATCTGTAGAGTAAAGTTTGATAATCATTTCAAAAAATGTTGTCACTCCATTATGGCAGTCACTATTGAGTAGTTTCAACGTTGATAAAATTAAAATAAGGACAAGTTGTTTCTTTGAAGTTAAATATGTGACAGAAGATTCTGTAATTTAATTTGAAGAACTTGGTCCTTGGTCAGTTCTAATACTGTAAACATAAATTATGAGATTTCTCTTGGCACTTTATTTCGGCTATGTATATAGTAAACCAAGGTTTCATTGTCATAATTAATTGTAAAAACAATATTTTTAATAGAATTTGTTTTAAAATTTAAAAACATATTTAGTCATGTATAATTTTGCAATGTTCTATGCTCGTTTCACTGCACAATGATCGTCCTTTCGATCACTCTGCAGTTATAAGTGGCAAACACTTACAAGTTTATCTGTGGCGGTCTTGCAATTAGCTGAGCCGATTTTGAGAATTCGTTGAATTCGTCTCTTCTGCCCTTTTCAAGCATTTTCTCAGCCATGTAACAAGCAAAAATTCTGTCTCTTCAAGTTCGACTTTTTTATATTAATTATAATGTCGTGATTGTTTAACGATACCGTTTTCGGTAAGTAATACGTAGTGCTTGGTGTTTGTTTACGGTTTTTGTGTGTCCCTTGTTTCGCAAATCTATATAGAACTGATTTGATTTCATAAAAGTGTGGTTTACGAGAGTCCGTGGATTTCGGGTTGCTGTCCCTGGGCCTTATGGTTATGGAAGTCTGGGAATGAAGTCGGATTGGGTGTAACCCAGTTATGAAAAGGCAACTTGCCCATCTCTTAGCAACTTTCTGGTCGGGGATTCTGCCAGGTTCTCCAGTGAACCAGCAAACATTATAGATATGATCCAGCAAACTTAATTGCCATTATCCATCATGCATGTGCATGCCACACATATGACACTTACTTTTACCTACCTGATCTCCTGAAATTTGCTGAAGTGAAAATTGTTTTTAGATATTTTCTTTCAAAACAATCCTGATTAAAATAAATAGCTAAAAATATTAACGCTTAGTAAAATAATTAATATAAATTTTGAAAAGAATAGTTTAAGTATGTAATAGATATTCGTATTTATTATATTCAAATTCTAATTTCTCTACATCTTCTTAACTTAATGCAGAGTATTGTGTTTTANATATATATATATAATGGTAATTTAAATAAAATTACCTCATCCGAAGCTAACTTTTTAGTTTTAAATTTGTACCCGGTTTGTAATTTTTTGACATGTTTCTTGAAATATTGTGAGGAACCCAGGAATCCTCGGCCAATATTCTTTATTTTGTTTTTAAGCACATCTAAGTGAAGGCTGTTCACTGTAAAGTGAGCACTTTTGAGACCCTAGTTACTTTATACTTTCAGCTATATTTTATCCCCGAACCACCTTTTTAAATAAATATTGCCATGCAAGTAATAGACACAATGTGTATATTCCACCGTACTCGAAAGTTAACGTCTAAGGTTAAAATAAATTATACTTATTGACAATTATCCCAAATGAGAGGGCGTTCGAAAGTGCTCACTTTACCGTGAACAACCTGTAATCACGGACCCACGCCTAGGGCCTCACCCTGCCTGCGACGGTTCGGCTGGGTGGGCAGTCCTTGGCATACATTTTTTTTTGCCTTGGGATGTTCGATACCCCAGTTGCCTGGGTAGGGGTTGTGCAGTATGTCTTGGAGAGCGGTCTGAATAAAGTTTATTTCATTCTTCGGCAATTTCACGCTGACCGCATGACGATAAAAATTATATGAATTTGTTCTTATTTACACGTGCTGTCTTCTCTAACTGTAAAATAATTATGTGCAATGATTCCAGTCTTCCAGGTAATTGTAGAGCAAAATTATCAATAAATACTTTATATGAATTGTTCTTGAAAATTTTGTATTTTTTAATAATTTTAAAAATTGTTGAATTGTGGAATTTTAGTTGGTTATCTATTTGAATGTCAAGTAACACTCGTCATACCAAATTATGACATATCACTTTAAATGTCAAAAATTAACGTCAATGATCAAATTCAAACTCAAAATGTCAGTAAGGCTACCTCAAGAAGAATTCAAGATGGCTGATAGTGCTCCCTGCTTCCTCACAACTGATCCGTGAAAAACTCCAATTAAAATTCGTTATCCTTGAAGTCGATTTCCTATCGCCATTTATGTTGGCTTTTTAACCAGCTTGTAAACGGGTAAGTCATATGGGTTGATAAACATTCAGTATGTATATTATTTTCATGGACAGTATTTATGAGTATTACATACATTTTTCTAGTGTCGATTAAAACTTCTCCTAGCAAAGATAATGAAATCTATGAATTAAAGCTTACCTATCCGAGTGTCTCAAATGTATGGTTATACTCGTAAGTGAATAACAGAGCAACTATTAAAGATAATCTGATAGAACTGCTTGTATTGACGCTTGTATTGCAAGGACAACGTTGGGTGTGTGAAAATGTTAATAAGAGTCACAAGATGTCCGCAAATCAGCAGCAAGACGTCGTCTTCACCGCTGTATAATAGAATGCTACGGTTTCCATGTGAGTGGATTCACAGCACAATCGCGTCTCTCGTGGCATCCAATGTCCGTGGCTTTGTGGCGTACAGTGTGTTCTTCAGAGTTCCCCACATATAAAAATCTTATGTCGTTAAATCTAGATATCTGGGTGGATACTCAACACTTTCACGTCGTACTATCCACCTCGCAACAATAATTTCATCCAGAAGCTACCGCACGTCTCAGTGGCAATGAGGCAGTGCACCGTCTTGCTCGAAAAAACAATAATAATCTGGGTAGAGTTGGTGAACAGCTGGCACAATGTTTTCAAGGATTGCACCACATGTTCCGGCAGACATGCCGGACCACTCTCTTAACACAGGAAGATCAACTACTTACTCTACCTCATTGCGGAAATTTACATCTGCCCGATACACACTCCCGTGACGGTTGACAGTTCCATTCAATTCAAAGGTTGCCTCATCGGACCAAACAATCACTTCAGTAAAATGTTCGTTGTCGTTGCACATGTTCACAACCCAATTACAAAATTCGACATGCCTACCTGGGCCATCTTTATTCATAGCGCTAAAAAAACGTGAGAATGTAGGGCCTTCAGTTTACTTGCTTAGAAATGAGGACACTTGTTTTACTTGCACCTGACTCACTCGCAGCTTGCTGTACGGACTTCGACTTCCCAGGGCGGCGTGTCAGTGTGTGCAACACAGTCTCCACACTTCCTTCATCCACTGTTCTCTTCCTGCCGCGCCGTCCTTTCTCCACATCACACACAGTTTTGTCCTTCTCAATCTTGTCACGCAATGTTGTCATTGTACACGTGACGGTGGCGCAGTAAAGAATTTTGCCCTCCACAGTCTCTGCACCTCAAGTCATGTTTTTATGTTTCCAATAACGCTTTAAAATCATCTTACGTTTCTCGAAAGAAAACCTTGTCACCTCCGCCATTTCCTATACAGTTGTGGTGGTGCAGTTCGTCTTTGCAAACGGAACTGACATAGGCAGAATGGCTACGCGCGCTCGCATACACCCAACATTGTTGTTATAGCGTAAAATACACACAGTTCCATTAGATTGTCTTTAATAGTTTCTCTGTTATTAACGTCTAAAGAGTGCAAACATTAACCTAGGACAGTATACTACTAAACAACAGATTGAATAAAAAAATTTCAGGCAATTTACTTAGATGACTTGCTTTATAAAGCTATTTGATACGTTTTCTGACTAGTTTCAACTAATTTATCCTACAGCCTTTTGCGTATTACAAGTTTACTTCCAAGTAATCATTCTACGCACTTCTGAAAAGTATTTAAGTTGTCAGCTTCAAAACCACTGTAATCAATGGGTTTTTTTTTACCATAATTGAAGTTTTAAAGTATTTTGTACAACTACNCTTTATAAAGCTATTTGATACGTTTTCTGACTAGTTTCAACTAATTTATCCTACAGCCTTTTGCGTATTACAAGTTTCCTTCCAAGTAATCCTTCTACGCACTTCTGAAAAGTATTTAAGTTGTCAGCTTCAAAACCACTGTAATCAATGGGTTTTTTTTTTACCATAATTGAAGTTTTAAAGTATTTTGTACAACTAGGTGCAACATTTCAAAATTGTTATAATTCTTTCATTACGTATGAACTGTCTCACGATAAACTTTGGAAACTTTCCGCGAAACGCACTTAAACTTTGACTTATTGTAGCCAAGCGTGTCTTTAATTAAATGTTTTCTAAGTAATATCGTACACTCGATTTTTCAGCTTTTAAATATTAAATATTAGGTAAGGGGTTGAAAGAGTATCGTGATTTTAGTTATCTCAGGTCTGGCAACCGTTTTGGGAAATTTGAGTTTTCTCCAAGAGATTTGCAATGTTACATATTCCTGAGTGTCTTGTCACTTTACAGCATCAGTGCCCTAGAAATGTTTGTTTAGTGTGCACATAACTCTTTATACATTCGATTTTAACATTATAATTTTGCAAACGGGATTTAAGGTAAGACACATCTCAAAACCAGTCAATGCCAATGGCGCGCGTACTTGTTATGGTTCATCGAAGGAAGTGATTTTTTTTGTATCTACTTTCTTCTCCCAATATGAATAGTTCTTCAGATTATTTCCAATGCACTGAGATGAGGATCAGGAAATATTTTATAAAGCTGGTTGGCTTAACATTTTTTGGAAGAACATCTCGTGTTAAAGACCCCTTACAAGGAAGTGGAGAGACACTGAATCCGAGCCTCTCTCTCACTTTGGGTTTGGATGACTTGAACCCACTTATCGAAAGAGAAAACCCCAGTACCTCAAAATGTATCTAGTCATGACAAGAATACGTTCTCGCGAGCAAACCATTAGAAATGAAAGGCCTTCTAACTACGTTTGTATTACAGTTTGCCACAGTTACACAGAAACGCCCGAGAAATAAAAAACATAAACAGGGAAATATAGTTGCAGAATTCAGATTTTCCACAAAATAAAATTGACTTTCAAATTAACGATCTCTCCTCTCCCCCCTGAAAAAATGTGTGAACCACCTTATGTTCGTTAAAAAAGAGGCGATAAATGTGATAAGTTACTTTTGGAATAAAAATTGTGTGGATTCATTACTCACCTATTGGAATGGATACACAAAAATTAATTAAAATTTTTGTAAGTAGCGGCTCCAAGTTAAGGACCCTTCGTTCATGAGAACCATGAAATAGGACATAATATTTGCACATCCCTTAGACATATTGTAAACCCAGTATTTAGGTAAACAATGTGTAGTACAAACACCCGTTCTTAAATTGTATAGATATAAATGTGAAGCAAAGGGCACTACTAGTACATAGTAATGAAAATAGTCTGCATCAATTAAAAAAAATGAATAGTGGATTAACTGGTGGGCAGAAACTCTCGGCTACGTTGAATTCCAGGGCTTACGACACACAAATCATTTCTGAAAACTGTAACACCTTGGTGATACAAATATCTCTATTAAAAAAATAACAGTATTAAAGGAGTTTTACCGTCGACAGAGTACCATCCTAATATGAATATTATTACCTTATTCCAGGAAGTGACAAATTTATACATGCAAATGAAACTGATTTTACGTTTAGGCAACCCCACTTGATCAGTGAAGTTTGTAGATATGGTAGCCCAAATCAAAATATACGGTAAGGTGATAAGTGTTACAGAACCGAAAAGTGAGGAGTGAACATGGGACATAACATTTAAAATCACTAGTCAGTGCTTAAAATAATTAACTCGAATGTATTACATAGAATATAAAAATGAATTAATGCGGAAAATTTTATTTTAATTTATTTAGTCCTACAATTAGACATCGTTTAACCATATGTTCATAAATCCTGAACATAAATTATACTGCCTTATTCTGCTTCAAGTTGATACATTTTGTAATATTAGAAAGAAAACATACGAATATTGACCTACAATTATTGTTAAGAGAGATACGCATCCTTAAAAAATCGATACTTGCAAATTATTTTATTTCAAAATATTTAAAACCACTTGAGGTAAAGAAAAAAATCCTGAATGGCATTTTCGTGAGTGTAGATCTGTAATCTGTGGAAGTTTGATGGTTAATATCAGCGTCTTTAATTAAAGTTGCAGAGTCAGGTTACTATCTAACAAGACACTGGAACCCAGGCCTGATATATAAGTGTTAATGGTGGATATGAATTATCACATTTAAATTAGTGAAAAAAACGTAGCATTTGTATAAAGCTCTCAGGCGAACGGTTTTCGATAAAAACAGTTACAAATATTGAAATAAATCAGTTTCTTGCCTGCCATCTGTGCTTCCTGTAGGGCAGAGTTATATTTTATTTATGAGAGAGAATAATATTACCCACCTGACTGTCGCAAGTGTCAGACATCAATTCGAAAAATTATTACACTGTTAAGAAATTTCATCACAACTACTTACTAATTATTAAATGTAAAAACCTACGGAAGTCTTGATTTTAAAAGATGTGTACCTCTTTTAATAATCATTGTAACTTACTGTAGGTCATATTCCATGTTTTATTTCCCCTTTTTTCACAAAGGATTATCTTACCGTTTTTTGGTCTTGAGTTCAGGACAACCAAGTATTGTGACATCGTAAATAAAAAAATGTAACACATAGGTAGAAAAGAAGATCAACCACTGACACTGGTTGTAATTTACCGTTGATAATAATAATAATAATAAATTGTCTTGTATCGTCTCCGGCGGCCCTGTACGTAAAGGCTTTTGCATCCACGTAAACGAGAACGATAAGGCCGGTTAAATCACGGTTAGCTCTCAACATCCGCCAAGACTCATAGAGGGAATATGAAGTACAGTGCGCATACCAGTTGCACAGTAACACATACCCGTGTTCCAGAATTGAACAGTTTTTCCTCTTGCAGTACGTTAAAACCACGTGACTTCAACTAAGATTACCACGAGGTTTACTAAAGTTAAGAAATTGTGTGGTAATCTTAGTCATTTAATTAAGTTACGAAAAGTGTTTTTTTTTTTCGCAAATGCGCGTATTACTGTAGTTGTAAATCCAAATGTAAGCACGCGGACCATCATTGTTTGAACACATGATTTTAACAGTTGTTACGGTGTTTTTTGCCAATGTCGAGAATGTTCGCAGAAGACAAAACAATCTCCCTACTTCTTATTTAGTCTATGGCATTATTCTATGAGGCTTGCGTCGGCAGGCGTCATCCGAGAAAAAATCGCTAAGGAGCTATCTTAAGACACGGGTTTTCTGGTCTGAATTACGAATATGTCATGGAAGCGTATGGCATTTTCAGACGTAAGGTTTATGTGAGGTTAGTTTTTGAGCTGTCACCCAACCAACCCTTACCACCAGTAAAAGTTATAAATAAAATCATAGTTGGTGTGTTTAAGTAGTTCGAAACCTCCACTACACCCCTAGAGGTTCAGTGTGATAACCGTAGATATGACTTAAATGCCATGTGTTTGTTATTTTATGTAAAGGCTGTTTATGGTAAAGTGAGTACTCTTAAAATCTGTTTCTGTGTAACTCTGTTTATAAATATATATATATATATATGTGTGTGTGTGTGTGCATGTATGTGTGTGGTACAGTACAAACTGGTGTCCACAATTAATTTTTCAGCGAATTAATAAAAAAAACAGCCCTACGTCTCGGTTGCAAGAGTAATGTTTAAATTTATGGCCACTGAAATTAGAGTTTCCTGTATTACACACACATATTAGAGTAGGAATGTTCATGTTTGTTAACGCATTTACTTTCCTAACATCTAACAATTCCATGGTCTCACCTGGATGGCGTAAGAATGAAGTGATCAGGCCTTTGGTAAAGTTACATTTTAATACGGTGTCAGGATATAAATCGAACGGGGAAGTAAATCCTAAATAGAAAATTCAAAAGTGCCAAGTTTGCTGTGTATAACTTCAGACAAAATAACATTTTAAAAATAAATATTATATTTGTGCTGAAAATAACCACAGCTAAAGTAAAATAAAAATTCAGAGTATTTTAATTTTTAGTGTAGCAAGATTTTGGGGAGTGATATGTAACTCAAAATAATATTTACAAAAGAATTATAACACACCGGATAGTAACACAAACTCTTTGCGAAATTCCATGACGCCCTTTAGTCAAGTCACTCCAAAATATACACAAGATCTGGAAATTTTAAACTTCATGTAAGGTTATTCCACTGATGCCAGGACCACAAACTGTTTTTCACCGCACCGTTAAGTGTATGTATTCCATAGCAATAAACACGTGAAGACTGTGAGTATAATCCATTTTAGCTCGCAACCACGGCGACTGTAATTCGCACACGAGAGCGAAATACTTCCCGACGCTTCCTCTTTGGTGGGGTCGTGGTCGGTGTAGCGTCTAGAGTCCACCAAGGCCAACCGGGCTCGATTCCCATCGGGGTCACTCCCGGATTTTCGGCTGGTCGGCGGGTTTTCTAAGGGATCTCCAGTTTCCCCCCGCTTATGCATTCTGGCGTGGCTCCGTATCCATCACGCTCCACCTTCGTCGACTCTCAAGACGTCCCGAAACTCTCCACCCCAGTTCTTCCTCGGCGACTGCTGTCCTCCCCTGCTTGTGGGCGACTGAGGAGGCGGGTCGACGCCCAGGCGTCTCACGGGCCACTGCGCAGTAGCGAGTGGACGCCGTCCCTGGACTTCTGAATGGGTTCCCCGACACGTTTAGTCAGCGCTCTAAATCCGTGCCGCGTCGCTTTGGCGGAAGGTTGCGCGCATCGGCAGGGGTTCCGCGGCACGGAGAGAGGGGATTCGTCGGGGAGGGCTGGTGGTACGTTGTTGGGGGGAGGGGGGGTTACGACTCTGGCCTCCTGCCGAACTGGCATCCGTCCACCAACCACCAGCCGCGTCTGCAAGTAGCAGTCGGAGACCTGCGCCCGGGGAGTGAACGACGCCGACGCCACGCGGCCAGGAAAAGGAACGACGCAGAAGAGAGAGAGAGAAAGAGAGAGGGGTTGTTGTTCTCGACGGTGATCGGAGGCGCCCGGCATCCTTCGACAGCGCCGACGTGAGAGCGCGCGCCTTGCACGCAGGTGAGTCTGTCTCCCTCGCCCTCGCGCAGTTGCGCGGTCTGCAGAAGTTTCAGGGGTGAACGTCGGCGTAATCTCGACAAATACAGTATAGTCTATTCGCGGTTTCTTCACATTTTTTAAATCAAACTTTTGGAAAATCACACCATGTATGAAGTGTTTAGTTATTTCCTAAAAAAAAGTCATGTATTGCAACCGGTTCATACCTTCGTTAGCATAAAATTATCTTAGTTTTCGTTAAATTGAAATTTTACCTATCTTTTATTTATAAATTATAATATTTCATTTATAATAAATATGAATAAAGGCAGGGAGAAAGCATGTGTGTTGGTATGGCCTACTAAGAAATAGTTCTAATGCAAAATATGATTACAACTGAGTGCGCATGAATTCGGTGGTTTGTCCTTTGGTGTAATTTTCTAAACCAAGTTAAGCTTAGTTTGCACGAGGCGGAGGAATATCCTGGAAGTAGAACTTTGGCAGGTCTTCAGAAAAGTGTGAAGTAACCGTGAATGGACTATACTCCTGTTTGTGTGAAACTACGTGTGGTTATGCCCACAATATCTCAAGGTAACGTGACAGACCTCCCAAACTACGTATGTTGAATCTTAGCCGGGGCTTAGACTCGAGCCATCACAGGTTCGACCGCATCGCCATATGTGAGGGCCTACCAGCACCACCGGCCAGATCTTCACAGCTGTGTTTTCTTCTCTGTGTTAAATATGCCCGTAACTATTTACTGCTTCGCTGGATTCCAAGAGCCGAGGGTAGAGCGCCCGTCTATTATTTGGGAGGTAATGGTTGAGAGTTAGAACTTGTGCGCGGACGTTGATTCGTGTATTAAGATGTGTTATCGGGCCAGCTGCTTTTTTAAGAGTCTTCAAAGACACCTGAAGGAGCGTGAGGTTAAAAATAACCGGGGAGGTGGATAATAATCTGTGAACATATTAAGCTAAATGTAACGTAATAAAGGTAACACATGTGTTAGCTGTGGAATTTCTCGTGTTCATTCCAATTCTACAAAAGTGAACTTGTTTTAGGTTCCATACTTATCACGTGGTGGTCAACATCTCAGTGTTGTGGAACAGGGAAGGGGGGGCTTAGTCTTGGGCCGAAAAATAGTGTTCAACGTATCACGCTCAGAATAATCATCAAATAATACTCGGTGGCATTCTCTGTTATGTCGTAGTCATGGTTGTTCATAAAAGTTCATAAAAGTGCATATTTTTCAAGTGCCCACCGTTGGTTTTCAAGATTTATAACCATGCTAGGCAGCAAAAAGCTAAAAATATCTCAACAGTCATGCGATTGTAAGGTAATTTTCACTCAGAATTTAATTCTGTCCTAACTTCACTAATTACTATAAATATATGTCAGCCTTTTGTAGAAGGGAATGCCGGCATTCATAAATTGTACCTCGAAGAAATCGTGTCTTTTGGGATTTGTTAATATCCCCTGGCCACTCACTGTCTCAAAAGTCTGTGAGAGACTGGTTTGATCTTATATTGTAAGCTCGGCGAGTTATTCTTGTGACTGAACGCGCAATACCCAGCACTCTTATTATTAGGTTACTATGGTACCAACGGGAAATATGATGGGAACCTACAGTATGAACAAAAATGTGTGCAGTTTAAGCCGTAATTGCTGTTGTAATTTCTTAATATAAACAATATTTTACGACTTTGTTGTAAGCTGTTATAATTATAAAAATATGAAATATTGCAAACTTTTGGAACCTCTAAGTTCCCTGGTTACTAGTTAAGATATTAAAATATGTAAATTAGAAAATGTGGGAATGTCAATATTGATCAAATGAAGAGTGCTCAGCTTACACTCAAAAGTGGCTTGTAAAACTGTCGCGTTACAAGCGGCAGTCTCTCGATTCTCACTGAAGCTGAGGCCTTTTTTCTTAACCTGGTCTTATACACATTAGGTGCTCATGAAAACGCCGTGATCTTATTTTGGTACGCATGCCGTTATAAAGGATAACGATTTCAAATTAAGATTTTGAAAGCGAAATTAAATGCAATTACTTTTCTTATTTATTTGTTAATTACTTCCATTAATTTATAATGCAACTGTGTAAATGTTTGTGCCCCGAAAACTTAATTTAGTCAACGTTTGAATCATCACCCGTGTGCAATAATAAAATATGTGTACATCATGAACGGATTGACTAAGATGTCAGAAGGCACTGAACAATTAAATCTTTAGCACCCTCGAGGGTTAAGCGAGATAGAAATGGTGCAGCGTAGGAATTCAAGGGCGGGGAAGATGAAAACCCCAACGTTCGCCACTTTATTTCTTGGGAAACTCAAATGTGATCCCGCCGGGAATCGAACCCGTGCCGCCTCTGTGGGAGGTTGGCGTGCTGGCTGTGCGACCAACACAGCCTCGCGTTGTGGTTGGAAGCAGTTAACATGAAGCAAATCCTGCAATGTATTATGAATCACGAATTGTTTTAAAAAGTGAATAGTGAAAAATCGATTTAACGTGGCATTGTCCACAGTAAAACCACCTCATAATCATCGCACCAAATCTGAGTTTGAATATATGGGTAGCTAATAGCAAGTTGGAGTGACGTGGGACAGGGGAAAAATTCAATCCCATGGATTAATTAGGACACATGTTCCCCGTTCCTGTAAAATATTCCAATTAAAACCGTTTGCAGTTAATTGAGCATTTTTAAAAGCCATGTTTTCAATATAATATGTGCTCATTTTGTACATATTTTCCTATTACACATGAAATGAACATTCCCTTATACCCGATGACTTTATTCATGGCTCTATCACTCAAGCAAGTTTAAATTTGAAATGGTATGAAAACATGTTAATAAAAAGTAAATTCTTAGTTTTACGCGCGTAAAACAAACATAAATTAAAGTAAATGAATACAGTGTCCAGAAACAAAAACGAAACACATTTCGTATGACGTTAAGACATGCTTCTGTTCTACCTTCATCTCTGCCAACTTAACCGGTATACTAGGGAACATGCTAACCAGTGCACCTGTTAAAATATATGCATTTAGGGACAGGAAATATTTTCAGTTATAGTTTGCAAAATTGCTCAAATATTTGCGAACGAGCCGTACCTCATGACGATCATACATGAGTTTTGGGTTTATGTCCTGTACGAGAATATGATCAGTTTAACGGCTCATTTATTTCGCGGCGCTGGCTTAGTAGGAACGCGTGACTGGCATTTAAATGAGGGTTCTTTGACTTTAACCAGACGCCGCGCCGGCTAATGCTGATTTTCAGAAAGCACCGTCCTTTCGTGACAGGCAGCGGGGGGTTTATTCGACAGTCTTCTATTGCAACAAGTGTCTGTTGTATTTCTTTCCCAGTCGGCTACAACAGGAACATGAGGTTGACCACCCCACGTTGTTTTCGAAGATAAATGGCACTGGTGTGATAGAACTGAATTCGTAATTTGATTGGACTTCCATTGCCTACAGTGACTAAGAAAAATGAACAAAAAAACTGAAAACTACGTATACCCGTATACAACGTGTTTCTAAAACATGGGGCAAACTTCGGCCGTGTATTCCTGACGAAAATATATGACTTAAAAGTACCTCTTTTCTCGTCTATCAACTGTGTATTGTGGTTTGCTTACCTGGTATGAACAACACGTTCTGTTTCGAATGTTCAAAATGAATTATCTCACAAACAGTTCATCTGAGAGTGTTCCGACGATATGACCTTCATTTGTTTATTTAGACGTTCTGATTCACAAGTTTTCTTTAAAAATTGCGTAGAACGTAGTGTTACAAAGTTTAATGCAAACATAGGGTGCCAACAGCCATTACCAAAAGGAAGGGGGATGATATTACCGACCGCGATTTTAGAGGTGTAAGATTCCCTTTTAAAAAAAACACCATTCGCCGATTTGTTGCTTAATCAAGAGTGGTTTCTGATACATTCAACTCAATGCATTTTAAAACTAAAATTTTGCGGGCTCATAACTTCCTTAGTAACCACTTTAGGGGATAAGTTGTACTTACATTTTCGTAAGGAATTGCCTGCCGACGTTTGTCCTCGTGTTTTAGAAACACGTGGTGTGTACATAATATTATTTTTTTTGTTAGGTCCTATATTGTGTATATATGGAACCTCAATCAAATTTTCAATTCAATTTGACCCCTCTCCCCCTTCCCATTTCTCCTTGTGCAGTGGATATCCTAGGACATGGCTATGTTTTCTCTCCTCTCATAGAAGACCAGCAGAGTGCGTTAACGGCATCATTTGCCTCACCTGCTCAACGGGACTCCCTAGTAAAATAATGTTTGTAAAATTTGAGTTTGCGCGTATACGCATATCTCAGGAAATAAATGAGCTGAGAAAACTATTTTTTCCCAGATAACATATTATTATCTTCAGTCACTACTTTTTACTTCTATCCTACTAAATGTGTTCAAAAAATTGTGACAATAATTAAAAACATTATTGTTATGTCTTTCCTCAGCAATTTCCTGAAGGGAAAATAAAAAAGTACAAAGTGGCATAACTGTAGTTAAATTAATTGGCTTTCATACAAACTTTTCTGAAGTCCCGCTAAAGTTCTACTTCCAGAACATTCCTTCGCCTCATGCAAAAAAAACCTTAACCAAGTAGAGGACATTACACCAAAGTGACAACGCACCATATTCGTGCGCACCCATTTTAATAATATTTTACATAAGAACTATTTCTTACTAGGCATTATCAACACATCTATTTTCCCCCTGCCTTTATTCATATTAATTATAAATGAATTACTATAGTTTATAGATAAAATATAAGTAAATATTCAATTTAACCAAAAATAAGACAATTTTATGTTTACTGAAGTACAAAACGCTTGTGATAAATGATAAATTTTAAGGAACAAGCAAACATATCATAAATGGGGCGATTTTTCAAATGTTTGTTTCTAAAAGTGTGAAGAAACCGCGGATAGATTATAATAATATCCTACTTTTACAGGTTTAATTTTCAATAAATTCAGATTCCCGAGAATGCATGTCGCAGTCTTGGGAGGGCCCCTCGCAATGCTTGATCATTTCATAGGCTGTTCACGGTAAAGTGAGCACTTATGAAAGTCCAATATCTACTTTTATAAACTACACATTGTGTATTATACCACCATATGTAAAATTAACATTGGCATGGCCCTGATACACTTTATTCATGCGTTAGTCACGTAAATCAGTGGAATCACATGAAAAGTAAATATTTTCCAAATTCGACCATTCTTACACTTATATGCGTTAAAAGAAAAATAACACAAAATAAATTATTTCAGTACTCAAAAATGTTTACTTGGCACTTTTCATGCAACATTAAAACATGGACCTACTTTCTATACGTCGTTACCAACTTTATGCGGCCCATGGCAATCAACATGCCCGTTGAAATATATGTAGGTAGGGTCAGTGATATTTTTCGAAGTTTGATTTCAAAAGTGCTCAAATTGATCGTGAACAGCGTATATCTAGACATGACGAGGCGTTGATATTTTTTTTATTAAGGATTCTTATTAAGAGACCTGCTTATCCAGGATCGTAGGAAAGAGGGAGGCAAAGAACCTCTACCAATCTCACTAAGGGTCGCCAAAGTTTTAACGCCGTATAACTGTACATTTATATACTTCACGTTGATTTAATCCAGTTGGAGCTCACTGTATAATGTTATTTGGTATGTTTTACCCGTATACATTTTTTCTGTAAAATGTGTGGTTAATGATCAACATGTATTTGTAAACATTGATATTGTTTAAAACTAAATTTGAGAAGGGGAGCTTTATTCAGAACCAGGGATGCCAAATTCTCTACATTACAATTTATATTACTCTTTGAGATGTATTTTTGAGAGAGAAAATTGCTAATAAACTGTGTTTCCAGGACATTACTTTAATGCGAAATTTTTGATACAGGGATTTTAAATAGTATCACGGAGTATAGAACATTTTATATGCATTATTATGTATCTGTATTATGTATACCGTGTATATGCATTATGTATGTATCTTAATCAAAGTCCCATGGTTGCCCGTTGAACAACTACAAACAAGACCGTGCGCTAGTTCAGTGCCTTGCACATAGAGGCGTTGTGCCATTCTATGAACGTGCCAATGTAACCATTAGTGCTTCCTCACTAAAAGTGTAATTCTGTTATGCATGCTAAACTCTCTTCTCGTTGTATTCTGTAGATCTGAAAATGTTTGTAAATAATAGTGTTTGTTCTTACGGTTTTAAAAGATAGAATAATTTTAGAACCTGATGTCAAGGACTTCAAACTGAGGCCACTAATGACTTTTCAAGTATCAAGGGATGCTTAACAAATGCACTTTAATTTTTGTATACCAAACGGAAGCCACAAAGCACAAAGAAACAAAATCAGCACTAAAAGAATGACAGAATTACTTGAGTTTGTTGGTATTTTGACAATTTTTTTCCCCTAAAATCATTAGCTCGTAGTTTTAAAAAAACCCGTATTTCTTCTTCAGCAGAAGGTTCAAAGTGTCGTGTGTTCACAGTTTTACAAGTCTTTGACTATTGACTCTTGTAATGACATTTTGCAATCAGCGTTACAAGTCGTAAAAGTTAAGTGTAAACATCCGGTCTGCTCTCAAGTCGCAGTAAACCAGTTTCTTTGAATGTGGACGATGCGTGCCTCTAATATACGTTCACGGTTTTCTCTAAAATGATGAGTAACATGTAAAAAAAAATGTCGTAATCAGTAATACTGTATCCCTGCTGTTGAAATTCCAAACCATATTTACACCATTGATCGAAGGATAACCGAGATATTACTTAGACATTAGATGGTTATAATTTTAAAATTGTACAAATTTTTTTTGGACACTGAACCCTTAAGGGGCGATTCTCCACAAAACTTCGAAAACGATTGTAAAGTTTCCTGGAGATCCACACAAGGGAAAGAGATGGCCGTGTTTACATATACAAAGTTTGGCTTCTGTTGTGGCTTCAAAACTTTATCGGCGGATATGTCGGAATTAACCCAAATTCCTTCATGAGAGACATTGCTGTAACTTGAATCCTGACAGGAAGTGAGTGAAGTTAAATGTCTCAAAAATAATTCATCCTAAAAATTAGATTCAAATAGATTTCTGTTATTTTAATTGAATTTTTCTATGTAATTAAGCATTAAAATAAATTAAAAAAAGTACTAAGATTAGTATTTTTCTGAATGATTTTCTTAGCGAGTAACATTTTCATCTTCGTGGTCCTACTGAATTTGCAGGAAAAGTGTAAAATTTGGGGCTAGAGTTTACTAACACCAGAAGTAGGAAACGTGAGGAATAATATGAAGTAATTTTAGAAAAATTCGTCCCTTATCAGAAAAAGTTAATATTATATAAAAACAAGATCTAAATGAGACGTTTCTATTAAAAGTTTTAATTTATAATTCACTACCACGATTCGTTCCAATCACTGACAGCAAAATATTAGATGATACACTTGTTGCGTTATTTTTTAATACAAAAGTAAGAGTTAGTTTAGATATGAAGGACTATAGCGTACCAAACACAACACGCATTATTTTAAAGAGCTTAAATTGTATTATTTTCACAAAATTTTACCAACTGTTAACCTATATACAGTCAACTGTTGGTCAACTGAATTAAAGTGTGCCTTACAACAACAACGAAAATGTTTGTATTCCATTGTGTAATACCTCGTTGTTGAAATCGCCAAAATTAGTGAACTAAGTCATCTCGTCAAATCATCTGTATGTATAAAAACCACTTACAAGGAATTACTGGTAATGGGCGTAAATTTAAGTCGAGGAGAGTGATGCTAGAATTTTAAAACAGAGGAGCTATTCCTCCAAATTTTATTGTTTTTACGGCAAAAACACAAACCACCATAAAGCATGATTTTATCATTACACTTGCTATCATTGCATAAATACTTAGCAAACCAAATCTCCAAGCGATTATAATTTCAGCTTTCAAAATCATTACAACGGACTTCATCCTACCAACTTAGTTATTTGCAAATTCAGATAACTTCTGTTGCGGGCTGTTTGCTTACTGCAAAACTGTGAACAATTATTCGCACGTTCGTTTTGACTTTTTAACCAACAGTTCATAGTTGCACTAAAAAAATTTTTTTTTACTTTACTCTACGGGGTAATGTAAATAGCTAATGGGCTTTAAGATCATTTTCGAAATATTAGAGTAAAAGCAAAAACCGCAAAAAATCAGTTAGCAGCATTGCCTTTTTTAAGAAAAATATGGGCGAACAAGTTCGCCACTTCATCTTCGTTCTTCCCAGCAGATAAATTCGCACGGCAAATATATTTCGAAAGGTCTCTTTAATATGATTTTATTTTTTCAATGTCACCATCAATGTAATTAGAAGATATGTGATACAATCACTTGCAAAAAGAGGTTCGTGATCATTTCTGAATAGTTTGTTTTAACAGATTCTGTCGAATGTAATTTAATAATAACCAAATATTTTTTTACTCTATAGCTGTTAATTATTAAAAATAATCACTCTCTTTTCTGCTTATCGCCTTTCAGAGCAACAAGTGTAGTGATTTACACTAACATATCATGCCTTATACGTATTCTTTTGTCAGTCCAAGGATAGGGAAACTATTGCATCTCAGTCATTTACAAAAAAAGGGTAGAAGTTAAATGCTTATCACTTTTACGTGCAAGACACTATAATGGTGAGCAATCCTTCCACCGTGCAGTTTATCCCCACTGGAGTTAAACCAGTGACTATTATTTATACTGGAAAAGCTATAGAAAAGTTCGATACTGTCAACTGTGATCTATACGCGTTTTTCATGTAAGTATTCGTGTGGAATGTTTTCATATATAACAATATGAATGGGCAGTTTTTTGCTATGTTGATAGGATATAAGGCAATTCTAACAATGCGCAGGATATTTCAAAAATTTATATTATTGAGTCACTTCAAGTCATCGTTTTTTATTTAAAAAAACAATATATTTAGAATAGGTATAGACGTTGGATTAATCAGGTTGTTTCAAACATTTTGCAACGCATTTCCCCCACCAGACAGGCAAGCGCCTGAATGTCGCAAAGATTAATACAGCTCGAACAAGCACAACTACACCAAACTTCAGTTGTAGGTCATTTTCGTACTTCTGAATTAAATAATTGTAGCGGTTTTTTTCTGTGAAACTCTGCCGTTGACCAGGAGAGGTCTCTGAATGCAGGTGCTACTTAGAAGCGTAAAGAGTGACTCTTCGTGAAAATAATAACGCACATAGGACCTGATTACGAATGGTCACCGAGTGCAAGTCTCCAAAGATAATTCCATGTGAGGGAATTCTACAAAAACGTTCAAAGCAATAAACCATTGTGGCAAAATGGACAAGTAATTAATGCAACGTCGGTACACAGACAGAATACACACTTACTAAGAACACTAATGTTGAAAGCAACGTCGATGACACGTTTGGAATTTTGCACAGGTTCGCCAAAATACTATAGACTTTTTACGGTAAATTGAGCACTTTTGGAAGCCCTCTCATTTGGAATAATAGTCAATAAAATACTTTATTTTAGCCTTTGACGTTAATATTAGTGTCAGGTGAAATATACACACTGTGTTTATTACTGACATGGCGATATTTATTTAAAAAAGTGATCGATAGATAAAAAAATTACTGATAGGAAATAAGTAACTAGGGCCTCAAAAGTGCTCACTTTACCGTGAGCAGCCTATAGCCAGCTTTCTGCCATGCGTAACGAAGCGTCGGTCTATAGATCTCCGCATTCTCAGGTTTAATATTGTCATGTAATTTTTGTTGCGACGTGTTTGAACGAAATATTATGTAGTCTGTTATCCTCTTTGCGTGAATTGGATATTGTCTAGAAAATGAGACATCTACGTGTTTAGCATATTTCGTAGTTTTTGGCAGAGTGATTTTTAAATGAACATATTTTCTCTCGGTACCCTCCTGAAGTATTTTTCCATCCGTGTGACCCGCTCAGGAATCACAAATTAAGAGGGACTTATCAGAAAAATGCATATTTAAACAAACTGACGCAAAAAAAGTTTTTAAAATGTCCTTTCGTTATATTCCCACTCAAACTAACTTCCGCAAAAACGTTTGTCGGGGAACTTTGTTCGATTTATCTTGCCGCACGAGGTTCAAATATTACATTATGCTCTTGTAAACATACACAACTTTTGTTTGCTAAAATTTCCATTCATCTTTCTCATGAAAATTCACTGTTAAACTGGCTCTGATCACAGTTCGAGACTCACCCAACTTGAATATTTTTCGCAAGGTCAATATTTTTGGCTGCTTGAATTGCCCACTGCTGGAAACGCCAGTAATGAACGTTATTTCCTGTTTTCTTGTCTATTGTATTGTTACAATTTCTCAAAGTCAGTGGGCTTAATATGGTTCTTTAGGGACGGAGGATTTAATTAAATGAAAGAGTTAATTATAATTTCGTAATTTATTTACAATAATTACAAAAAAAACTCTCTTCTCAATATTTCACAGTAAATAGATATATCTTGCTAGTTACGATTATTAAATTCAATCACTGCAATTTATGGTTACCTCAAGTTATTTAATGTTATTTAGTCACTAAAATCAGTTCCAATAAAGAGTGTATGAAAACCTATTGTATTACTGTATAAATTATATGTCGATATTTGACAGTTCCAATATTTACTATAAAATTCGTATCACATTTTTCTTCAGTTCCACCTCAGTTCAGTCCAGATCTTGCCAGTCCGCAATGTTCTAGAGTTCTCCGAGCGCCCTCATGCACAGTATCACTCGTCGGGTTTCACGTCCTCTCGTCCGCTCACGTCACAAACACCACGTCCGCCGTCGTCTTGCAATCTCCCGTCGCCGTCCATCCTCTTCGCCAATGTCCCTCGCCGCCCACGACTTCGTACGGTTACCGCACTCAGCCAGATGGCGTCTACCCACAGACACCCGATCCTCGGGCGGCTGCAATATTTATGGGGTCGTAGGGCATCCCCCAGAAATTTCTTTAAACGCCGCGTTGCGCCGAGGGTCTTAGTTGCCTGAATATTCTTGCGCATCCTCCCGAGTTGTCGGCTTCTCCAGCAGGGAGGAGGAGGAGGGGCTGTAACGCCAGTAAGGTCAGCTGTCAGTCATTCACCTCGGCTGCCGACCGGCCGGAGCAGACTGCCTGTTGAAGAGAGGAGGGTCGAGGTAGGTCAGCCCCCTCCCACAGCTCCGTGCCACGCGCGCCTGATGCGAGGAATATTTTTTAATACATAAAGTAGAGGATAAAGTTCAGGCCCAATTAGAGGGAGTATTAGAACAATATAGCGAAGTCTTTAAAGTACAATTGGGTGTATTAAAAGAGGAAGAATTAAGACTGGAATTAACTGATAGTAATGTACAGCCAATTTTTTTGTAAGTCTCACCTATTCCACATGCTTTTAACGACAAAAAAAAACACACAGAATTGAAAAAATTAGAGAAAGAAGGTGTCACTGAAAAGGTGGGAAATTCTAACCTTTGGTGCGGGTCCGTGCACGTAACAGTATGTTGTTCAACGGCATTTACTTGTAGAGCGCGATTTCCTTTGAAAACGGTCACATATCCTCGTTTCTTCGTTACATACTTTACTTTTCGCCTTTGATTTACGGAGTCTCTTCATTAGTTTATCTAATATGTTAAACCCTTGGACATGGTAATCGTCAAAATCATTTTCTAGTATTTCATCATTAAATATAGTGACTGCACTGAATATTTGGTTTTTTTTTCCGGTGTAAGTTCGTATCACTGCAGCTGTTTCTATGTCGTCTCTCTTCGGACTTGAAGTGCCGCCAACGCTTTCAACTAATTGCTCATAATTACCTTAATCGCCATTAATACCACTGTGATCTAACGATAAGACACTTTCACTTTCTATCATGTTTTCAAATTTGCTCCTAATCACGGGGGCAAGGAAACATGTAAAATGTCTCGTCTTCCAGGCCGTCTTCTTCATGGTTCACCTTATGTTGTTATTTCTGCTCACCCCAAATTAAGGGCACTGCCTATCAAGCATGAAACCACATAATTTAAATGGGGAATAAATGTTAAAGAAATTCCATCTCAATCCATAAATGTTAAAGACAACCATTTATTAAATTATTCTACGTAATATTTCTTAAGAAATACTGGCGCTTAAAAAAAAATATGCCAATTTTCATGTGTAGTATTTTTTTCTAAAATTTTACATTAAATTATATGTATTTGATATATTTTTTTATTCATTTATTGGGAAGGAATTTTGTTGACATTAACACGCCATTTAACTCCGTGGCTGCATTACTTGGCAAGCAGAGTCCTTAAGGGGATTGACTATTGTCTGTTCGTGGTNATTAACACGCCATTTAACTCCGTGGCTGCATTACTTGGCAAGCAGAGTCCTTAAGGGGATTGACTATTGTCTGTTCGCGGTTTCTTCAAATTTTTTGGAATCAAATTTTTTGAAAAAATCACCGTCTGCACGACGCGTTTGCTTGTTTCCTAAATATGTCATTTATCACAAGTTTTTCCTACTTAAATTAAAATATAAGTACTTAATTTTTGTTGAATTGAAATTTTACTTATATTTTATCTATAGATTATAATATTTCATTAATAATTAATATAAATAAAAACAGGGAAAAAATATATTGGTTGTGTCTAGTAATAAATAGTTCTTATGCAATATATTATTGAAATGAGTGCGCACGAATGCAGTGCGTTGTGCCGTTTTGGTGTAATTTTCTAGACTCAGATAGCCTTTGTTTGCATGAGGCGGAGGAATATTCTGTAAGTAGAACTTTAGCAAGGCTTCAGAAAATTTGGAGGTAACCGTGAGTTTTCTATAATAAACGTCCACCCAGTTTGTTGTCTTTCCACGTACGCAGACAAACAATGCATGCGATGCAATCACCTACACTCCTACGCACTCTCGACTGGTGCAGTAAAAGGCGAGTGACGGACGACACAATGGAACCCTCTAGTGAGGAGCTGCGGTGATTTACAGAAAAACGAATATCATCGTCGAGGTCAGATGCACGTAAATTGATCTATAACTGAAGTCTGTTGCCGCTGTTTTCTCTCGAACCCGGAGGTGTTCTTTGTGAGTTTGCCGACACGAAATGTTGAAACGTCATGAGCACGAGTGCGCTAAAAGAAACCATATAAGAAGTGGGAAGAGAGAAAAACGTGAAAGGCTAAATTAACATCGATCCATCCATTGTAGAGGAGAATCCCGCGCGTAAACGATGTTTTTTTTCTCACGAAACTTTGGAGGCCTCATCTCCATTTACAATAACAACTTCAAAATAGGCAACGCGCTGCACAGATATGCTATAAAACTGCAAACTCGTCACCTACACGAACATCTTTATCCAATGGCAACGTGGGACTTGCGGCAGTGTGAAATGTGATTCAGCCTTTTCCCGTCGGATTTGCGGTTAGCCGTAATACTACAAAGTAATTATAAACATTCATATATGTTTTTTAAATATAAAAAGAGAGACAGTGATAATGATGCGAATTTGGCAGCAGCTTTTCTTTACACTTTATACAGACTTAGAGCTGGTAATATGCTGTGAAGCACAACTTTGGCAGATTACAATTCTAAATATTTCAATTAATTATACATACTCTAATACTTGTAGTTTTAATTTAATTATATTTGTTCAGTTATTCTTTTAGTTTTTGGACAATTGAAAACTATTTTGTTGTTTTGTTAGCTCATTTAGATATTTTATTCATTTCTTTATTAGAATTGTTGTACGTATTCCAAAGTTTTCAGGCGTTTACGCACATCATAAGTACGTCCAAAATTGTGTAAAGATGCTTTTATTTTTGCACCTGTATTAGTGTGTAAAATGTTCCGTATTTTAATGGAAACTCCCATTTCTTTGAACATGATCGCGAATGAAGCGTTAACTACTTCTTTCTTGAGGAATTAGCACTATGAAAATACTTTTGGCCGCTTTATTCTTGTTACGGCCTTCAGCTTCCTGTTCCATCCCTCCTCAGCTATTGGTCCTATGCCTTTTCCGCGCACATTCTAGAGTTATTACTCCGCGAACAAGTCGAGAAACAAACCAAGATTTTCGGAAATAGAGCATTCACCTTAATGGTAGACCACATACAGTATCTTCAACATACCAAGGTTGGGTCAGAGATAAGGCAAAATGCACGTACGTCGAATACCATAGTTTTGGTTTTCGTACTCTCACACGAGGCCAAGTTCTTGGATTTTCCGTTGTCAACTCTAATGAAATGACATTTTTTACCGGACAGCTTCACAGATCCAAGCAAAAATTTCAGACTCAGTGTTCATTACCTTTAGTAACCAGTTAGACAGTCATTCTTTCAGGTGAGAATACAGGCAAGGAGATGGATTATGGGGACTTTGGCACATCGGGACCTGGGACCGAAGCGTCGGAGCTGTTCGTGCTGTCATTCCGGGCAGCCGGCGGTCATCTTGGATAAATGTGACCTTGACATTTCGCCTTGACTCCAGTGACCTTCGACCTTGACCCCGGTAACCTTTGATACAAAAAATCCAAAATATCCAAAAAAAATTCTAACAATTTATTAAAAAATATGTTTAACAATTATATAAAATATATTAAAATATTTACTAAAAAACTCATTTAAAAAACTTAAATTTCCGGAGGTCCACAACACCCCATCCACCCATACTCAATCAATCATTTTGGTACGTGCAGTCCACCATCTTGGTAGGCGTCACAACCACCGTACGCCATCTTGGTTTTTTGTTTGTCATTTGTTTAACATTGCTGCAGCTGTATCCAGCACCGCGCCCAGCAAACTACTGACCCCCTCCACTCCTCCCTTCCAATATATTTAATTGACAAATTGCCCCACCCGTGTTACTCATTGGCTAATTGCCCATCCCTTTCAATATATTTAATTGCCCCGCCAATGTTTCTCATTGGCTAATTACTCGGGTGTTTTCGGAAACCTTCGTTCGACCAATTAGTAAGTTCCCCTCCTACCCTGTTTCTCATTGGCGGATTGTCCCACACCATCACCCCCTCCTCCAATTATTCACATTCATTCGACCAATTAGTCGGCAGGCCTCCACCCCCACCCCTGATTCTCTTTGGCTAACCAGGTTACGTGACAGTCTCTTGGATTGGCTAATTGCTCGTGCGTTTTCAGAAACCTTCGTTCCGATAGATCGGCGGCCTACTTTAATCGCGAGTGTGGACTAATATTTTTCCCCTTAAAAACTCTTTATAAGACGCAACCTAAGCTTCCTTGGGAAATCAGTCATTATTCTCGCTCTTAGAAATGTACGCGTGTTGTCCGAGCGGCCATAAAATCCATTCGGCCATTTTGGCATTTGGAAGGGTGCGCTCGCTTAGTGCCTTGGACAAACGGGACGAGTTACAGTACATGCCGAAAGAATTTCTCCTGGTCTACGCACCTTATGAAATTTCGACCGTATTCAAGGATTTGTTGGCCTACCTGCAGCAGGACGAAGACATACGGGACTGCCTCCCGTGCAAGGAGTGTTTCGAGGGATGCACCACCTCGGCTCCGGGCACGCCGTATCGCAAGGGTTGATGCAAAGCCCGCCGAGCAGCCGTCGCAACGTCTGCGCCCGTGAAAGACGACTACCCCGTTGAAGATGACGTTCCCGTAGAAGACGCCTTCCCCACAGAAGACGACGTCCGCGTGCAAGTTATCTACTCGCAAGCTGTACCCGTGGAAGATGCCCTCCAAGAAATTTACTGTCAGTGAGGCTCTCTGACCAAGGATCGTACAATATAACGAGAGAACCGTATCTTACTCATTTGTTAGCCGAAGTAGGCTCTACGGTACTGCCAACGTTACAGCACAGAGTAAAATACAAATGTTTACTTTGTTACGTTGGTAGACAAGGGCATGTTGTCGCCAGCCCGTAATTCGTTTTTATTTTACGACTATATCTAAAGTTACTGCACACCACAAATGCATTACAGAGAATAATCTTGGAGATGAAACACTATTTGATAGACAAGTTTCGTGCGAATACTCATGAGAACACAAGTTGCATGAAATAACAGACATAACAGCCACAGAGACCGTGAAAATGTGAATATGTAATCAAGTACGCATTTCTACGATGTCTAAATAGAAAAACTACATTGTACATTTCCGCGATGTTTAATATGCATTTGTTATGCAGAAGTTGTAAGACCGTAGAACCTCGACTTCGAGTACGTTCGGTAAAGATTATTTTTTCCTATTAGAGTTGCGAGGGTAGAGGTAAAATGGGATAGAGTCCGCGCACAAGGTGCGCAGTATTCAATCCGTCTCCCAACGGTGCACTGATTTTCTGCCAACGTGATTATCATAAACGACGTGGATGGGATTTGAGGTTAGAACACTGTTTAAAGTGCTTTGAGACATGCGTACACTTCCACTAAGCAATATTTATTGCAGTTAGTTTAAATTCAAATTTATAGAAGTGTTTTATTAAAATAAAAGGTATTGTCTTTCGATAATTAAAATATAAACGAACACGTTCATATGTGTTGACCCTGTGACTTTGAAAAATGTATTGGTGTGCGGTAGGTAAATGTTGGGCGCATGAGCAGAATACGATAATCGGTCTACCTAATGTAGGGGTCTCCAAACTCCGAGTGGCAAATCGCTACTTCCAAGATTTGAAAATAGATGGTAAGCATCGCCAGCTTCTGAAAATGCTCTTTTAATCATTTCACCTTCTTCGTACGGATTCTTCTTTTGGGCGTTTTTCTGTGGGACGCGGTATGAAGCCTCGGTTGCTGCTTTATTCTTGTCCGTTTGCTTTGAAAAAATTGTTTGTTGTCCCCCCCCCCCCCTGTTACTGACATTTCAACTGATGAACTCGTGTCTTTTCTCACAGACGTACTTGGAGGGAAATACTTGTGAAACCGCCGCATGAGCAGTCTTGTAATGTCGTTCAATGTTTCCTTTCTCCCCTACGGCGATACTCGAGTTACACAACATACACATTTTCCCTTTACCTCTGCAAATAAATAATTCTCTTCCCGCAATGGTAGGTCTTGTTTCTTGTTCGCACTTGACATTGTTAAAAAATTACAGCCGACCAACACTTCTACACAAGAGTACAATGCAGAATGAGAACGTTGGCGACAGGCAGTACGTTTATACCGACACCCGAAACCAGAGTTTCGGCAACCTGGGTTTCGGAAAGCAGAGTTTGTGCACGGTATAAACGCCACCAAAGTGAGGTTTCGCCGCATCTCGAAACCGAGGTTTGTAATTCAAGTTCCGCGTCGAATCTTCGGTTTCGTGCGCGGTATAAAAAGCAAAACTTCGGTTTCGTTTGTAAATAAGGTATTAAATGTAAAACTAGTATATGCTGAAGTGTAAAACAAGATGTTTGATTGGTTAAAAATAATGTGTGTAAATGCCGAGTGATTATGCAATTTTGCTGTAGTTACGAAAATTACTAATTCACGATAAATATGTTGCATCTTAAAAACAAGTTACGAAATACCATGTATGCGACTTTAAATAACATTTTTGTCATATTTATGGTTTTCCTGTAAAATATATTTTCTTTTCGTATCCCCATAACAAAGAGGACTAATTTTGTTTTATTGTTTTGATACTAGTGATTTCCGGCATTAAACAACACACGAAACACAAGTTTCCAAAACGGAGTTTCGTATTACGGTATAAAAAACTTCACTAAAACCTTAGTTTGGAAAGTTGCGTTTCCGAAACTGAGGTTTCGGCTGACGGTTTAAAAGAACTAAGGGAGGCGAGGGAAACGGAGAGTTGAGTTGGTGCAGTGTAGCTAGCCAACAGGACAACATTTCGCGAGCTACTAGTAGCTCGCGCTGGACGGTTCGGCGACCGGGGCTTTAGTCTATGGGTACGAGGGCGGCCTGGCTCTGACTCATGAGCAGAGCAGGGTGGCTGAAATCCCGGCCGGGCGGGCGGGCCGGTGTTTCCAGCGACCTGCTTGAGAAGGGGAAGGGTGTCCGGAGGGGAGGGTGCGGGGCGGCACGCGACACCTCGGAGGGGAAGAAAGGGGTTAAGAGGGAACGCGCGTGGGAGGGATGACGGGCGCGAGTAGTAGGAGGGGTGGGGGGCGTGCTGGTCCTGTCGCAGCATCTGCGGCACGCGCCCCACGAGCGCCTGTCTTCGGCAGATACCCGGGGCGACCGGTCGGGAAGGCGCGTCGACAACAAGAGTGCTAGTGCGCCAGCGCACGGACGGAGACCACCATGCCGAGGGCCTTCCTCATCACGCACCGCAGGTACAGCGCGGCGCCGAACCACGGCTGGGGCGCCGGGACGCCGAGCAGGGACGCCGGCCATGGTGAGTCCTCTAGGCGCTGCACCACTCACACTCCCCTTCCACACTGTTTGACGTCTCTTCCGTCGCGAGAAATGTAAGTTATTAGCTGTTCACGATTAATTGAGAACTCTACCTGCACTGGTATGCGCGGAGGAAAAGTAGTTCCATGTCGCAACGTTGAATTTAAAAATGTTAACTAAACATTTGGAGCGAATGAAATTATTTATTTTGCTTTTTTTAAAATGTTTATAAGTGTAAGAATGAGAAAATTGGTAAAATATGTACTTTAGTAATAATTTCACAGTTTCGCCTGACTTACGCATGAATAAAGTGATCATGCCCATGGTAATGTTAATTTTTACGTATGATGGAAGAATACACAATGTGCATACAAGTATATCTTGAGCAGGGCTTTCAAAAGTGCTCAGTTTACATTGAATAAATTCTATATTTTCGTCGCGTAACTATGCGGGAACGCTAAAGATGATTATTGCAGTGGACTCGGAACCATTAGGGACCTCGGTGCTAAAATCTGAGTTATGTTGAGAGTTGGCAGCGATAGGTCCGGTTTTGCGTGATACCTTATAAGCCAGTGCATGCGAAATTCACGTTATTATTTGGCATCACCATAGACTTCAACAGTCGTGTTTACACTACAGCCGTCTTGATTTGTTCATTGGTTTCTGTCTAGGTGTGAAGATGCTTCCCTTATTACTGTACAGCAAATGATTCGCCCACAACAATACGAAGTGTTTACTCATTGGCGCAGTCACCGAAGGCGTGTCAGTTTATATAAGATTAAATGACAACATTTGTGCACACTTACACGTGCTCAAATTATAACGCGAAATCTGTTGGTTTCTACTCATAGCGAACACGGCCACCGAAAACTCGTAAAAATAATTGTCTCAATCTTCATCGCTAAGCTGCTAACCTGTTGGCGTAACACTTTTGTGCCGGCAAGAAGTGTTCCGAGATGAGCACCATTATCTGCTTTAGCAGCACCTCGTTCTGAAGCTACGGGAACTATCGAACACGTAAATAGGGTATCCGAAGACATCGCCTAATAGGTATCGTAATCGTAAGAAACATCTTAGAAACGAGATCATTTACTAGACATCATAGGTAACTCTTCGTTGACACTCACTCTTCTCCTGTCACCGAAATCTTGAAACGGCCACTGCAGTTCTGGGAGTCATGATTCAAAGTGGGATTTCTGTGACTGTGCTTTTTTTTATATACCAGGGAGTGCTGTGTATAAAATTACGTGATTGTGAGTCATGTTTCTAATGTATGTAAGAAATAGAAAGATGTTTTCGATAACGTGGTAACAGTTGGTCTGGAAGATGATTTTTCATAGTGCCTATAATTTTGTGATACCTTTTCTTTGCTTATGCACAGTCCTTTAGTTACACGATAAACGTAAAACTGACACTGTTGTGTCATCAAAATTAAGTGTTCAGTAATTTATTAGAAATGATCGTTTAAGAATATTTTGAAATGCATTCTGTGTCATTGTTTTTCCTTCGATTTTCCACACTGGCTCCCAAGCACTCGTTATTCGTAATACTTTGTTTGGTATTTGTCTAAGGCCGGTATTCCTGAACGTTCTGGAATACGGGCTTGAATTTTAAAAGCAATTTAAGGGTCCTTATTGATGTTTCCACCAAAACTCTGCTATATTTTAGGTTTAAATAAATTATTATATTATTGTGATGGTTTTAATGTCAATGTTGCAACCACAGCTGCATTACATAAACTCCATTGTTGCAAACTGAAGTACATTTGTGTAGTATTTAAATATTAGTCTTATTTTATGTTATTGGGTCCATACAACGAAATCGTTGCCTTTCTTATTAAAATATTTGCATAATAATAATATAGTGCTCTTCATAGTGGGGTGAATAACATTTTATATATTGAGTAGTTGGGAGTTTCGTAACAACGTTTGTTTCTAATGTCTTATTTTTTGCCCTTAACATCCAAGTCAAATAAGGTATCGGCGAAGTTATTAGAGTAATTCTAAAATCTTTATGTTGTTAGATTAGCACACTGATTATGCACGCAACAGTCTACTTATTTTACCTGGTTAATTAAATACATTTCTTATTTATGCAGTTTTCAAAGAAATTCCCATTTAATTCCGCTTCAGTTAATTTTTTTTTCATTACTCTTAGTAACTCGAGAAAGATTTATCTCATACATAAGTTAAAGACCTAACTGTATTCTAATCGACAACTTCTAAACACTACGTAGGCGCGAAGTTCTTAAAGTGCTGAGCTGGCTTTCGAAACGAACGAAGAGAGTGTTAGTTTTCGCAGACTTCGTAGTTAGAGGCGTAGAAGATTTGTACCGCTAAATTTACCACTATACCAACGAAGATACAGACAAAAGAAGTACTTATTTCTCACTGGATCCTTTTCCAATATATCAGTGGTTCGTTCCTTACGACTAGCTGCCACACTGCAACTCTAACAGGTAGCCACTAGTCAGAGGTAGAGAGTACCAACGAATACAGAGGCGAAATAACTGTTTACGCCACGAACTTCAGCCAATCAGAGAATGGGCACGCCCAAAAGGAACCGCCACCCCGCTTTATGTTGTGTCATTTTCACATTAGTGTCATAATTTTGATGCAAGGTGTTAGAATCGGTGTTTTGCATTCTTTAGGCAAATAAAATTACATAAATGGGAGTCCATGTTTTCCGTCGATGGTGCTACGCTTTACTACCACAATTCAAGCTTTGTTTTTAAAATATGGTGCTTATTGGTAGGAAACCTAAACAGTTTAATAACTGAAGGCCTGTTTCTCAAATTGGCATTGCACCCCACAACACAACGGCATTGACTGCTCTTTTGTGGTTCGTTATCGAATTTTGATAAGCACTGAAAAGACGCATTTACGTATCAATCTTCGTGCACGCGTTTCACCAAACGTTAACCGAGCCTGTATCAAGAGCTCAGCACGTGTCATTCCCACACCCGCACAATAATAAAAACACTCAACTGAACTGCTGAAGGAGGAAGAAAAACTACCTTTCTGAGTCATGGCTTTGTGCAAATGGATTAATTACAAGCTCGTAGTCAGGTTTGTCTATATTTTTTCGTAATGTGGAGCTTGGGCGGTGTCTGCATTTGTGGTATTACAATAGAAACGTTATATGCTAGTTTCTGTTCTTTTTTAGAACTTTTTTTTACCTGTAAGCCAGTATTCCTAGCTTGGACAGCCACGGAGGTGCCGCTAGAAGTTTTTCTTATAAGAAAAATTTTAGTCTAAAATATCCGCATAGCAGTGCAAGGAAGAGGGGTCAGGGAAATGAGGCTTATTTTCCTGCATCTGACAGCGGCGGAGTAAATCGATAGTTAGAATCGAGGAGAACCTCGTGGTCCGGTGTAATTGATGCCCTGGTTCGTTATCAGGATCACAATTCTCATGTTGGTTGAGAAACACTTCAATGTCTATCACAAATAATACGGTATTTTTCTCTTTTCACATGGTTTGGGTCTATGATCCAGTTCTTCTCAAACCGGCTCTACGCACATTATAATCAGACATCTGTTAACAGTAATGCGAATCCACTTCGTCACTAGAATAGGGCTGCACGACATTTACTTTTATTATGTTATCTATAAAAATCGGCGAGATACTAGAATATTGTTTATCTGGTGTAATATTATTTAAGAGAGAGAGGAATTATTTTGTTAAAGATGTTTCAAAGTACCGTAATTCAACAAAATCCTCCGGCATAATCGGTCACTTCGTAACTTGATTTTCATTTCAACGCGCGCTGTACAAAGTATCCTGTAAAAGGTGAGAAAAATTGTTATTGGTATAAGTTAGGATATTACTACTGGAGACATAATGCTAGTTATCAGCGAAGATGAATAACGTACTATTTTGTTTCGGAATAAAATCATGGCCACTCCGGTTGTGGATTTTAGTATGTCTTTGTCGCGCCTTGCACTTCGCTTATAACCGGCGGTAGTTTATTTCCGAAGAAACTCATTCTCCTTTGTTACACTCCGTCAGTCTTTCCACCACGGACTCCATCGCCTTCTGAGAGCCCGATATTTATCTGTAAGGCTTCGATCGTCACATTTGATTCTTTGCTGATTTTTGCTTTCAAGAAGAACAATTTTAGAGATAGGACTTTAGACCCGCAATACGCATAAAAAGCTTAACTATTAAGGAACATATATTTTACAATTTAAAAAATGTAAACTGAAATTTTATTTATTTTTGCTATATTAAATGTAACACAATTTTACATGCACAGTTTAGATTTTATGTCTGCACCACAGGATAAGGTAAACAGCTATAGGTATACAGTCAAATTTTCGTAATTTTTTTTCTTGAAAGTATAACAGAGCATATAAAGAACCAAATGTGTCGATTTAAGAGCTTTAAGAATTTAGTCTATTCGGGGTTTCTTCACGATTTTTTAATCAACCATTAAAAAAAAGTATGACGTGTTTGAATTCATAAAACTATCTTATTAATGTTTAATTAAATTTTTCTTTATATTTGATTTATAAGTTATATGTAATGTTTCACTTATAATCAATACGAAGAAAAATAGTGAGAAAACAGATGTGTTGGTAATGCTTAGTAAGAAATAGTTCTCATGCAAGATATTATTAAACTGGCTGCGCACGAATACAGTGCGTTGTTCATTTAGTGTAATTTTCTAGACATAGTTACGCTTTGTTTGCATGAGACGGAGGAATATCCTGAAAGTATAACTTCGGCGGTGCTTCAGAAAAGTTCGAAGTAACTGCGAATGGAGTATACTTACTTTTGTGCCACTTTGGATTTTGGCGCTTGCGAAACGTGGCTGACGTTGCCGTTGGCCGACAGGTTTTCTCGGGCCTACTGTCCCGTCTTCAGCTCACTTCATTTTCGCCAGCGGTCAATACCTCGTTGTAAAGAGTATTATGTACTGGATCTTGGAGAACTCCCGCTGGATCTACTGATAAAGGAGAGAGGTGAAATAAGTAGGACAAAATGGGTGGAAGAAATTCCCCCAGAGGATGTGAAGGCAATAAAAGAAAGAACGATAAGAGCATGGCAAGCTCAGTGGGAGAACTCCGAGAAAGGAAGGATTACCCATGAAATATTTCCAGATGTCGGGGCGAGGGTGCGCTTGGGGTGGCTTGATATCAGACATTACTCTGCGCAGTTATTGTCTGGACATGGCATTTTTAAGGCGAAGTTATTCTCCCTGGCAATGGTTGATCACCTTGACTGTGTGGTGTGTAGGGTACCTGATACCTCCACACACATCCTGAATGAGTGTCTGAAGATTGAGGATCTTCGGACAGAATTTGAAAGAAAGCATGGACCCATAGACCTCCGAAATATACTGGTAGATAAGATAATGGCACCTCAGGTTCTCAGGTATCTCACTGAGGTGGGAAAAAGGAATAAGGAATTCGATATCTGGTGGCTGGGTCACATTCTGAGCAGAGAATTTAATGAGGACATGGGAAGTCCGGATAACACTAGTAACAATGATGGGTGAACACGTTTACCCAGCAGTAGTATTCTTGGATGAGTGTGAGGAAACTCGCCCTCCCACATCAACAACTATTGTAACACCAATTGCAACACAGGCACAAGTACCAGTTTCCTGGCCTATTACAAGAGTCATAGACCTGGAGATGAAGACAGAGGAGGAGGCAGGGTCACGAAATGATGGATGGCCGTATTCCTGGTATCCAATCTTGTTCATCAGAGAAGGGTTCACCCATGTGACTAGAAATGTGAGCAAATTAATGCGGGACCAGAGAAGACGAGCAGTCTATGCCATAGCAGAGCAAGAACATAAGAAAGGAAAGCGGATGACCTGTAGGAAACACGCATGTGGAGGGAGCAAAGAAAGAAAAAGAAAATGTAAGGGAAAAAGTGATAAAAAGAGATCCCTTCATAAGGCTTTTGTAAGGAGGAACGAATCGGCACCACTCTCCCAGAAAATCACCACAATACAATGGCCAGACGAAAGGAATATGGTTGATGCTGAAGTGCAGACGTGGCTTGCAGGAGCGAACACAGATGACCCTTTGAAGTTGTCAGTATGACGAGNGCAGGAGCGAACCCAAATGACCCCCTAGAGTTGTATGACGAGACCATATGGAATGTACTTCTTTCCAGACTGGAGGAACCGACCGTTCTGATAGCTGCCCTTCTCCTCCCCGTACGATATATGGAGGGGGGAGATAAAATACTCTTCCCCCACATGGAGTGCGTGGACAGACACCTCGTCGCCCAGGGGAGTCTGCCTACCGTCAAGGAAGTACTACTGGGTTTACTCACCGAGTGCTTCTGGCGCAGAGGAGAGAGGTTCTGCCCAGAAGAGATCTTTATGGATGCCGTCCGCACATACAAGAGGCGTACGTTTGATTACAGTAAGCCCTTCATCGGGTACACTATGGTCAGTATTAGTCCTTCCCCTCAGACGGTATCTACCCGGACATGAGAGGGGGTTTCCCCCATATCCGATAGAAACATTTCCTGGATAACATGTTCGTTCTTTCTCCAGGAACGTGATTACGAGCGATGGCCCCGGATTATGCAAAAGGATGATGGCGGGAGTGAAGCACCCATGGGATGGACGTTACCTTGGCAGAGGTCTACAAGAGACTGTTTTTGAAGGTATGTGATGTCGGTAGGAGGGTCTGACTGGCCAGACTGGGATCACGACGAGGTCCAGGCACGCACTGCTTGGCGCTACATCTGCAGTTGCCCTGGGAAGCTCTCCTTTTCTTTGCCACGAAGACTGCCCCTACTGGATAAAAGAGGTATCGAGACAGGATGAGATAGAAGAAGGACAAGGAAGTGAGTGGTGGACGTAGTGGAGAATCGCGAAGAGGCCCATTGCACGTTCGCACTTGGTGCTACAGCTGTGCAACCCTGGGAAACTCTTCTCGCCCGTCTGGTTACCAGTCATAACTTTTTTCCTACCGACATATTTGAATGCGACGGTACCGATTGACTGCAGTGTGGGATATATTTACTGCCCTTTGAGCCTGGGCAGCGAGAAGGAGGGGAACGATACTGGTTACCGGCCGTCCCCCGAATCTAAGTCCCATACCACACTCGAGCGCACTGGGCCGCGTAAAGCTGTTAATGGCAATACCGCCATGCTTAATATTTTTAACGTCAAAGAAGGACATTCAACGTTTAAGACATGAACTACTTTCCCTCGGTCGTTACCAACTTTAGCGGACAGATGTCAGTCAATGCAACTGTTTAAATATATCCAGGTAGTGGCAGCGACGTTCTTACAAGATTGATTTCAAAAGTGATCGATTAGCCGCGAACAGACTTTAACGGCGTGCGTGTGCGTGGACGCTGTCGCGGATCACTGGCGGTCGCAAATCACGTGCACAAGCCAAGTGCAGGCCGGGTGATATGGGACTGAAATACTCGTAATCTAATTCTGGGTTCGCCCGCTCACAGGTCCGCGTCGCGACCTCGGGATACGTCGGCGACGTTGGGAATGCAGGCTGACGCACTGCTGCACCACGTGAGGATGTGGGCTTGCGCGGCGTCAGCGAACAACCCTGGTCTCTCTCTCTCTCTCTCTCTCTCTCTCTCTCTCTCTCTCTCTCTGTCTGAACGGAGTTTTAGCACCCGGATGCCTTCTAGAATATACAGGCAAAGTCCACTCACGGTTACTTTTTTGAAGCCCTGCTAAAGTACTACTTTCAGTATATCCCTCCGTTTCATGCAAAGAGCTTAACCGAGTCTAGAAAATTACACCAAAGGGACCAAGCACCACATTTGTGCGCACTCAGTGTAATAATATTTTCTATTAGAACTATTTGGTTCTAGGTATTCCCAACACAACTATTTCCTCCCTGTTATTATATATTTTGATTATAAATGCAAAATAACATAGATTTCTGTATAAAATAAACGTAACAGTAACATTTAACAACAATTAAGGTATTTTTATGTTAACACAAATACAAAACCCTTGTGATACATGACATGTTTAGGAAATAACCAAGCACGTCATACATGGGGAGATTTTTCAAAGGTTTAATTCAAAAACAGTGAAGAAGCCGCGAATAGACTATATACGTTTTTAACGTTAATTGAACAATTTTAGAATCAACGTTTGAAAAATGTCACTGCCCTTACCTGCATATATTTTAACGGGCCCACTGACCGGCATGCGCCCAGCAAAGTTGGTAACGGCGGAGGGAAAGTAGTTCCATGTCTTAACGTTGAATTAAAAGTGTTAGATAAATATTTAAATTGTGTATTTTGGTTTCTATTCCGTTATGCACGTAAGTGTACGACATAGTACATTTGTAAAACAGTTACTTTTATAATAATTTCACTGTTTTACTAGACCGACGCATGAATAAAATCAACTGGTCCATGAAAATGTTTATTTTACACACGGTGGAAGAACACGCTATGTGCGTGCAAGCAGATATTAAGCAGGGCTTTCAAAAGTGCTAAGTTTACCGCGAACAACGTAGAGGTATTCAGGACTAACAAACAAATCTCCGGTGATTTTGCTGCTATGCTTGTTTCGCGATTAATTGAAAACATTTGATAGGCCAGCTGAGTTTTTTTTATTCCTGCCCATTTCCTGTACTTTTGATTTCCAGTTCACTAACTAATTGAACGTTGCAGTGATGCATGGCTGCCTACACACAGGTCGCCAGTCAGTCTACGAATTTATTGACTTTGTTAGTAGATATTGGCAGTTTATTCACACTTTTTTAATCAAATCTTTGAAAAATCACCCCATGTATGATGTGTTTGGTTGTTTCATAAATATGTAATGTACGCCGAGCGTTTTATACTTTTCATAATACAAAACTACCGTATATTTGGTTATATTTAACTTTTACTTATATTTCGTTTATAAATAATAATATTTAATTTATAAATAATATGAATAAAAACAAGGAGATAATAAGTGTGTTGGTAATGCCTAGAAATAAATAGTTATCATGCTAAATATTATTAAAGTGAGTGCGCACGAATGCGGGCGTTGTTCCTTTGGTGTAAATTCCTACACTCGGTTAAGCTTTGTTTGCATGAGGCGGAGGAATATCCTGGAAGTAGAACTTTAGTAGGGCTTCAGAAAAGTTGGAAATAACCACGACTGGAATATAACACTTTTTTTCCTATGCATCGGTCAAGTCATTTTGTGAAAAAATTAATATGCAATAACACCTTTAAATCAACGTTAAAATATTTTCATGTGATTGATTATATTCAACAGAAGAAATTAGTATGGTTTTGTCTACATGTGTCAAAGAGCTACATGGAATCATATGTGGTTCAAAAGGGTACTCGGATTTATAATCGATCAAGACACGTTGTCAAAGAAACAAGCGGGCGCATTACTACAATAGTCATTGTAAACTGGAGGCGAAATTTTCAGAAAAAAATTTGTTCTCGGAAAAAATGTGTTTTCGAAAAACACGTAAAGTATTGATTACATCTTTTTAACAGTCATTAAAAATTTATGTTTTATGTCATCACTTTCCAGTAGTTAATTTATGAACTTTTAATTATTTTAGAAACGATGCGGTAGAATAAGCGATTTTTTAATTGTTTGTTAACCAGAATTATGCAAAATATTCTGTATTCAATCGAGAAAGTTTATACGTTGTTACAATTCATGAATGTATTATTATTGCGTGAAAAAAATGTACAATATTACACGAAAAATAGAAGGTTTGCGAATCACTTGCCTACAGGTAAGATCATTGGTCATTGAGCTTCGCAGTTTGCAGTACAGACAAAAAATTGCCTACATGTGCGTAATGTACACAATTGTGTACATTGGGTCTGAATGGGTTAAACAGTTCCACAAAAAGAAGTGTACTTGTTTGAGTAATATATTTATTTACAATAATCATCGATCTCCAAATAAAAAACAAATATACACTTCATATAATATTTTTGTGTCGTTTAGGTAAATCTGTTTTAAACAAATAACTCGTGGTCTTATTTCTTGTAGTTTAAACACCCCAAAAATTTCCTATACAAAAACCTTCAGAATACTTTACAGAATTGCGAAATAAGGCAACATTTAAATACTTGACAGTTATATTATAGAATTGTAGCAGTTAAATATATTTTTAATGTAAACTTTGAGATGGCCATTGTGAAGGGTCACAGTATATGCGTTGGACCTAAAAGTGTCATATGGTTGCAAAAATAAGCCCACTTTACAAAACGTCAAAGTCATCGTCAATCTCCTGTGTTGTTTGGTAATTTTTAACTTAGCTGATCGTGAAATACGTTCATTGTGTTTGTTTAGGCCAATTCTAAAAATCACGTGAAGTTAACGTAAGACGAAAAACATTTAGTAATTCAATTCAGACCACAGCTTTAATATAAAATAATGTGGACCACTTTTATAATTATTCTTCATGTCGTATAACAAATTATCATAGGGCTGCAGAAAACACGTGTTTGTAAGAGCTACCGTTACTTTGCGAGGTCTGTGTACTGCTCAAAACAGAGTGCCCCTGTGAGTTGGACCGCCCACTTAGCATTCCTGTAAGACGTGCGATGTTTTGCAGGGATAGCTTCTGTGGAGTTTACCCAGTACGGTATGATAAAAGTTTTTCCCAGCAAACGTACTTTGCTCAAAAATCGTTCTGAAGTTTCATTATTATTACTGCAAATTAAATGTCCTAACATTGCGTTTAACTAAGTCTTATTAAGACCAATAAAGTATTTACTAATTACTTGGGTCGTCTGCGACGTGTGATGAGGATACGTCGGAAATGCAAACAAAAAAAAGCAAACATAGTAAAACTATTTTTTAAATATACAGTGTTTAAAATTTATATAACAATCACCTTTGTCTATTTACGGGCAAACACCAAGGAATAGTTATATGAATATCAGTATCCCAACTGTGGTAGAACAAACCTTATCCTGCTTTTTTCATTTTCGTATTAAAATTTTGCCTACTTATTTCATCTCTTATAATTAATTACACATATCAAGTATTACTTGTTTCGTTATCGTTCTATAAATAGCAGGTTTTGGTGTTCCAATTTATTTATATTCTTTTATACTAATTGTTTGCTTTAAGGAGATTTTAAAATTTTTTGTTTCCGTATTTAATCTCATCTTTTTTTGTTGCCAGCGTGGGCGATAATGACTGTACTGTTAATCTCCGGATGAAAGTAAAACGTATGTATGGACGTAATATTCAATAATACAAAAATAGTGAGTGAAAAACTTTGCCAAGGAAGTTACATTTTGTTGAAAAGATTATAAATAAAAACTAAAATTCTTTATTCTTTCCCATTACCAAAGCAGGAACGCGTGCGCTGTTTTTTCTCTTGATCCTCACTGTTTTGTCTGTTACTCCTGTACGCAGAGGAGATAAATGTCGGCTTTGTGGACGGGCGCCAAGTTGGGTGTTTGGATTGGCCTTACACCGGCAAACACGCACACGCCCAGCCGACCTCATTACCGAAGGCTCTTGTGGCTGGGGGAGCGGCCGCAGGTGTCCCAGCTCTCGTGCAATATCCGCGTTCTCGCCTCTCGGGAGATCATGTGCTCCCGTCTGTCGCACATGCATCTCCCATGAACGCATGGTTCCCGATAGTCGATATGAATGTCGCGACGAGACAACCGGCTCTACCGATGCTAACACGTAGAAGGGTTGAAGGCGGTGGTCCACGCATAGCACACGAGCGGCCACTGGAAGGCATCCTATGCAGCTATAGCTTGTTCCTGCTAGGTGAACACTTGCAGCATCGACCTTTGAAAATTATCCCTGCCTCTCCCTGCAGATGTTTTTTACTCAACTTTGACCGGATAATTAAAAATAATAAGGCAGCATACTCTAAGACTTAATTTCTCGACAATAATGGCTATCACTTTATATTTACATACAAACTGGCAAACTGGTTCGTCACCTCCGAGAAATTAGCACAATCAAACACTTAAAACCAGTCTTTATAAACACTTCTCTAACATCTACTGATTATACTGTTTATTTAATATCTGACAGTTCCAGTACTTGCAGTCAAGTGCATATAACTCGTCCCTTCAGTTCCACCTTGTTTAAATCCAGGTATCGCCAGTCTTTCCTGTCTGGTATGTTCTGAAGCGCCCCGAGCACTCCCGTACACAGCCGCACACCACTCGTCCGATACCTCGCCTTCTGCGAAACTCGCGCACTCTTCGCCCGTAACCGCCGCACGCACACTCGTCCACCGCCGGCCCTTCTCTTCGTTCACCGTCCGTCGCACTTCACCAGATGGCCATCTCAGACTGCTGACCCTCCAGTTGTGGCGCTATTTATAGGGCAAGGGACCCTGACGGAGAACATTCTTCATACATCCGCTTGCGTCGAGGGAGGACATAACCAGAAAGTTGGTGTAATGGCCTGCAGTCGCCGACCCCTCCAAAAAGGCGGCGGTGACGTCAGTTCATGTCAACTGTCAATCGTCCCCCTTCTACCTGCCTGGTGACGTAGCATTTATGCCTTGGGGTGCGGCTTGGGGAGGGGCGGACCGTGTCGTGGAGACCCTCCTGCCCACGCCGCGCTGAGAATGGACGTGCGGGCTTGACGCGGCACGAGGAAGGGAGGGGGTGGGGGCAATCCATGCGTAACAATATCATGAAAAGTATTTCTACTTCGTATTTACCTTTTATCGAACCGTAATGTCAACATTTGCGACCTCCTGATTATTTTTTAATTATGTAAACGTAACAGATAAAATTGAAGCAAAAGGAACGTTTATGTTGCTAATAATTTTGTAGTTTTATTTGGTAGACAAATGGCTACTAGTCATTAGATTCAAAACAGTGTACTAATTTCATAACATGGAGAAAGAATATCCCATTGTTAAAATAAGAAGCTAAAGGTAGAATTTGAAAGTATTCAATTAAGTGCCATTCAATAGAAACAAAACTCAAACGAGTCAGTGGACCACGGTGGCTGAGCGGTTAGACCACTCGCCTCCCACCAAGGCGAACCAGGTTCAATGCCCGGTCGGGTCACTCCCGGATTTTTGCATGTGGGATTCGTCCCGGACGATGCCGCTCGTCGGCGAGTTTTCTCGGGGATCTCCCATTTCCCTGCCCTTGCATTCCGGCGCTGATCCATTCTCACCTCATTTACCCATCACTGCCTCTCAAGACCTCGTTGTTAAGAGCCGTCCAAATCTCTCAACTCAACCCCAACCGGAGTCAGAACTTACCTGCAACTCGACTAAGTGGAGTGGAGAAATTTGGGCCGCTCTTAACGTCGTGGTCTCGAGAGCCGATGAGGTCGAAGTGAGGTGAGTGTGGAGTGGAGTAGGAATGCAAGGACGGAGGAAACGGGAGATCCCCGAGAAAACCAGCCGACCAGCGACATAGTTCAGAACGATTCCCACATGCGAAAATCCTGGAGCGACCCACCAGGAATCAAGCCCGGTTCTCCTAGGTGGGATGCGAGTAGTCTCACCGCAATTCCACCGCGGCCCCCACCTCGACAAATCCCTTAGCGATAGAAGTATGTGAGAAGCGCAGCTGTCTACAGTTAAATTATCACATTTGAAGGGCTGTCTAAGGATCTATTTTTCTGCTGACTTAATATTATTCTGCCATACTGTATGTAAAATTGACACTGCTATTGACCCTCTTACTTCATTAATGCGTCGATCAAATGTAACTACGAAATTGTTAGGAATGTATGAAAAAATCCGAAACAAAGTTAAAGAAATTCAGTGGTAGTAGAATGAACTGGATGACTTTCGAACAAGGGGGTGGGGTATTGGAGCATCGGTTCATGCTCTATCATTCTGGTGCCCCGGTGGCCATTTTCCCTCAAAATTTCCTTTTTTTCTCTCTTAAAATTTCCCAATTTCCTCAAAAAATAACCGATCCCCTCAGCTGCAAAAACGATCCCCAGGAAGGCAATTTTCAATATGTCGGACGGATTTGGGGAGATCGTTTTTAAGGGTAGAGCAGTGGTGGCTATATTGGTTTTATAGGCATAGGGCATGCCAAACCGATACAAGGGGTCCAGGGTCTGGAGTCAGACCTAACCATCAGCCATCTTAATTCTGTCGGCCCTCTTTTCCACTATATTGTATCAAGGTGACCTTGACCTTAGACCTTTACACCAGTGACCTTTGACCTTGAACCCAAAAATTTACAAAAAATTGCCAAATATCCCAAAAAATCCAAAAAATCTCCACATATAAAACAAATATATATTAAAAAATGTATTTTAAATAATTATAAAATTAAAATTTTACAATGTTTGGGCTTAGAGGGACGAGGGACTGGAACCGACCATCTACCACGTTAAGACGTCACCCAACGACCATGTTGGGCCCAAGTGACCTTGACACATGGCCTTGATCCTATAACCATTACCTTGGATGACCTTGAAAACTAAAACACAAGAAATAATTGTAAAAAATGAAATTAATTCATAATAGTTAAAGAGCATATTGCGTTAATGACTACTACCGCCATCTTGGATTCAGGTTACTCACATGTTACCTTCAACCTTAAAAATCATTAAAAATACCAAAAAAAAAATTAGAATTTATAAAAAATTAATAATAAATATTATTAGAAATAATTTTTTATAATAATTTTAAAAAAATTACTTTTCCGGAGGTTCCCACAGCAGCAGACGACTGACCCTTCTCCAGTAAACCACTTTATCATAACCTTTCCCTCCCCTACCAATGTTTCTCATCGGTTAATTAGTCGGCAGGCCTCCACCCTCTCACCATAATTATTCTGTCTAATGCACTCCATCAGCCATATTGTTTTTTTTTTCGTTTGACATTTGTTTACTTTTTTATCACCTAGGTAGCACTAGTGTTTCAATTTACCCACCAGGTGAGCTATCGATTTAGCCACCAGGTGGTCGCCATATTTGCATACATTTATTTAAAGTATAGGTTGTGCTGTCTGTGCCTGACATATTGGATTCTATTTCAATCACCTAAGTTCTGCTAATTTCTTTATTTAGCCACCAGGTGAAGTGACGAAACCAACATTCTCTCATGCTCTGTAATTCAATGTTCCTCATCTTTGATTTCGTATTTTTTCTTAGATACCTTCCTTTAATTCTCTGTCATTCCATCGAAATCCATTTAGTTCCTCATTTTTATTTACTAGAAAAATAACTATGTTATATTAGACCAACACCAGCCGTGTATAAATTTATGTAGGACCTCTCTTTGCCATATAACGAACTGAAGCAGATCTGGGCAGGCCCAACTGGACCTTTACCCTACCCTCCCTTCAAATCTCAGGGTAAAAATTCTACCACTACAAAAGCATGTTTTCATGCCTGTTACATCCAACATGCTTAAAGTGGATTATAATGGAACTCCATTTTTAAACTATGTATAGTTAACTTGAACATATACCTTTATTACCATATTGTTGATTGTGCACACCCAGTGATGAGCCTACACAAGAAATATTTTAAGTACTAAATTTCAAATCAATATATTTTGACTCATATTTCATTTATTTTCTTTGTCGCGTTCAACTAGAGTACCATCTTGTAGTAACATATGTAAAATACAAGGTTATCATATTCTCCATATCAGGGAAGTAGGCATGCTAGAGCAAGGTACAACAACACGAGCGAGAAATAAAGCATTTTTTCATTTAAATCATACACTGAAGAACCAAAAAAACTGGTACACCTGCCTAATATAATGTAGGGCCCCCTGAGCACGCAGAAGTGCCACAAGATGACGTGGCATGAACTCGACTAATGTCTGAAGGTGTACAGGAGGCAATTCACACCATGAATCCTGCAGGGTAGTCCACAAATCCAATCTGTGCCAATTTGAGAAAGGGTTGCACTTCTGTAACGTTTAATGATTCTCGTCAGTCGTCGTTTGTCCCGTTCTTTCACGATATTTTTCCAGCCGCAGCGATGTCAAAGATGTGATGTTTTACCGGATTCCCGATATTCACGGTACACTCGTGAAATGGTCGTACGTGAACATCCAAATGTTATCGCTACCATGGAGATGCTATGTCCCATCTCTCGTGCGCTGACTATAACACCACGTTCAAACTCACTTAAATATTGATAACCTGCGTTGTAGCAGCAGTAACCGATCTAGCTGCCGACTGCATCGCGTTACTCTGATTGGTTCCATACCTCTGTTATTTTCATACGCACGTATATACCAGTTTTTTTTACTCTTCAGTGTAAATATATAGGTCAGGTGTAAGACATGTCTCGTACCCATATGCTACTTAAATTTTTGGATGCAAACTGCACACATTTAATCAAAAAGGTAAGTTTTACTTATTCATTCCCTATGGTTCATTAAATTCTGTCACTTCGGAAGATGCAGTGGCTGGATATTTGGGCTGTAAATTAAACATTCTGATTTCGGTATCTAGTGTAATCTTGGTGTTATCTGTGAACAGCGAATATAAGTTCGAATCCAGGATAATCCATGTACACATGAGCCTACGTAAGTATCCCTGCCGTCCACAAAAACAATTTAATAAAAAACTCATATCATCGTTGATGTTTCTATATCCCCTGAGAAACACGAGTGAATTTCATTTTTTTTAAACTGATATATTAAACCTGACTCTATCCATAGTTGTATTGCTTGCCAGTCGTTTACATTCCTGGTTCAAACGATAAAGCATCATATTTTTTTATTGACGGCGTAAGATCCATCACTTTGGTGACTTACCTCGAGGGTTTCGTTCCATGTGTTATAAATGATCCATGTGACTAAAACATTATCCTGAGAAGCCACCGGCTGCTTGAGATCCACGGAGACAGGAAAAAATTCCCGTTGTGAAGTATCAGTAGCGGGAGTTGGCACGGACTGAACTACGCGACCGGGTGTTGCGTGGGAGGAATCCATGTTGTGGAACAAATTTCCAGAGTGAGCAATGCACTCCCTGCCTTCTCATTCCTTCTCTTCTCAACGCCAAGTGCTGGCAGGGAGGTAATAACCCTGTACTTGAAAGTGCGCCAGAAGGATAAAGAACAAACGACGGCGTGTTTTCACTCCGTGCCAAAACACCAGCGCTACCTCGCCAGTTCCCAGAATACCATATTACCCCTCCTACTCCTCTCCACCATAATAATATATCCACGCTGTTGTTCTTGTTCGCCATAGTTTGTCACTAACTATCAACTGCTGGTGTCCCCGGTCTGACTTCAGATCCCTCGGCATGACGGAAATTCTCATTTAGGTGGTGTAACTGGAGTTTTCTCGAAGTACTGCCGTTATCACTTCTTCCTATTTGGGGCCGCGGTGGCGTAGTGCTTAGAGTGATCACCTCCTACCAAGGCGAACCGGGTTCGATTCCCAGCGCAGTAGGAATCGTTCCGGACGATGTCGCTGTGTTTTCTTGGGGATCTCCCCCCCCCCTCCTCCTCGTCGGCTCTCAAGACCTCGATGTTAAGAGCCGTCCAAATCTCTTCGCTCACTCACTCACTCACTCATTCTTCCCAGTTTCTTTTACGCCGCTCTCTAGTCTGTTCCTCGGGTAGAACAGCAACTCCGCGAAGAACCAAAACCGAGCGGGAAGGCGCAGTCGTAAACCTTCGGACTCACATTCGGGAGGACCTGGGTTTGAATCCCGGTCCGACCATCCTTATTTAGGTTTTCCATCGTTTGCTGAAATTCCATTCCAGGCGATGGTTCCTTGATGCAGGTCACGGCAGATTATTTCCCCGTTCCTGCTTCTCTGGGCAACTTGCTCCGTCTCTAATGACCTCGCAGTCGGCGAGTCGTTAAGCCCTACCTACCTACTGAGCATCAAAGTCCGTTCGTATCTGCAACAGGTGAAACAAAACATGCGCGGTAGATCCTTAGGAAACGCCCCGATAAAATAATCCCACATAATTTTTTTTTCTGTGAGTTATTTTGTCAGAAAAATACGTAAGTTTAAAATTGGAGTGTTAAAAGTGATGAATCGTTACCTCCGTCATAATTCCATGTGTGAAATAAATAAGCCTATGTCATTTAATTTCTGTCAAGAAGACTTAAGAAGCACACGTGCCTCGCAGAATGTTCTATATTTGCGGTACAGTTTGTAAATTAATTTCTCACATGTTTGTCATTTTTGGTATAGTAATATTTTAACATATTTTAAAATAATATTTTCTAAAATATACAATTATTTTTGTGACTTGGACGTCCTTAAGATGCCCATCAACCTGGTGCTTTTTTTACACGTTTGAGGCCGAGAAGAGAGGGATCAATAAGGGCGACACAGCCACGCTCATCAAGTGCTCCATCGCCACTACGCGCAGGGCTCTGAACTGGTGTACAGTGTTCTCGTCGCACTGCGTGTACCCATGGGAATTTAAGCTGTGGCCCTATTATTTTACTGGTTCAAACACTGTAGCAAATTTCACTGCATAGCTCTATACTAGTTTCGCAGGAATTCGCCCAGAATATGTTGAGCTGCAAGAGTCTGGAAGTGTCGTTTCTTTTCGCGTTCAAGAACAAAAAAAAAAAAAAAACTTTTTTGCAATAAGCGTGATATGTTGAAATATGTATTCCACCCTGGTCTGAAGTATTAATTTCTTCAGTTTGCAAACAGACATGCAGTTTGTGTTAAAAACTTTTATAACAAACACACTGCAAACCAGTGACCGCGCCAGGTATACGGGCGCTATAAGTTTATATTTACGAGAAAATCACCTGTTCACCGCTCACAGCATGGGGAATTCTCCGGATGCGTGGACTGAATGCGCAGATGTTCATTACGCGGGGAGGTGATGTAAACCTGGAACAGATGCTGGACCGGAGCAGAGATGCCACGCCACACAGCTCCGTTATAACCCAGAACACAAGAGTAATGACACGGGAACGAAATGGCGCTATGGTTCCTTTAAAGTGGGGGGTACCCATTTTCCGATTGACTGCGCGAGGCTCTGGGAACGGGCGATGCGTCTGATTGGCTACTGCGTGCTACGAAAAGGTTCCATATTGTGGCCGTCTTCCGTCACTCGCTGATTTTATTCACGTTCTGTAACGTCAGCTATGGTTGTCAGTTTCCCTGTTGTCTATGCCGCCCATAAGCAAGTAGGCCGGTTATTCGTCTTCTGTGCATATACCCAACATTGACCTACCGCAAACCAGCACAACTTTTCAAAGTCACATGGTCAACTGTGATGAACATGTTTATTTATATATTACTTAAAAATAACAAGCCTTTTTATATGAATAAAATACTTGTCACGATTTTAATATATTATAATTACATTAAAAATTGGTCAAAGGATTACCTCAAAGCATTTGTTTACATTAATAGTGTTCTAACCTCCAATCCTATCCGTGTCGTTTATGATATTCGTATCGGCAGAAAAGCAGTCCAATATTGGAACACGGAGACTAGATTTGCGCGGCCAGCGAGATCGCTCTTTAGTCCATTCACGGTTACTTCCAACTTCTGAAGCCCTGATGAAGTTCTACTTCCAGGATATTACTCCGACTCATGCTAATAAAGCTTAACCAAGTCTAGAAAATTACACCAAAGGGACAGCCCACTGCATTAGTGCGCACTCACTGTAATAATATCTTGCCTAAGAACTATTTCTTTCTGAGTGTTACCAGCCCAGTAATTTCTCCCTGTTTTTTATTCATATTAATTATGAATGCAATGTTATTATTTATAAATATAACGTAAGTAAAAGTTCAACTTAACTAAAAAGTAAGGAAGATTTATGTTAAGAGAAGTATAAAACGCTTATGATACAGGGAATATTTAGGGAACAACCGAACACGTCATAAATGAGGTGATTTTTCAAAGGTTTGAATCAAAAAGTGTGACGAAACGGCGGATATACTATACTTCATATTGACTCTAGGATGCTGCCGACTGGGTGGCGAGTAGGTCACCAGGCGCTGATTGGCGATCGGCGTCGCAACATATTGCTGGCGTGCGCGGCTGGAGTTCTCGGTGGAAGCGTCTGTTTTGCCTCTGTATCGCTGGGCACCCTGCGCCCAGAGTGAGGGCCTGGCGGAGAGCTAGGGGAAGGGCAGGGGGGCAGCCGGCCGTCGCGGCAGGAAGTCGCTGCCCGAGTGTCAGCACGTTGTTTACGCGTGGGGCTCGTGTAAAGACGGCCGGTGTGCGCGCGCTGCGGTTCTCGGCGCAGGCGGGGAAGTGACGGCAGGAAAGGGGTGACGGCGCGGCGGGCGGCACGTAAACAGCGAGGGCAGGGGCGCCTCACCGGCAACCTGCGCGCAACTGCTTGCTTGCTGTATATATGGGCCACTTCCCTTTCCCGCCACGGCAGTCTGCTACGGCTGACCTCGCACGCCGCACACACCCCTGCGCCTTCGCTAACTACAACGCTCGTACAGCACTGCTTTAGTAAACTACCCAGTTGTCATATGGAGATGTCTCTATTATAATAAAAAACTATGGAATATTTTAACGTAATTATTATTTCAGGGTAGAAATTAAAATCTATATTTTATCGTCAGTTCATAAAATTGTTTATTGTAACACAAATGTGGTCGTTGAAAAGTGTAAAAGTCAGCAAAAACCACTGTATGTAGCCCTCTACTTACTTTATTTATTGTTATGTAAAACAATGTTTTAAACTAAAGCGACAATGCTACATCTTTCTTAGCTTAAAATTCCGAGGAAACAAACACACGCGATGTTTGTTTATGCTATTTTCCATCACCGTTGTAATGTTTCCTTAATGTGACCATAATGCTTTTAAAAATTTTTACTACGAAGGCCCCGTAAAGAAACTTCTTCTATTTTGAATCTTATTGCGTGAATTTCAACAACATTTAAAAATTAACTTCGCCAATTATTTAAATGCTGTTCGTGGTAAAGATAGCACTTTGGAAAACATTGAAAAAAATCATTGCTCGTTAAGTGTGCACATATATATATATGTTTTTATATATATGTTTATATTTATAACCGTACATATTACCATGAAAGCTTAGGGTTACCAGACGTCCTGCAAAATGACATTATTTCTTTTTCGGGAATATTATTTGCATCCTGCGGATTTTTCGCGGTGATCAAAAATTTCCGGCTTTTTCAAACTGAAAAAAAGATTACATCGTTTTGCTGACTATTTTGATGTTATTAGTCTTAAAATCTATTGTATCTGTGATTTTCATAATTCACTTAATTGAATAAAAATATAGCGTATGTTTTAAATAAATCAAGTATTACGGCAACGTTTTTTTAATTGTTTATTTACATTCAGTTTTCATACTGCTGTGCAAAACTGTTTTTTGTTGTGCAAAACAACTATCAGCATGCAAGTTTATTTTCCTGGTACTTCTCTTTTATAGCTTACGTTAGCTGATAATGGGAAAATATTACATTTTTAATTAAACTTATGAAAATTGTTTATTTGGAAGACTAACAACCTGATTAAACTATTTTCACAGCATAGCTGAAATTAAGCTGTACTGTTCTCCAGTATAAATAATTTACAACACTACTCAAATTGCATTGTCCTCATTTTTAATGACGTGTCCTTTCCCAGAGTGAATGTCCTTTTTAACCTGAGTGTCTTGTAGCCCTTTGCAGGCTCCCAGTTAAGCTGGCTGCGAATTACGTATATAGTGCCAAGTATTAACACCGTATTACGAGTATAATGTTTCAATTTATAACAAATCAAGTTTGTGTTTTTTTTTGTTTGTTTTATAAACAGAGTACGAATTGGGATATTGGTAACTAATGTAGTGTTCTAACAGTTTCACGTTTTCCCTTGACTGGCGCATGAATAAAGTCACTAGGCCCATCGCTACGTAAATTTTACATGTAGAGGAAGGATACAAAACCACAAGAAAAGTATATCTTGAGCAGAGATTTCAAAAGAGATCAGTTAACTGTGAACACCCCATACTGCCTAGGATTAGTGCGGTAGTGAAGTGAACCTGTGAAAATTTTAAAATGGAGAAGTTTTAATTAAGTATTAAAAAAATTATCATTCAAAAAAGTTCTGACCGCCTTTAATTCAGCGTTAATACTACCTTGCATACCCATGAAAATATTGGTAGGGAATAAATAAATGCACTAGCACATATTAACTTTCTAATAAAACTGCAATGTTTGCCTCAGTTGTAATTTTATTATATTTCCGTTTGTTTTATACTCATTAGATTATGATATGAAATGTTCATTTTTATTTATAACTTCCTTCTGTTACACGATGGGCGCATTGATCTACGGCAAACGTTATCTCTTTATACAACGAAGAACGAGAAAATTGAGTGGGGCTTACCAAATGGTTTAGTTAACCGTGAAAGCAATTATATCTTCACTTTACATTAATTCCTATAGCCAGTTAAATTTTACCCTCGACCTGAAAACAAGCGAATAGTTATTATAGCAAAATATTATTGACTGCTCAACACTTGGGAAACAAAACCAATTTGATCTATCGACCACTCCAACCATAGATAGAGTTTAATCGGCTGAATACTTTTGCTCGTGCAGTAAAATTTGCAGTTACTTAAATTATTTGCCTGAAATGATTGTTCATAATTGACTAGCACTATTTAATAAGATATCTCGATAGACAAAAGTAAAACTTTTGTAACGGAGTTACGCTGCCTCACGCCGATCATGGGTACTTACGTTTTCGAAGACGTTGGCCGGTGATGGCAGCCGAGGATGCATTAGACTCCACGATGCGGGTGCTTGGTCGTTTCGATGAAGGTCGGACTTATACTGAGCGCGCGGCGTTTGCTTCCACCTAGTGACGGCTGAGGCGACTGAGAGGGCGTCGCCTTGTGACGTCAGCACAGCCTTTGAATTTGGTTGGACAAAGATCGGCTTCCGCCACAGCTTTGGGGTGGACGACAGTTGCGAAATCGTGGCTATAAATATCCCGGAAAACTAAGGGACGGCGGGCACTCGGGGGGGAGGTCACACCTAGGAGTTCTGCTTTCACTCGAGACATGTAAATTTGGGAATATAGTAAATTGTAAATTGTAAATTGGGGAAGATTGTGCCAGTTAAGTAGTTGTACATATTTCTGTACCTATATATTTTTGTAACGACTCATTTTTATTGTAACCCCTCAATTTTATCATGTTTTTAAAGTAATTTGAGGAATCACGATATTTAAATTTTTTTATTTAATATTTGCATTAATTTTGTGAAGTTATTTATTTTGAAAACTGTATTTTTCTTGGGGCGGAGAAAAAAAAAGACGAGAAGTTCCCGGTAATTAAAAGTAAAAAATAATTTTTTTAATTTGTACAGTCGCCCTCTTAAAATGACTATCTTAAGGCTGCTACTGATTAATTCACGTTTTTCTATCATTCTTATTCGCCTCCGATGTATGTTCATAATGGATAACATGGTTGTGGAGTTGGGGGTGAGTTTTGTACATGTGGCAGAGTGGGCTGGTTGTAACTAAGAACCCTCTGTTGCATATTGCATATATGCTCTGCGCCACTCCGTCACTTGTACAAAACTCGCCCTCAGCTCCACAACAATGTCTCTTTCTCTACGTATTTAGTTAATTTCAGTAGTAGAATAAAAAAAATTCAACGACGTGGTAACGCGCCAAAAATCTGTGTTTATGAAAGCAATAAACAATTAGTTCACAAAATGTGTAAACATCGAAAAAACTATTACAGCCTATTAGATAAATGCACAAACGAAATCGAGCCAGTATTTGGAGACTTGTGTACGCGCGGTGCCTGCAGCTTCAAATATATTACGTCATGTTTTTCTCTATTAATATCCTCCACGTGTCCGGCCTGGTATTCCTGCAGCTAATTCAAACATTTATAATTCAATTTCGTAAACATGACGCTATCTTGAAATTTTCAGATCAAAAGGTATAATTCCTTGTAATATATTGTATTAAAAAATTGGTATTATAGATTATATGACTTAATCGAATATATTATTTTTAATCGTAGATAATTAGCTGTTGTAATGACTATCGTGTTTTCACTCCAGTAAAGGTAATTTGAAGGTATTTAAATACACTGTATATGCAATTACACATTAATATTTATAAAACTATTGAAACATCATCATAAAATAGCCCTACATTAAGATTTCACCATGTCCTATCAAACCCAATTTTAAACACAGAATTTGACATTAAAGCATTGCTAAAAATGTTACACCTCCACAAATGATGGAAGATGTTCCGTCTACATTATGTCTACTTCTTAGTAGTCTTACTGTAGGAATCATGGAAGAGAGTGAACATTTCCTAGACTGACAAAAATATTCTTCTACGTCTGCTGTTCAATGAAAAAATTGTGTGCTACTTACGAAAACGCACGTGCGAATATTAGGTGCCTCTATGGAGCGAATAAAATGAAAACTTAAGATGGATGTTCAATTTCCAAATGGTTACGTCTATATTTTCATCAAAGTTCGTCCCAACATGTAAAAATTTTATGCAAAATGTTTTTTCTTGCTAAATTATTATTTTTTACTTTTCCTTTTTGGATACATAATAACACTGACACAATTAAATGTAGCATTGTAGGTTGGAAACCGCGTTCTCAAATGGTTTCAAGATAACTGGCAAGTTGATGACAGTACTTGCTTAGGTCGGTGGTTTATCTTTTAAAGTTCAATATTATGTCTGAAACCCCGCCTACCTCTTCAGAAAATGCTCAAAACTGAGCAGGAAGTCAGAGATTAAATTGCTTGGAGCTTACTAGAATCGGAAAGGCCGTTTATTTCTGTGTTTAACCCTGCAACAGTAATATCCAATACAACTTTGCGTAGTGTTTTTCCCGCCGCTCACTATTGTGAAAGGCATGGCCTATATTGACAGGGGCAACCCGTAATTTCTGGTCGAGTCGTAAATGGCCACAAGAACACAGTGCTTAAACTACTTAATCACAAATAATGATATTTAATACTTTCCAATATATTTTTGCAAAAGTGCTGCAGTCAAATGTTACATCTTTAATCCTTCAGAAAAGTGTAGTCACTGCATAAATTCCCACGAAACTTTAATTCTCTTTCACGTCTATAATGATTTTCATCGATATGATTACAAAGTTTCGTTTTCTTGCTCTCTACGCCCCCTCTAAAAAATAATTCTCCTATATATTTTTAACTACTTGGTCCCATTATTTTAATACAATATTTAATCCGCGTGCGATTATGAGCAGTTTATTCAAGACTATGCCTCCGACGCTTACAGATAGATAATTCCTTTATAAAAATCACACACCAAACTAAACAATCCCAAGGATATTTTTACCTATCTTTGAAGAAAAGCGCATTCAAAATGTTTTATCTTGTATTTTATTGTGTTAGCCGTAAGACACGCATTTTGCCACATAGACTGTATAGGTGTTCTGGGCCCATATATATTATTTCAATGTTGACTTTGGGAGTTAACTGATTACTTTTCGTGCCATTTCCAACATATTGTCAAAGTTTATGTTATTAACTATTTAAAAAATACGGTTACAGAAATATTCATAACCGAACAATGTATATTTTTTTATAAATGTTTCAGAAGCGGCAGAAGCTTGAAAATTAATATTTAAGTTATTATATCAAGTAACTATTCGCTCAAATGGCTATTCGAAGACTCTTAAGCAAGACGAAAATATCTAAAAGGAGACTATTGCAGTAATAATGATGATATTGTGTGCCTAAACTATAGCAACTGAGATACAGAAACCCTTAACGTCATCGCCACTACATACAGAAAAACTAACCGGAGGGAGAAGTTTTAACGGTTCTTAACATAGAGGTCTTGAGATCCTATGGGGGTGAAGCGAGGTGAATATGGAGCAGCGCGGGAATGCAAGGGCGGAGGAACGGGAGATCCCTGTGAAAACCCGCCGACCAGAGGAATGGTACAGCACGATCCCCACGTACGATAAAAAAACAAACGGTGAGGGAATACTAATGCTAGAGGGCTCAAAACCACTCAGCTACCGAATCAACACTCAATTTTTTATGTGGAGTTGGAGAGGAACGAGGCACTCGTGACGTCACGGGATTGGCCTTCTCACCTGGTAAGCGCGTGTTAACGACTGATGTCTCTGAAGACTCGACAGCAAACTCACTTCAGTAGTTAAAAGTTGCCAGATAACTGTTTCATTTTACCAACTGTAAAAGATAAAATTTACAACTTCTCGTGCTCATCACGGGGTCTCTGGAGTAAATTAGCTAGCAATTAAGGTATACAGTGAGCACATTAAAGGCACTTTGTTTCTACTTTGCACTTTTCTAACTTGAGTAAGCGAACTTCTCAAATGTTTTCAATCACGGGAGATCGATACACTTGATATTACTTTTAGCAAACGGTATTTCAACGATATAGACGCCTCTGAGGCTGATAACTGTTGGCTCAGGTAAAGGTGGCCGATGTGCGAGAATAATTTTAATCAACTGGAAATAAATTGATGTATGATATCCGACACGGAGAGTAAAATTTTTTTTATTAGAGAAATATAGAACAAACTTAGCTAAAGAAAGAAAAATGACGAAGCACAATATAATTATGAATAGTGTATCTCAAGTCAACAAGCAAGAAATTTATGATACCCGTGCGATTTTGACAGAGAAATGACTGGGTTTTACGGAGACGCTATATATACAGCCGTTGATCCATGAATGCACAAAGATTCTCTCTAGGTAATGACAAGATTAACCATACTCTCTGGAAACTCCGAGACCAACAAATAAACAGAGTAAGTTGAAAGGAAGTCAGATACATTACGGGAAGGGAAGAGGACAACGAAATCTCAGAATCTCCTCTGTATTTATAATTTTTTAGGGTTTCACTGTACTGTTGAGCCATGGTAACTCAACGGAAACGCCAAGCTGTTTCTGTACTTTATTTCTGTTACTAGTACAAATTGTCAGCCACTTAAATTTAATAACCAAAAAAAGTTTTAAAAATATCTGTCAGAGATACCATTAAGTATTAATGCTCTTAGCTTCTTTTCCCCGACAACTATTTTAAGTAAGGAAGGACAAACGTCCTTGGTTGCTACTGCTCCTGTAGGGATCAGCGGCGTAATAACTAGAGGAGGAGGGGAACTGGGTGTTCATTGCCGCTCACTAAACTTAACAAACGGTGTCAGAATGAGAGTAAATGAGCAACCAAACTGATTTTGTTCACCGAGATGCGATGGTATATTGTGTAAAATCTCTGATGAATTATTATAATGTATTTCTGATACTCCTAGACATCTTCACTTCTGTGTTAAACCTTTAGACTTTTCTCTATCGTTTATGCAATGCGTAATTTAGGGTTCAATCGCATTAAAATTACATTTATAGAAAATCAAAAAGTTTTAAGAGGAACACTTAAAATATTTTGCCCCCCCCC
>NQII01000965.1:512177-530732 GCA_002778355.1 Clitarchus hookeri | reverse complement strand
AGAAGGCATGACACCTCATAACTTGGAGATTTTGTCTCGCTACAGGAGGGACAATGTTTGCTGGCAAAATCGGGTCCAGGCCTCCCCTACACCACCTCCCAGAATCAACCTCCAAAGAGGTATACAAGTAACACTACTTTACGTATTTTAAACTATGCTCTTTGGATCCTGCAGATTTTTTAGGCATTTTAACTTCCCCGGGAAAACATTGTCAAGGTTTATTCTACTGAAGTTGGGAAGCTCAATGCTCTTAGTATGGTACCTAAAAATTTTCGCCACTAGGTAAGCGCTAGTGTTGCATGTGTACAGAATTTTCTCTATTTTGTACGTTAAAAAACGAAATACTTGCAATAATCATAAATAAATTATAAAATAACTACTTAACTAAGTGAAATTTTTCTCTTTTATTATTCACGTAGATTAAAATTTTAATTAAAAGTGACCTCTTTGGAACACTAGCGCTTACCTAGCAGCGGAAATTTTTCCTATGCCAAACTCTCCTATAAGAAATCTGGTTTTGTTCCTAACCTGAGTAGAATTAACATTAACATTGTCCAGATACGAACCGCCCTGTTATTCATTTAAAACATCATCCTTTCTCAAGGGAAGCCCGTTCTTTAATCATTCCAGTCCAGCCCTGTAAGTTTCTATCAAAGTTGGGGTTATTTTATCAACCCCCAATAATACCAACCAATGCCACCTCCATCATCCGCATCACATTTTTATTTATATCCTCTTTTCGTCATATTATCGTGATTGTTTCAGTTCAGTGATTAGTCTTAATTGGGAATCCTTTATCACCGTAGGTAAGCCGTCCAGCCAGGCGGCAAGAAGAAATCAGATACAGGTGACCACGAACAATGACACCTTGCCTACATTAGCCTTAACCAACCACCAGTACACAGTGGGGATTCCACTACAATCTTGCGCGTCCCTTGTGACGGCTCCAACCGAACTCTGCATTACCTCTGTTACAGTGCCATCCTCGTCAAGTCTACCAGACTCAGTCCAATCACTATGCGTGAAGTACTAATAGGAGGAACTCACGCCATAGTACTACGCTCTCTTTGCCAATGACATGCCTGGCATATAGGGCAACTTCTTTCCAGCAGCGGGTAGGAGGGCCCAAGGCCACTGAAGGCACAGAGAGAAAGAGAGAGAGGGTATGGAGGAAAGCAGGAATATCGCACGAGGAGTGCAGGCAGTGGTGTAACTCGGGCCGGAGGAAAGACGTATAAGTCTTTAGACTGTGTTAAGACTCTGAGCTGCAGAGGCGGGGAGGGACGGCTGTCACCTCGGGAGTGATATTTTAAACAACTTCCGGCGCACGAGCGCGGTCTAACATCCGGCGCGAGGTGGTGGGTGGGGGTGGGGGGAATGGAGGATGCAGCACGCGATGGCATAGCAGCAGCAGCAGCAGGAGCAGCGGACGACGATGAGGATAAACACGCACGCGCGCGCTCGGCGTCGATCAACGGCGGTAAACAGTGACGAGGGGTAACACTCCGCAGACGCCCAAGCACGCGGTACAACGCACCGTGTCCGCACCTGAGCCGCGCCGTCCCAGCCGTCTTCTTGCAGGGGGCCGCGGTGGGGATTTTCCGGTAACATTGAGCTCGTGAAAAAGAAAGGGCCGAAAACAGTGTCTTTGGATACGGCGCAAAACACGTGTTCACTTTGGGGGAATCCCTTATTTGGACATGCTTACAAAGTGGTTGTTTCCTCAGTTAGAAGAGGTGGCGAGGGACTCTATTTTCCAGCAGGATGGTGCGCCACCCCATTGGCACCTACCTATTCGCGGATAACTGAACGAGACGTTGCCGCAACGCTGGATTGGTCGAGGAAATGCTGGTGACCAGGCTCTTCATCACTGGCCCCCAAGAAGCAAGGATCTTACCCCGTGCGATTTTTTTCTATGGGGGGTACATAAAGGATCAAGTGCTTCGTCCACCATTGCCGGCTAACATTGACGACCTCAAAACGAGAATTACGAACGCCATCCAAACCATAACACCGGACATGCTGACAAGAGCGTGGAACGAGTTTCATTATGGCGTAGATATCGTCCGGGCCGCTCGTGGTGGTCACATTGAACATTTATGAATGTATAGTAAACATACTTCACGGTTCCATGGTACATGTGATTGGTCAATCAAGGTTGTAGGTTGTTAGGTTTTGATATTATAGACGTTAAAATTTGGGTTATTCTTTTATACTCATCTTGTATTTGAGTTACTTTTACTTTTGACTCGTTGTTTACTAGTTACGCCGTGGAAGACTCTGTGGAAATAGCATACCCGCATGAAAACAAACACCGTATCTTGGGCTACCCCGTCAAGAATGAAACTGGCTACTCCCTTAAGGCTGCCCCAATGAACGAACAGCTGTGATCTGAAGCACAGAGGACTATCATTTAACTTGCGAATTTTTTCTGTCCCTAATTAATGACGGTTCACGCTTAAGTGAGCACCCCTGAAAGCCCCGCTCAAGATCTTCTTTGCTCCTTATTTTGTATCCTTCTGACATACGTAGAATTTACGTTGCTATCATCTAAATGCGTCAGTTGAGCGAAAAAAATTTATCTGGGTGCCTAAATGTGTTATTATTATGCCAGTTTGTACTCTAATGTGCTTAGTGCAAAAATAAACACGATTTCGGCAGCAATTGTTTTTTCAAGATTGATTTAAAAAGTGCTTTCTTTATCGTCTGTATTGTTTTTATTTTTGGGCGTAGCGTCTTCTCAAGACCGGGTCATTAGGGACGGACGGTGCAAGTTGCTCAGACGAACTGCAACGGGAAAGCAGTCAACAATGGCCTACATATGCCATTCCTTGCAGTGATTTCTTAACATCATGAAGACCAAAATCAGGAAGGCTGGGCCAATAATCCAACCATCAGAATATGGGTACACCCTAAAATAAATGTTGAATTATAGATGCAATTAGTTGAAACCTTTGTGACCTAACCTTGATCGTGTACCAAAACCACGTAATACGTAAGGATACACTTTATATCTGAACCAGTGAGAATTGAGCCAAATCAGTGCAAACCAGTGAAAATGTAGCTACTGATAATCAGTTACAGATAACTAATTATTTTGATGGCTGAATTCCACTGGTTTATATCTGATTCCCACTGAATGTCGATAATTGCACTGCCATAAGTCACTTGCTCGCAGTTAATTTGCTTGATTTGTCCGTAGACTAAAGATGAGGTAGACTGCTTATTCGTCTTCTGCGCATGTACCCAACACTGGCCTACCCCAAAGGAACACAACTGTCAAACTCACATGGTCAACAATGATGAAAGAGTTTGTTTATATCTTAATTTTTAAATGAAAAGCACTATTGCATAAATAAAATACTTTTACCAATTCTAATTTAATCAGACTGCATTACAAATTGGTTAGAGGAAGTATGCATACACCTCAAAGCATTTGTTTACAAACCAGTTTTCTAATCTAAAATTAAAACCATGCCGTTTTTGTTAGTCGTATTGGCAGAAAAGCAGTTCAATGTCGGGATACGGAGATTGGTTGTGCGCAGCCAGCGAGATCGGTCTACCTCATCTTTAGTCTATGGATTTGTTAGTCGGCAGTAGCTATCAACTGACTTTCAGTGAACGTTATTTCACTGATTGATATCACTAATTCGAACTTAGAGCGTACAGAAGTGAAATAGGGCGGTGGTTCCTTTGATATGGATGTAATCCATTCTCTGATTGGCTGGGCGAGGATCTAGGAACGGGTCTTGTGTCTGACTGGCGACCACGGGCTGCAAAAGAGTCCCTATTGGCTGAGCTGCTGGCTGGTGAGTAAGTTAACCAGACGCTGACTGTCAAACGGCGTCCCAACATGTTGCTGGCCAGTGACGTAATTTTGATGCCTGGATTCCGCGGTATAAGTGGCTGTTTCATCTTTGTATACTTGGCAACTCTGCGTCAAAACTCGCTTTCGAAGATAATACTTAACGATGACGGCTACAGGGGTGAACAATTATAGTCTATTCGTGGTTTCTTCAAACTTTGTGAATTGAACCTTGGAAAAATTACCCTATGACGTGTTTGTTTCCTAAATATGCCAAGTTTCACACGCGTTTCATACTGCGTTAAGATAATAAAAGTATCGTATTTTTGTTTAATTTGATTTTTTACTTATATTTTATGTATAAATCATAACATTTTATTTATAATTAATACGAATACAAACAGAGAAAATATATGTTTTGGTAACGCCCAGTAAGAAATAGTTCGTATGCAAAATATTATTACACGAATTGCACACAAATGCGGTGCGTTGTCCCGTTAGCGTAATGTTCTAGACTCGGTTAAACTTTATTTGCATGGGGTGGAGGAATATCCCAGAAGTGTAACTTCAGCAAGGCTTCAGACAAGTTGGAAGTAACCGTGAATGTACTGTAATAACACCAGCAATAGAAACTTATATATAGTCACAGCAATTTTTACGTTTGACCTTGAGATGATGCATGCAGGCGAGCTGTGGCCGGGAACAAAATTTGTGAGGTCTCGGCGTGGGGCGAAGGCATTCCGCACCCCCTCGGGCCGAGGGGTCTGTCCGGAGGAGTTGCGACGGGCGGCGCTAAACTTAGAAGTTCTGCCAGACACAACACCACTCCAGGCAGCTCCGGAGAAACAATGGGCCATGTGCGTACCAGGAACACGGCTCGCTGCAACGCAATAGGATAACTCTCTTACAACCCCCTTACGGAAAGCTTGACATCCCACCCGTGTAGCCCGTACCGATATACGGTAGGTAGTTCCCCCCCCCCNCGAAATATACTCGTGGTTTCGGGCCAATCTTTTCGACCCAACATCCAGAAACACGATAAGAAAGGCAACAACTTGTATGCATAATATAAAAATTTCAAAATAAATATTAACTTGTAATTTTTCGTATTGGGCCTTTTATTTTATTTTTATTGGGTGGCTTTTAATTTTAGTTTGTAGTTGCGTGTGAATAAGGCTAATCTGTATTGTTGGTTTTAGAGAATAAATAAAAGGATAAATTAATAACCAATGAAGTACATTTACTGGACCAAAGTTTAACACAACATTATTTTTATTCAATTTGTGCTTGTTAATACTTCCATTGATATCTTTTGACTAATTGCAGAAAATGATAGTGGTGTTTACATAATTAAATGCTACTTAAACTTATATTTAAAAACGATATACACAAGTATGTGACTAACACGAAGTTAGAACCTAAAATCTCGAGAGTCGAATTTAGCGACTTTAGCAACGCAGATCACATTGTGAATTAAGGATGGGTTTCACCATTATCATTACAATACGTAGGACACAAATGAACGAAAATCATATGTCTACAAGTTTTTGGAAGCTAATATGGAATATACAAAGAAAGGAGACATTTAGGTAAAGGTTTCTACCAACTTTATGGGCAAATATTTTTTTTTTTTTTTGAGAGTGATGCATTTCTGTCAAGCTTAGCTTACGACGTAAATCTGAAGATTTTTTACGGTGCAAGGCGTTACATTAATAAAGACCTGTTAAGACGTTAACACAACACTTACTGTAGTTAAAATGTTCTTAAAGGCTGTTCACGATAATCTAAGCACTTTTGAATGTCCTTCTTAAGGTTTAACTTGTACGCACACAGTTTATTCTTCCACTATATGTACAATTAACATTGCCGTGGACGTGATCCCTTTGTTCATGCGTCGGTTAAGTGAAACGGTGAAATAATTTGGACAAGTAAATATTTACAAATTTGCTAGTTATTACACTTACACGCATTATAGATACAGAAAGCAAAAGGAGTCATTTCAGTATTCGCATACGTTTACCTAATTTTTTTATTTAAACGTTAAGACATGGAACTACTTTCCTTCCGTCGTTACTAACTTTATTGGGCGCTTGCCAGTCACTGTGCCCATTAAAACAATTAACCGTGAACAGTCTAATTATTTTAGTAGGTGACGGTAAACTATAGCGTGCCAGCAGTGGCCTCCGAAGTAAGTATGTACAGTCGTGGGAACGTTGCCTCAGAGTCGCAGCCACCTGGTGGTTTAGCTCGCTCACTTCGCGGCGTTTGCCTCCGTTACCAGCTCCCCCTCCCCTCTTTACCCACCCTGGCGCTCTGGCGGTTTATTTTCGAGAGGCGAAAAAGAGGGTGCGAAGCCGCGAGACGTGTCTTTGTGGGAGAAGGGGGTGGGTGGAGGGGGAGATGTTGAGAGGTATTCCGGATGGCACGGCCCCAAAAATGCTCTCTTTCTCTCGCTCTTTCTCTGTCCGACGCGGAGAGCAGCAGGCGTCGCGACGCCTCCACTTGTTGCCGGGGCCCGGTGGCACGACGCCCAGAACCACCTTGCCCGCCCCTCATCCTTGAAGATAGACGCCGCCTTCGCCCACGTGACCGGCAGACCATGTTACTAGCCGTTCATCATAGCTCCCCCGTGCTCTGCCGTACAACGGCCGCAGGGCCAGTTCTAATGCGGCGTTGACGAAGAACAGCATTTCCAGTTGTTAGGGAGGAAAGAAAATGCGGTGTTCGGCGGTATCTGCTCCTCCTGTTTGGCCACTCATGCTCGATCACTGAATGAGTCTAATTATTTTGCGTACATGGTACTGATACAGAAGTTATGCATGTTTTAGCCTGGGCTAGTCGAGGTCTCAAGGGTCGTGCATTGATCATTGAAGTTTCCCACTGATGACCGGTGATCTGCTTAGGTCGGAATTTCAGGGTGTAATGGAACAAGTAACGCAATGCTAATCCCGACTGACGACTTACCGATCATGACATAATTCCCTTCTAAGACCAATCACTTAATATACCAAATCACACGACTATGGCTAAAGAGGAAGTAAACAGAAGTGTGATTTTGAATATTGCTGCGGCTAATAGCCATTTGTGTGGTATTATTGGGGGTCTGATATGAGAACCCCAGTATTGATAGAAACTTCCCGAATCGGCTTGGAATGATTATATGAAACTGATTTCCCATCGAGGAAGAGTGGGGTTTTCTTAAATTGAAATATTGGATTGGCTCCGCTTTGGCAATGTTTTCCCGGGGAATCTGATAGCCTATAAAATCTGCAGAATTCAACGTGAACAGTGTGAGAATTAAAGTAGTGCTCCCAGTAAACTCCATTGGGGGTTGGTTCTGGGAAGGGGGAGCGGTGAGGCCAGACCTGGCTTCTGCTGGGAAACATTGTTACGGAACTCACCCATACATAAGTTTAACTAGCTATTTGCTGAAAACACTACAACGTGTTAGACCCACTGAGAAAACTTTATGGCCGTAGTAACCAAATTTCTGTACCCGTAACCCATTTAGACTGTTGATATAGCAATCAGATTGGCTGTTGGTACCATCTAAATATTGTTAACGTACATAGTAGTTGCAACAGAACTGCATTCAATAGTATTGTCTGTGATTGCATCTGCCAAGAGCATTCTGTTCCTCCTACATAGTTCCTTCGACAGGATAATTTCATCAATATTTGGATTGCTCCCGCAACAAAAAAAAATATATTTTTGCAACAGAACTATCTGATGCTGGGACACAAGTATGGTTGCTGCTAGCCTGAAACCATATCACGCAATTGTTCTGCTGTCACTTCTGTAAACTTAGTTTTTTCAGTGCAGAAAGAACGACACGACAACACGCCAGTCTCCTCGACTGGTGGGTAGTTTCACTCCCCTGCCGAAACACCTACATGTAAATTCATTAAAATAACAACAGGGGTTAACAGATATAAACACCGGCGCGGAGCCCAGCTCAAAAATAAACACAGTGGCTCGCCGTCACCTCAGTGATTTGTCTCAATTCTGTTGGGCTGAAAATTATTTTGTAAACCAGCACAAACGATTTATGGGGAGCTCGGTTCCCGGTCTAGTGACACTACGGCCTGTAGGGGCATCGTAAGAGTTCTAAGGTGGCCGTAGAACACATTAAATAGTCAGTTCGCGGTTTCTTCACACTTTTTGAATGACATATTTTAAAAATCACCCCGTGTATAACGTGTTTGGTTGTTTCCTAAATATATCTTGTATCACAAACGTTTTATACTTGTGTTAACATAACAGTACTTTTTTTTGGTTAAATTGAACTTTTATTTATACATAAACTGTAATATTTCATTTGTAATAAATATGAATACAAACAGTGAGAAAATAGGTGTGTTGGCAATTCTTAGAAAGAAATAGTTATTTTGCAAAATATTATTACACTGAGTGCGGTGCGTTGTCTCTTAGCTGTAAATTCCTAGACTCGGTTAGCTTTGTTTGCACGAGGTGGAGGAATATCCTGGAAGTAGAACTTCAGCAGGGATTTAAAAAAATTGTTTGAAGTAATAGTGAATGGACTATACGTGCTATTCGACGCGCTGGTAGCCTCAGCTCCCATACTACGGACACCCTCGCAACAGTGGTGTATCGCACTGCTGGCATGGGGTTATGTATGATACTTCGTGTAGACTTTGCGGGATCACGCGCGGTTTGCCATGTTCGGATACCAGGGCGTGTCACCGCTCTGATACCTCAAGCACGCAAACCAATATTCCCAACTTTACGGTATCCATGCCTCCTCCCTCCACCAAACCATAGAATTGCCTGATATGGTACATTCACGGCTACCTCCAACTTTTCTGAAGCCCTGCTAAAGTTCTACTTCCAGTATATTTCTCCGCCTCGTGCTAACAAAGCTTAACCAAATCTAGAAGATTACACCAAAGGGGCAACGCAAAGCATTCATGTGCAATCGGTGTATTAATATTTCGCATAAGAACTATTTCTTACTAGGTATTACCAACACACTTATTTTCTCACCGTTTTTGTTAATATTATTTATAAATGGAATATTATAATTTATAAGGAAAAGTTTAAATTAGCCAAAAAAATATAAACGTATGTTAGTACAAGTATAAAACGCTTCTGATGCATGGCATAATTGGGAAACAAGGAAACGCGTCATACATGGGGTGATTTTGAAAAGGTTTGATTCAAAAAGTGTGAAGAAATCGCGAATAGACTATATATAGAAACCACCGGACACGTTCCGGCTTTTAGACTGTTTCTGGTTGAGCACTTAAGAAAAACCTGCTTAGTATTTCTGTATCCTTGCGCCGTACGTGAAAATTAACATTTTCATTGACCTCATAACTAGTAGTAGAGCCATGTGTATATGTAGTAATGTTTAGAAAAATTTCAGAAGCATAAATACTTAACTATAACGATGATTCTTATTCCAGTACATATTAAACCAGAATAAATCGAATACAGGGACAATAAATTTTAACATATGTATATCTTCCATTAAAACGTAAAATCAAATTAACACGTCTCGTTATGCATTGCCAACTTCACTGGGAGAACTGAAACCAAAGTTCACATTAAAATATGTGCACTTACGGGTAGGAATTATTTTCCGGAAGGTTTATTTTACAAGTTTTCAAGCAACCGCTAACAGCCTATAGCAATATCGCCCAGGGTCATTTTTCAGCACGTAGGAATGAACTTGCCGGACGCCAGCTGAACCAGTAAGGAATGTCAGTCAGCATGGAATATACAAACATATCAAAGCTTATTGCTTAAATCGGCACGCATATTTTATTTAAACGAAATATCACTCTATTTCACTTCTGTATGACGACACGTTCGTTGCAGATGACGCCGCTATCGCGTTTATAATAAAATATGCGCGCCGATCTAAGAAAGAAGCTTTGTCTGTATACTCCATGTGGTCTGAGATTCCTTACTGGTTCAGGTAGCATCCCTCAAGTTCATTCCTATGTGTTAACTGGCAGATGACCCTGGGCGGTATTGCTATGGGTTGTAAGCGGTTGTCTGAGCACTTGTCAAATAAATCTTCCATAAAAAATCCCTGCACGTAGCTGCGCATATTTCAATGTAAACTTTGGTCTCAGTTCTCCCAGTGAAGCCACCGAATGACGAGAAATAGTTCTATGATTTCATATCTTGATGAAAGAGATATATTTTAATTAATGACACCTGAATTTGAATCTCTTTTGTTTAATACATACTAGAATAAGAATTATTATTATAGTTAGGCATTTATGCTTATGACTGGCGGTGTGGGTGCGGTTTATGTAGTTTATCCTACCCGCCTAATGTGCTCACTTACACGACGTTAATATCAAACTTGAAATTCAACACCAATTAGTGGCGAGAGACTGCTCAGATAGAATTCAAGCAAGTTAAGGCCACTCGAAATTTTCAGTAATGGCCGTGTGATTTCGGCCCAGGGTTTTTGTGTTCTAAAAGGTGAAACTTCGACACTTTTTACTAAGAATTTATTTTATTTCGGAATTAAAAAAAGGAATAATTTGAATATACCAGTTTCTTGTTGACATCTGAATTTTGAAAATAGCTTGTGTTTTTTCTAAACATATAGTTTGGTTATAAAAATGTGAACAAAGAATATACCTTAGTCTCTTCTCGCAAAAATCCCTGAAGTAATTTTCCCCCACTAAAATAACTCTCGCGTCATACAATTGGTGATTACACGTTTCAAGAGATATAGGATATTAAGAAAATTTTGCTTCCCAGTACTATATCCCGAAAGAATCAGATTTTAGATCGCCCTACTAGTTAAATGTAGGCGAAAAATGTTTTTGCGACTGCACTTAAACTTTCTATAGACATTCTCTTGTAAAATAACACGGTCACCTCTCAAAATGTTACATTGTACTATGCAATATTTTGTCCCTCGTTTCATCTAACAGATATGTGGGGGAAAAAATATCTTCCATGCACTTTTAACACTTACCTACCTCATATTCCTTTCCATTTTTTTTGCTATAACTTTTGCACTCTTCAAGTTTTTAAACCTTACTAGTGCGAGCATGTAAAACATAAGGGAAGGAATATATATTATTTTAATTATGGTATTCGTTGAACACAAAAAGGAACGTGTTTGCAACTGTTAAATATCAGAATAGTTTCAACAACTATTTAGCACATACGTAAGCCACTTTTGCATGCGCATGTTGGTCAACAAACACACATACGAACATACGCGCGCACAAACAGGTTGTTCGGGTGCAAAAACAAAAATCTTTGGAATGCGCTAACATAGCGAAAAATTAGTAATTAAAAAAAAAAAGAGCCATTGCCGTGTTTAACGCAGCTAATACATTCATTACGAAGCTGCTTTTCCCTCCATACTAAAGGCCACTTTTGCTGGTTCACATTAAACTGTTCGTAACTTTATCTCCACATTAAGATAACGAGAGCTTTAACGTGGACTTCCATTTTACAGTTATTTTTCACTTTCTTTGCTAAATTACGAAAGTGTGTATCCCTTGACGTTGTAGCTGTTAGCTGAACTTTGTATAACACGCATTCTTATTGGTTGGTAGATAATGCTCTCTATGACATGCGCCGAAAAAAAGTTTGTTGTTATTTTGCTATGTTTTGGTAGTTTAGGACGGTTTATGTTGCACTAATTTTACCTCTGTGGAAGAAAATTTGCTGGTTGATTAATCAACTGAAAAAAAATTACTTAAGACAAGCAAACAGATACCATAGCATGGCGTGAGGAAAGTAAAGCCTGGGACGCAGTGACCGATTTCGAGTTCTAAAATATTTTGGTATGAATTTACTATAAAATGCAACCATTTCTCAAAAATTATTTTATACCTCGCAAATATTTTGGTGGTGGAAAATTTATAACAGCCCAATGTTTAATTTCCGAAGTGGTCTTCTACCAAAACCCGTCACATTGAATATTCATTGCTTTCATTAAGGTATGGAAATTATTTTTTATATTTTACAATATTTGTCATAACTTTAATTTAGTAATTGCAAAAGTTATGTTGGTCTAATCCTTATAAACACTATTTACGCCCGACATTTCTCTCAAAACCTTTCGTAAAATATCACTAACAACAACTTAGGATGACAATTAGTTGACGGGGATTTTAAAGTGAATATTAATATTAACGGAAACCTATAAAATATACTAACGGATGAATCGCTCTTAATGGATCTCGTAAAAATCTAACAGTGAGTTTAACGCGAACCTGTAAAGGTGGCATTAAGTGTTTATGTAGCGCCTACTGTACAGGCAAGCCGCGAGTCACTGCAGACGACAAGGTGGCAGCTATCCCGGCGAACGCACTGGACTGAGATCAGTCCCTTTAAGATGCCGACCCACCTGGTGCTTTAACTGCGGTGTAGCATATTTTGAATACGGAGATTTGACGAAACTGTTAAATTTGTCTCCAATATGTTTGCATACGAGAAGGAAAACACGATCCAGACAAGGACGGAGGTACTTTTGAAGATATCACCCATACTATAGTCCATTCACGGTTACTTCCAACTTTTCTGAATCCCTGCTAAAGTTCTACTTCCTGGAGATTCCTCCGCCTCGTGCAAACAAATCTTGACCGTATCCTGAAAAATACACTGAAAGAATATCGCACCGCATTCGTGCGCACTCAGTGTAATAATATTTTCCGTTAGAACTATTTCTTACTAGGTATTACCAAAACATGAATTTTTTCTCGGTTTGTGCTCATATTAATTACAAATTATATAACATAATTTATAGGAAAAAAAAGTAAGTAAAATTTTCACTTAACCAAAAATAAGATACTTTTATGTTAACAGAAGTATAAAACGCCTGTGACAAATGGTATATGTAGATAAAAGCCGAACACGTTATTAATGGAGTGATTTTTCTAATGTTCAATTTAAAAACGTGTGAAGAAACCACGAATACGTTATATAAATATTATTTTACAGCCCTGAAATATCGTTATAAATTACTTTTTCAGACTGCTGCATCTTAAATCATACTACCCGGACATGAGCGAAACTAAGATAGGAGCCTGAATTAAGATTTTCTACAGACTTTCCAACATAAAATGATAAGGTTGCCGCTTCAAGTCTCATATGTTCGCACAGCACGACGAGAACACAGCTCGCCAGTTCAGCCTTTCGCGTAGTGGCGATGACGCACTTGATGCGCGTGGCAGTGTCGCCCTTATCGCTCCCGGGCTTCTCGGTCTGAAACGCGGAAAAACATCTCGAGGTAGGTGGGACCGTCCACAATCGACGCGGCGTTTATATAATGCGTCGCACATGGAAGTGAATACCTGACGTTGCTTGGCGTAAGAATGGCCATATTTTACATTCTTAAGGAAAGATTCTAATGTTCTCCAATCAGAACGAGGCACTTCGTACGAACTGCTATCATCAAATGAGGTCCAATTACATGAAAAAAAAATAGATTGTGAATTTACTCAAATTCTAGCTCGAATCTCTTTTCCTGCCATCAGCATAATTTTTGTGCAGATATGAGAGCAGATCTAACACAAAAATGGATCATCCATTGCTATATAACAATTTCGTTCCGCTTCATGTGGAACTAACACGTGGATGATTAAATGAGATATTTTGAACATACTCCATTGCTTCACTGTGTCGTTACAGAAAACCAAGTCTGAGACACGAAAATAACACGAAAAAAAAGAGCCGAATGTAACTGTAGTGGAAATATATATATATAAAACGTATAATAAGTATGTGTTATTCTGTGACGTGTAGCCTTGTGGCGGTTACTTAATTGTTGTGTCATCCTGTCTTGTGCTGAAAAAGTTTGTCTTCGTCTTTGTTCTCACCTGTGCTGTCTTAATTTGAGTTGCCCTTGGTCTTTTTTCTTCCAATTTTTCCAATTTTTTGTTTGATAATTCGTTCTATAGTTTTGTTTTTTGTTTTATATTTTTTTTATTTATCTAACAAAATTGATTGTGGGATTTATTATACGTTTTACGTTTTTGACTGCTCAGCATCTAAACTTAATGCATGTGGAAACAAAAAAAAAAGTATGTCAAAAGGGGTGGGGGGACATTGGAAACATTTTTGATTTATAAAATTGGCACCATAAATTTAGTTACTGATTTATATCTAAAAATGCAGTAATACCTAGACAGTGCTAACATCATTTCACTAGACCATATGGACTGAATACATTCCTATGTCGATTCAATTACAATTTATTAAAATTTAAAGCCACTGTTTTAAGGCGATAAAATATTAAGTAAAATTACGCCAGAAATTTTAACAAAAATTATGTAACTGTTAATTTTTCCAAGTCAAAGTAGCATTTTAAAATATAAACTAATGGTTTGATAAAATATATCCTAAAATTGTATTTTATTAAATTAATTAATTATAGTAAAGTACAATTGTTCTAATCTATAACTTTGGAGTTTATGAGAACGTTTCGGATGATGAGCGTACCAATAATGTGATTATCACTGTATTTAAAGCTCTGAACTAAGGTATTCAAATACGTAAAGTACTGATATTTTAATAGAAATATATTTGTGTTTTAATTTTTATTTGCCAGCACATTTACCAACACAACTTTGTAACTTCGCTACATGTTGATAAAATACATGGGAACTTATATTTGCAGAGCTATATTATGTTTGTGTAGTTTCAAGTAAACTAATTGATTTGTTCTCAAATTGGCCTTCATACGCAGACCTTTTCAGTGTCTGGAAATTTGACGAGATCTACGTATACAATTTTGAATTCAGTCAGCTATTTTAAGAGTAAAACTATGCAAGCTATATAGCACTGGTTTCTGAGCTGAGAAAAAAAAATATATAAATCCAAACTATTTCTAACGTACTACAATTTAAAAATATTTTTATCAAAAAAATAATTTGTCAATGAGGTTTTTTGTACAATATGTCAAACTGATAAGGGACCTAGATTCCCACTAGTAGTGTATTTTACCTCTTAATTATTATTTTATGGGAATATTAATTTTTATTTTCTTCATTGACAAATGTATACAAAAACAGATTTGTAAATACTGGGTGTCGTGTAAATAAAGAACCAATTTTACCATCATGCATATTACTGACTAATTTAAAATATTGTTGTGCAAAAAAAACAAACATTTGTTTATTTTGTACGATTTTGCGTGCAACTATATCCTCACGGTAGAAGGTAAGTTCCATTAAAAGGGGTAACACCAGTCTACGTTGTAACATTTGTCGCGCCGTATATAGTTCAGTGTAAAACGGAAACTGGAAAAGGTTCATACAAAATGCCACAAGAGCAAGTAATTACTAATATTTCATTTTTTATTTGCATTGGAGTTTATTTATTTTACAATTTTTCTGCAAGTATCAGATCTTACTGTTTTAAATAAAACTGAATTTTAAAAGCGAAGGAAATCTTTACGCTTTATTCAATGTGGAATAACTGCGAAGTTCACAGAAATGGACACGATCGTAATTAGAAGTCGAGAGAGTATCGCTATACCTCTCGATGTCTTGTCCTCCTTAGATGGGAAACGTGATGCAAATGATCGAAAGCGAATTAATAATAGACCCAGTACTATAGTCTGTACGCGGTTTCTTCGAGCTTTTTAAATCAAACCTTTGAAAACTCATGCCACATATGACATGTTTGGTTGTTTCGTAATTATGTATCACAAGGGTTTTATACTTGTGTTACCATAAACGTACATAAAACTACCTCATTTTTAAATAAATTAAAATTTTATATATAAATTATATCTTATTTATAATTAATCGTAATAAAAACAATGAGCAAATATATGTGTTGGTAATGTCTACTAAAAATTAATTATGCAAAATATAGTTAAACTGAGTGCACACGAATGCGGTGTGTTGTCCCTTTGGTGTAATTTTCTAGACTCGGTCAAGCTTAGTTTGCATGAAGCAGAGGAATATCCTGGAAATATACCTTTATCAGGACTTCAGAAGAGTTGGAATAACCGTGAATTGACTATAAAGCCCCTGACACACTGTCAAATTTACGCCTTCAAATATATTCGACAATAAAATTTGAAGACAAAATACGGTCATCAAATTTTTGCGACAAATATTACCAAATAATTTTGAATATGTTAAATGTGTTACACTTTCAATTTTTTTTTGTTAGCAAAATATAATTTGAATTATTATTTAAAAATTATTTTCAAAGTGAGATATTGATTTTTTTTGCATGCAGTCCAGAAATGTAAGGAATGTTGTAATTTATTTTCGCTTCTTAAATAAATTCAAATGTTATTTATCACAAATGTTTTCTGCACAGTGAAATTTAATGCCTCAGAGTTCGTAATAGTATGTGCAATATTCACTTAAATTAGCATTCATGCCCAGACAGCTTCTACATAAATTAATTATCTTCATAACCTACTTAGTTTCCAGCAATTTCTCGTAATTTTACAGTTTCTTGACGTAAATTTTTGTTGCGCACGATTCTGATTGGCTGGCGCCGTCAAACATCAAATAAATTTTAGAACAGGTCCAATCTTCAAATGCATGATGGAAACTGAAGCCATCCAACTTTTTCCGACAAATTATGGCAGTGTTTATGAAGTTTCGATGACGTCATAACTGTCCAACATTATTTTACCAAACCTATTGGAAGCAGTTTGACGGAAAAAATTGACAGTGTGATAGGGGCTCAACGCGTATTCTGATGCGTTGTTAATGATGCAATGCGGTTGGAGGACAGATAAAGAGGAGTGTCTTTTGATAGTTTGTACTCCGTTGGGTGATGGCAGTAGAATGAATAAAGGGTAGAGTGACCATGCCAGCTGCGCAGTAACAAACGCGAGACACAAAATTAAAATGCTTTCTTGTCACTATAACTGTCAAAACCAGGTATTTTGGACTAATGTCAGCACACTGATGATGTATTTCGGCGTTGTGGTACAAAGTATTTTCCTCCCTTTCGGCGTTGTGGTCAGTTCTGCTTTCGGCGTTGTGGTATTCGGCTTTATTGTACTTCCGGCGTTATGACGCAGCCCCTTGGTAGACTACTTACTGCCTCTTATCGGCTGTTGACGGTAAACTGAGTACTTTTGAAATTACCGCTTAGAATCAAACTTTCTTTTAATTCTGTATCCTTCCGATATATGTAAGATTAACATTGCCATGTGCCATCTCACTTTATACACGCGTCTTCCAAGTTGAAACCGTGGAATTGTTAGGAAAGTGAATATGTTAACCGTATGCAAATTCGTGCTCGTGTGCGCATAAACGAAGAAACGCCGTCTTATTAGCCTTTAATAAACTCTCAGTGGAACGTTTTTATTAAATTACTGTCAACTTACCTGGCAGCTTGCATACCGGCGTATCCCGTAGCATACGTGTATGTGGTCATGAGTAGTGATTTTTTTCAAAGGCTGATTCCAAAAGTGCTTACTTTTCCATGAACAGCCCTTATCAGTTGTTAATGCAACTGGGATACTTTTCAAGACAAGCAAAATATTTTATTTATAAACTGTGAGTCGCTTTAAAAACTAAACGTAATTGGAAAACGTGAGTTTGGCAGTTGCGAGGGCAGTTTGCGAGCCACTGTACGGGCCGTGAAGAAAACCCGCAAAGGAACAATGGCGTATAGTGCGCGCCCAAAGTGCGCAGTAACGACTCATCGTTCCAACACTGAACTTCTTTTATGCCAATATGACCATCATAAACGACGTGGCTAGGATCTGAGTTTAGAACACTGTTTGAGAAAACAAGTGTTTCGAGATGTGTGTGTACTTACTCTAACCAATTTTAATGCAATCAGATTAAATTAAAATATAAAAGGGCTTGACTTTTTGAAAATTTAATTATACACAAATATGTCCATCAGGGTTGACCATGATACTTTGACAGTTGTATTGGTGTAGGATAGGGTACATGTGTAGAAGAGGATAATCTGTGTATAGTCCAGTCATGGCTACACGTCCTACTTTTCTGAAGTCCTACTTAAGTTCAACTTTCACACTTTTCCTCCGTGTCATGCAAAAAAAGCTTAGCCAAGTCTGGAAAATGACATCAAAGTGGTGCAACGCACCGTATTTGGTCGCACTCAGTTTAAAGTTTAATAATATTTTGCATGACCACTATTTATTACTAGGTATTACCTACAATCTATATTCTCTCTATTTTATTCGTATTAATAGTATATGAAACATTATAATTAAAAAATATAATATAAGTTAAAAGTTTAGTTTGACGAAAAATAAGGCACTTTTATCTTAACGGAAGTACAAAAGGTGTGTAATACATGTCATATCTAGGGACAAACAAAAACCTCATACATGGGGTGATTTTTCGAAGGTTTGATTCAAAAAGTTTCAAGAAACTGCTAACAGCCTGTAAGTTATAGGCTGTTCACGGTAAACTGAGCACTTTTGAAAGCCCATATGTAACATTAACATTGCTGTGAACCTGATCGCTTTATTCGTCCCTCGATCAAGGGAAACTGTAAAATATTATTAGCAAAGTAAATATTTTACAAATTTGCTAAGTCTTACGCTTGTAAACATTAAAAAACAGAAAAAATAATCATTTTAGTATTCGCAAATATTTACCTAACACTTTCAATTCAACGTTAAAAAATGGAACTACTTCCCCTCTGTCGTTGCCAAGTTTACTGGGCTCATGCCCGTTATATGTAGGTAGGGGTAGTGACATTTTTCTAGGGTTGATTTCAAAAGTGCTCGCTTTACTGTTAACAGACTTTGCCTCATCTTAAGTCTATGAGGGGGGGGGGGGAAGTGT
>NQII01000965.1:448845-512158 GCA_002778355.1 Clitarchus hookeri | reverse complement strand
GGGGGGGGGGGGAAGTGTGGCTGGCGCGTAACGTGTGACACCGTATTCACAGACATGAGCCCGGAGAGGAGCGTGAGCACGGCAGAGGGAGCGTGCGCGGCGGTGCTGCAGCCGCCTCCCAGCCCCGACGAGCTGTACAACCTGACGCAGTTGGCGGAGGTGAGCCTGGCGGCCGCCGCGGGCCACCTGTTCCGCCCCCCGCCTCCGCCGCCGCCACCGACACTGGAGGCGGAGCCGCACGCGTGCCCCGACTGCGGCAAGCGCTACTCGACGTCGAGCAACCTGGCGCGCCACCGCCAGACGCACCGCTCTCCCTGCGACAAGAAGGCGCGTCGCTGCCCGCACTGCGGCAAGGTGTACGTGTCCGTGCCGGCCTTCTCCATGCACGTGCGCACGCACAACCAAGGCTGCAAGTGCCCCTACTGTGGCAAGTGCTTCTCGCGGCCCTGGCTGCTGCAGGGCCACATCCGCACGCACACAGGTCCGTACTCGACTCGCCGTCACTCCCTACTTCCCAACCATACAAGTACAGAGAGTTGGTCTTGACAGCTCATGAGGGCGACGTGAGGTGAGTATGGAGCAGCTCAGGAATGCAAGGGCGGGGGGGAAAGGGAGATCCCCAGGAAAACCCGCCGACCAGCGATTCCCACGAGCGAAAATCCCGGCCGGGAATCGAACACGGTTCGCCTAGTGGGAGGCGAGTAATCTGACCACCACACCACCACGGCCCCCTAGAACGATAGGTGGCTGAAATGCAAATCAGCCGGTTGTTCCACCGATTGGACGCGCCTGACACTCCGGCTAGCTGAAAGAATGAACGTGATGGTGATAAGACGAGGCGAAGGCGGAGAGACGACGGAATGCTACGGCTAAGGGAAGTGGATGCACTCCGAGGAAACCGGTGGCAACGTATTGACTACATCTCACACACGTGAAAACTCGAGCGCAACACTCGGTAAACCGCTCGAATTAACATGCCTTAATTAAAAATATATTGTTGCTAAAATAATAACTAATAGTGAAACTTACAATATCCTATTTAATCTCTTGCAGACTTTCTACATTGCAAAAAGAGGAAAATAAAAGTAATTATTAGCATATTTATTTTCTCGTGCTGAGTTCATCAAAAAACTGCAACGAAGACGACTCACATGCCTTGAATTAAGCTACAAATTAACTATTTAGAGTTTTTATAAAATTAACATGCATTAAATATTAATTTTGTATTAATTATTGTTGCATCTACCATTTTAGAATGTAAGGCAAATTAAATTAGCTGACGATGAGCTCGATGCGTAAGACACATATTTTTTATTCCAAATCACTTCACTGATTAATATTCACCATAGTAGGTGTGGCAGTTTTTATTATTAAAAATAATCTGGTTTTATGCTATAAAAATAATTTGAATATTCGTTAAGATTATATTTTGAGTTATTTTGCAGACTTTCAGTGAAACAGATAAATTTTGACTATCGGAAGTGCACTAACTTGTAATTTCTCACTTCTGAACTTATTTTTACTCTCGTATTTGCTGTTTCTTAAACAATTTTTTACTTGATTTTTTTTAATGGTTTTGTAACAGGTTTTTGAAGTCGATGGGATGGATGTAAAAGCATAATTATTACTGGTTGGTTGGTGTTCTAGCCGACGTTGATTTGTTATGTTGCCTGTTGCAGGTGAGAAGCCCTTCAAGTGCCCCGTGTGCTGCAAGGCGTTCGCCGACAAGTCGAACTTGCGCGCGCACGTGCAGACGCACTCGAACACGAAGCCGCACGTGTGCGCGCGCTGCGGCAAGGCGTTCGCGCTCAAGTCTTACCTGTACAAGCACGAGGAGTCGTCGTGCATGCGCCAGCACATGTCGCCCGGCAAGCCCGCCCAGGAGCTCAGCATCCCGCTGCCACCGCGCGTCGTCGGCCTCGCCGTCGCCTACTGACGAACAAGCCCGAGCGCTCCCGAAGCCGCCGATCGGTGCCTCCGCTCGGGGTGAGTTTTACGCCGGAGAAGCTCGAACGTATCCGAAACAGTTGCCGTACTACTTGAGCTGGACTCGGTCCACGCACCAAGGCTAAAGTTGGGTTTGCAATTGAAAACAATTATGAATTAATAATTATGCAGTAACTGCAATTTCTCACACACTGAACTGCGCCATTACGGTTTTACAATTATTCTCCCATTGAAATACATCTTATGGATTTGCAATTTACAATTAATACGAGAATTCTTAAGTTACGTCACTGAAACTTGCGACAAGCCTCTCCTGTTTACATTTGGATTATAACTATTCCTAACTTAACCCATAACACAACCATAAGTATATGAAAACACAATTCTCCAGTAGTGGACATATTCTAGCAGAGAAGCTTGTTAATGTGCACTTAACTCACAAATTGAACACGCACAAATACATGCCTGTTTATTGTTTGCGATGCTTACATAAACATTGCTGTAAATTACAGTTTCACGCCAACAACACAAACTGCTCTGTCCTGGTTGGTCGCCACCATACAACTTTTATGTCGATATAAAGTACTATTTCTTTAAACCCAACCACACACACGACCTGATAATTTCTCTTGTGAACCAACACGTTAAACAACACACATTGAATTCTTCTGTAAACGTCATAACTCTACAGTTAATGCTTAAGTTTTCAATTGTGAACCCAGCTTAAGAAGCTCCGGAGATGCTGCCCATTCGGTCTGGAACTTGGCGTGTAAGATGCACGGATCTGCGAACAATGCATAAGTGCGGCGTAGTGCAGAAGCGCTAATGAGATATGAAGTGCAGCTTGAAAAAAATATCCAGAACGAGAGATTCTAACAACTGTACAGCGACAGTCACGGTGCATGAATTAGGTAGTTGATATTACAACAAACACTGTGTCATAAATGGAGCCAAGTGTATCTTATGTTAAAACTTCCAATCACGACATGAAAAGTGGTTTACTTTCAGCGCTTTACCGGTGTGACCCATTTCAACGATTGCCAGTTATAAAATATAAAACACATGTAGAGATTAACTTCACAGAACACCTTACATAAACAATAAAAATAAGTGTGAAAAGAATTAATTTTTTCAGTGACTTTAAAGAGCAAATTAAGATCTTTAACTTGAAGTTTGTACCTGAAATCACATTCTCAAACACAGAAAATGAATACTTCATTGTGATTCAGTTATCTGGATTATAAATTTAACTTCCAAGGCACACAAACAATTTGGTCTATAAAACCATATAGTGTTCCTGAGAAATTTTTTTGTTTATGCACTTAGTTATAATTTTCATACCATTATTATATGCATATTGTTCAGAAACAGAGCAGACATTTGTGGAGTTGTAGAAACACGCAATTTGATAAATTAAAATCTGCAGCCTTATGCGGTGTAACTTAAGCAGCTACCATTTAAGCAACCATCCAATGAGTGAAACAGTATTTTTTCGGTACATTTGCATGGCCTGTAGACGTATTTCTGATCTGTCTACTGTGGAATTACTAAAAACGTACGCTTCATCGCGCAGCCACAATTGGTGCACAGTCATCAAAGCACTCAGAGCCGGCCATCTCAGAGTGCTCGTGGTCACAGTTCCACGCACGAAGCTATAGAGCGCGAGACATGTGTTCCAGAGTGCAACCATGACACCATGTTGTAGCTCGCAGTGCACGATAATCCCGTTACGCAGAGGCCAAGCTTGTCCATTCAGAGGCCAGGGACATGCACGAGTTTTATCAGCATTGAAATACGTATGTAGACTGAAGTGCGTTCCACGACCGGATGTCGCGTGGTTAGGCGATGACATCTGGGAAAAAAATGTTTAGAATCGTGTCTGCTAATGAAAAGTAATTTTACAGCGGTCCGCTAGGATAAGACGACCTAAGAGCGCTGGCTTGCCACCTTGCGTGCTTATACTCAGGATACGTCTTCGACCATTCAAACCCATTAACAGGTTTGCATATCAGAAATCACCACCACGACATACTTAACGTAAATTTTTTGTTATCCAAATTCTGCTTGTATTAAGTACATTATTTTTGCAGACTTTTTAAAGTCACAATTCTCTATTTTGGCATATTTTTGATGGCATGCGTCTCTGTTTTACAAACGTACAGACATATCTGCCATTCGACTGAAAAGTTGGAGTTAATAATGCCATAACTATAAGAGCTTATGCAAACATTTAATATATAATTTTAATGTTTTTACATAATACTGTAGTTACTGGCAGCTTACAAAAATATTTCAAACTTAAATACAGCTCTGACATATCTATATATTCATTTATAATTTTGTGTTACTCATTTATCTGGTATCAAATATAAAGTTTCGTCTTAAAACCTGGTTTTTTTGATTCAGTACATTCGCGATTTCACTGCAAAAAGCAAAGGAAAGGGGATAAAAAGAAAGTGTTTTTCAAAGATCGCGTGGTTACTTGTGAGTGCTGCTGGCGCTTAAGAATCGGTCTCATTCGCCATGTTGAGTTATCCATTTATGTGCCTTGACTTTCTTTTCAGTGAAATAAATAAATATTTCTTATTATAGCACATTTACACTTCACAAATGCGTACGAGTATAGTCGCCAAATTTTATCCAAGGGAGTATCTGGAAAATTTTGAAACTGCAAGAACGTATAGATAATTTAGAAACTATGCTTAACTAATTACGCCGTAATTACTCGACCAAAGTTCAGAGTTTATGTTCGTTCTACAGCGTACTGTATATTGACTAAGAGCTATAGTTGTAGTTTCAAAATAAGTATCCCTTAAAAATTGAAATAATCTAGAAAACAATAATTCAACATTGCGTGTGAGGCCTAAACTTGAAGGGCAATTCAGATTGAAGTTAACATGGGACTCATTGCCATATAGTATGTGCATGGTAAGCCCTGATTAAGATCTACTTGTATACACGTAGTGTATTCTTCCACCGTGTGTAAAATTAACATTGTCACGTGCCTGGTCATCTTATTCGTGAGACGGTCAAGTGAAACTGTGAAATTATTATAAAAGTAAAATATTTAATAATTTTTCTAATTCATACACTTACATGCATAAGAAAATCAGAAAGCCAACTAAAAAATTTCAGTATTCAGAAATATTTACCTAACACCTTTAATTCAACTTTAAAGCATGGAATTACTTTCCATCTGGCATTAGCAACTTTGCCGAGCGCATGTCGGTAATTGTTCCCCTTTAAAATATATGCATGCAAGGACAGTGATATTTTACAGCGGTTTATTTCAAAAGTGCTCAGTTCAACGTGAACAGCCCTATACATTTGTGTTGTCGTTCTGTTCAGGTGTAGATCGCGCATTAGTGTATTCACATTTAATTAAGAGCCACGCAAAGGTTCCACGCGAGAAGTTGACTCAACTTCAACATAGCGTAAGGGTAACGTAATTTTGGTAAATCCAATTCAAGGGAAGATTCTTTTCTTTTGTTTGCTGTATTCATTTTTTTTTCCACTAACTTCTGACTTGATTTCTTGCTGTGTATTACGCCATGATTGTAATAGACGCTATACAGTTGACTGCTAAGTTTGTGCGTATTTAAATGTTACACAAATTAACAACTTGAAAAGTTAGGAATTAAATTAAATATTTATGTTCAAATTGTGATAAGTTTGCGAGAGAAATGAGATTATAATTAGTACGCAGAGGAAAATATTTTAAATATTATAACTGGTTATATGTACGTTTGAGTGCAAATGTACGCATGCATATAGGCTGTTTACGGTAAAACTTAGTTCTTTGAAAGCCCTACTTAAGCTTTACTCTCATGCACATTGTGTACTCTTCCACCACAAGTAAAATTAACATTGTAATGGGCCTGATCACTTGTCATGCCACGTCGGTCAAGTGAAACTGTTATTTTATTAGACAAGGTAAAAATTTTACAAATTCGTTAATTTGTACACTTTTGTGCGTTTGAAAACATAAACCAATATAAATAATTTCAATATTCACAGTTGTTTACCTAAAACTTTTAATTCAATGTTGAGACGTGGAACTACTTTCTCTCCGTCGCTACCAACTTAACTGGGCGCATGCCAGTCAGTGTGGCCGTTAATACATGCGGATAGGGGCAATTATATTTTTCAAAGGTTGAATTTAAAAGTAATCAATTAACAGTGAACAGCCTATACACTAGTTGTTTTTTCATGTCCCAGATAAAGCACATTTGGTATCGAGGAATTACTGCTTATCAAAGATGAGCATTTCGTAACTACAATGGGAACACAGGTACCATTTTATAAATAATGTTGACACAGAGTTAACGCAAAGGTAACGTACCGAGTGCCATGTTAGCTTCAATTATGAGTAAGCGTTATAGAGATACTTACAGGAAGGCAGAAGCTGGTGCCTGGTTGGCCGGCGTCGTGTGAATGGAAGGCACAAAGCACGTGTTGCTTGTCGAGGGGCGGCGGGCCTGGAGAAGACACGGCCGGGCCGTAAACTGGCGGCAAGACATGCCGAGGAAGAAGAACTGCGGTTATTTTCGAACCCCGACAGCTGTTCGCGTGCCGAGAGAGTGGATTCCGAAAATTTCTGGGCCGCTGCCAAATGCACACGAGAGTTCGGTCCAATGGGGATCCTAACAAGTGTTCGCCAACCGCGTCTACAAAAGACTTTATGTTAAACGTTAAACGCAAAACGTTAACTGGGGAAAAAAAGGGTGATTAAAAAATGGAGGCTAATTTATGTTTGTTACTGTCAATTATTTTGGCAAAAATCGGATTCTAAAAACTTTTTAGTTTTACTCAATAATTTTTAAATTCTTTTTGCGTTATTTGTTATTTGATTTCGTATAAATTAACAGAATAAAAAAATATACGACGGTAGTGAGGCTATATACTGGCGAATGTCCGTATCATTTGTTTTCGCTTCTTTGTGACGTCTTGAATTTTGGCTGGTTGGTGTCGAACTTTGGCGTTAAACGTTGGCGTTGACATTAAACGCATATACTTGGAATTTTGCCAACTCATAACGCGATACGTTTAACGTTTAGCGTCGCCGCGATGTTTAAAGTCAGTTTGCAGCCATCCTCATTATTCAACGTGTATCCGAGACTTACTGTAACACTTTACTGTAACGCCAGATTAATCATATACGGGGCTGGCGCTCACGTATTTAAAGAAACGTGGTTGGTTTCTGTAAAAATAAGACGAATTTCGCGCGGCACTTGTTTATCACTCTCGGTGTGTCATGCATCGCTAATGTTGCTAGAATACAAACCTGTCGCGTGTCTGTATTAACTAGTTGCAGCTTTATTGCCAGTTCAAAGAAATTTTTGATGTAAGCGTAATAAACAAATAAATACATTTTTGAAAAGTAGTAACATTAAAGTGGTAAATTCGTGTAGTTTAAATGTATGGTCCTTAATTTTTTTTTATGTTCCTCACGATGAGGCTTCCGCTTGAGTTACGTATGGCACTGGCAGTTTTGCGAAGCGAACTTGACGCAAACGACCTATCGGAACATGCCGAAGTGTTCGTACGTGTAAGTAGCAAGTCACATTTGCCGCTGCTGGGAAAGGAGGCAATTCTTTTGTAGTTTGGTATCACTTTGAAAACTGCCGCCTCTGATACACAGATAGCTATTCAGGAAACGATATGCAATTTCCTCAAGTGACAAGTAAGACAACAGTTTTAAGTTTATGGTCATCTATTTACTGCCTGTGACTAAGGGACAATAATGAAAAGCCAATAAAAAAAATTTCTGTTTTACCAGTGTGTGCTAAATGTGTCTTACGATTTCATTTGCTACACTTCGAATTCGAACGCCACGGAATAATTTCCAGTCAATGAAAGAACCTTTCATGAACTAGGGACCATAACAATTCCATGTTTATCATTAGCATTTGCTGAAACATGTTTGGATATCACTTGTTTTTAGAATTAGTTTGAGGGAAAAGGGAGGTTATTTTTTTATATGAGAACTTGTGATAATTCCTGTTTGTATTGTGTATGTGCACTGTTAAAATGCAAACATTTGTGTAGAAGAAAATAAATATTTTTGACTGTCTTAGTGAAAGTAATTGCACCATATTTCTGTAAAAGTGTATTGGAGAAAATATTTTTGTAAAACGTTAATGAAAAAGTTAGTATTTCACTTGCGTTTCTTTCTACGGAAAGGAATGCTTATAAGTGACTTCTTCCTGTGACCTATGACACCTGTGACAATAATAACCTAACATGAGCGGTCACAGAAGTGACATACTCTAAATGTAATGCTAGTGAACTTATAATTTTCGTATAATATGTAGTTTCACATCAAGCAACACTTTCAGTTGTTTCGGAGAAACGACGAGCAATTTTTCTTACTTACTGACCGCCAAAAACTGTTGTTATTAGACTGTTTAAAAAATTATTTAAAACGTATATTTATATCACCTAATTAATCGCTTTTTTCAACTTTATCCGTCCACACATAAACTGAGAAAAAAATTGTACTTTATAATTGTTTGTTTTTAACTTGATGCATAACTACATTTTGACTTTTTTTTCGATTGAGTAGAATGCATTATGTTGCTGAATGATAAAGAAAATCCCATTTAACTATCACTGTAGATATTCTCTACTATTCACATCATTACCGATTTTTTTTTGCATGAAGCAATTATCAAGCAATATAACTTAGATTTATGATCCAAATTTCTCTTTTTGGGACATTTAAACGTTTTAATGTAACCTAAGAGTTATGAACGAAAAACATTAAATGGAATCACTATTTACTTAGGACCACACGTCCTCGAGTATTACCTTCAGATTTTCAGATGTTAAAATAATAATATAGGTTGGCTTTTCTTGAGCTAATAGCGACTTACAAATGATAATGACGTCTCATTAGAAAATTCAGTTTATGTATGTTCTGTGGGTGAAGTAAGGGGAGAGCGATTTATATTTAGGCTCATGCGACAAAAGTACTTAATTATTATGTATATGACGTCTTAGTAGTTTAGCCCTTCTGTATGCAGCTGTATTTTAAGTATGTGCTTGTTGAATTGATTTAGTAAAACTGTGTACATAATATATTATACATATTTTGTGTATTTTCAGTATGATTTACACCCCAGGTTTTAAAGAAATTGATTATCAAATTTCCATATGTTTGTAAATTTATATACAGTATAATTAAAATGTTCCAGCATATGTTGACATTGTTTGTGTGATTTTCTCCAGCTATTGCTTATTTCTGTCAAACTGAATACTTACTTACTATTCAGATATGTTCTGTATATATTTATTTTAAGCCTAAATATGTAAACGCAGCTCTTCATAGCTATAAACTGAATTTTTATCTCGTTTAGAAAATTCGAGTCAAGGTTGAGTTTAAAGTGTTTTTTTTAATTTATTTATAATAACCGATATTCTATTCGGAAAGGTTGTTTGAATATTTCAGTTTTACACCTGTAATAGTACTTTATTCCTTTTTGTAGCTATATTTTATGAACATAATTAAATTTAATTGAAATTATGTGTAAGTTAGTCTGAACCTAATTTTACGTATTACTATGCATTAAAAATTTATTTTAAATATTTTACTTTCTTGTGTTTGCACTGTATATTAACATGAAACTAATAATGTATTTGTTGGGGTTTGTAAATATATTATTTAATTTTTTTATTGAGGGTGAAATTACATGTTAATTTATTAATTTATGCTGCTTTAAGTAAGATATCTTTACCACTCAGATAGATAACTTTACATTTTTATTTGATAATTATAATTATTGTATGTGTAAACTAATCAGTGTTAATTTAGTTTTACCGTTTTATAAATGGTCACAGATGTTTGTAACTAAGATATTAGACTATTGTTCATTTTGTATTGAACAACATGCTTTTACATCTTCAGCACTGTTGTTTACCATCCTATCTTTGTTTGAATGTTATGTATAAATATGTATTACCTGTATGATAACTCGAGCATAAGTATCAAGCCATTTCGGAGTAGCAAACTAATATGCCATGCTTTGAAAATTAATATTCTGGCATAATATTGTATATACATACTCAAATCGGAACAAATGAGTTTTAAAATTCGTTAAACTGTATAATAAAAATATGTATGATAACATATTAACTTCGGTTTATCTGTATTATGCTAGCACGAACCATGTTATTGAGATTCATAATAAGTTAGGTGTGTTCCGTAAAACATACTCCCATAGTGATTCATATTTTTTTTTACTTTAACTACCTACGCATTCACTCCCAAATAGTTTCAACGTCTAAATAATTGTTACTTTAGACAGAGGTTTTAAACAAGTCAGAATTTTTTCCTTCAAGAGTAGATATCTCACGCAGTCAATGCTCATGCACCATGCTGTACCATCATCATGATACGATGCACCCGCGCAAGAAAAAACGGAACAATATTCTGTGCACGTGGGCGTCAGTAATTCTCGTGCACGGAACGAACACCCCCCTCCCTATCTGGTAGTTTACTACACAATTCTTTCAAACTTCTTGTGACATGAAAACCTGAGTCTGTAATCTGAGAGCTTTTAAGTATGCTCGTGTCCGCACCTCCAGCCGAACAATGGCCGTGGTCTCGGTGAAGTTCTGCCCAGAGCCTGTGTGACGGCAGTCGCGGGATAAACAAAAAGGCCAAAGATACCGCTGCGATTTACCTTCTAAACCATCTCGAGGTTTCCTTCATAAAGCGGGGCCTCTATTCTGCCTCGTGGACCACTACATCCAGTAGTTGTTGAAAATTCAGGGTTTCTCGGAAGTATGCTCTGTCTCTGTGCTTACTTCGTGTGAGTGTTACTCACTTGATGCCTAGCTCCCATATCATGAAATGCAGTGTGTCCATCAAGGATCCGTACTTTAAAATCTGCATTATCAAGTGCAAACTGGATAAACCCATCAGAATGCATCTCTTCCTTTCCTGAAACTTAACCCGGGCTTTGGTTACGATACCAAAACTCTCGGTGTGGTTGTAATATCAGATGGAAATGCGAAGCAAGACCTTGGATATAATAGTAAAACTATTAGGTTTCAGGTCCACAATATTTAGGTCATCTACTCTATTATATTCTCTCTCAGGGATTCTTAAGAAGGCAAAGTTATTTACACTATCGTAGTGTACGGTTTTTCTCAATATCCATTTTACATCTTTCCTATCCCCTGACCTCTTCCCCTCTTATAATTCCTCATATCTGCCACCTCCGCGCAGATTCTCCATCCTCCCATATCAATAATCTGCCATAGACGGGGACACATGCAGATGCTTTATCTCTTAAAACTGTTCAGGAGCCGATTTTTTCTTAGATTTTAAGAATATGTAATGGTTTAGTTACACGATATCAATGGTAACTTAATTTAAATACCAAATCATTTAAAAAACAACATTCATAAGGTTTTTTTAACTTAAATATGAGAATTTTAAATTAAAATATTGATTTATGTAAGATTTAAGTTATTTAAACACAAAGTTTTGGTTTTAGCTGAAGTGTTTATTGAAGTTACCGGAGAGGCACGTGACAATTTCTTTGAAATCCGACACTTGGTTTACCTACGATAAATGTTGAACTTCTAACCATTTTGACATCAAATTTAATCTCAAAGTTAAAATTGAAACACGGGAGAACCGGATATTATCTCCAAGAAATATTTGATGTTTTATAACATGTGTATTTCTATTTGATTCTCGTGGCGTACATTTCATGACATTCTAATAACACTAACAATTATTTTGAGTTATATCCTAAAGTACCCAATTGCTATGTTAAATTTCTATATTTAAACGAAAAAGCTGGTATGAATTTAAAATTCCTATAGCTCGTTTCATTATTTTTTTTAAAGTAATTTTCTACCATTGTCGTTCTTTTTCAGATTGTTATTTTACATAAAAAAGACAAAATATATAATACGGTTAAAATGTAATGTAGGAAATAATTTGTTGCTCTTCATAGCCCCAACTTCTGGACTTGAAAAAACAAATCGCTATGTTTGGGATTGAGACTTGAAGATAAACTTTTGTTCCGCCACCTATAGGTATCCTCGTTATCAAATCAATGTGAACTGTTGACTCACAACAGGTGCATTTTCACACCAAAGTCCCGCTTCATACCATCCCTAACTTTCTTCGAAATTTCGTATGTAATCCAGCACAATGGCTGAGATGAAATTCAAATAACAACAAATTTGTTGTAGGACCGTCATAAAGCATGCCCGTCATTGCTGCTTACGGACAAGGGACAACGTGCTTCTCATTTTGCTACCATATTGCAGGAAAAATCTACCAAAATGCCGTAAGCTCCTTTGGACGATATTCGTTTTCCTGTAAATCAGTGTTTTAAACTATAGCGGCAATGCTGTATCCTTTCTGAACAGAGTGCTGTAATAAAACCCTATAGCCACCGCTCAAACTTCTAAGTTGAGTTGAGAGATTTAGGCGGCTCTTAACATCGAGGCATTGCAAGCCGATGAGGTTGAATTGAGGTGAGTATGGAGCAGTGCCGGAATGAAAAGGCGGGGGAAACGGGATATCCCTGAGAAAACCCGCTGACCAGCGGTATCGTCCGACACGATTCTCACTTGCGAAAATCCGGAGTGAACGGTCCGGGGATTAAACCCTGTTCACCTTGGTGAGAGGCGAGCAGTCTAACCGCTCAGCCACCGTGGCCCCTAAAATTCTGAGGAAACAGAATACGCGCGAAGCTTGTTTATGCTATTTTACATCGCCGTCGCAATGCTTGCTTATGGCCGGACGTGACATTGGGGCGTTTGCAATTGTGTTACAAGGTAGGCACTTGTGTTGGTTCGCGGAGCGCCGTCGGCCGTTGCAAGGTGTTTGCCTCGAGAGCTGCGTGGCGGCGCGACCCACGCGTGGCCGTCGCGAGCTATTCCCGGGCTCCCGCGAGCAGCAGTTGCATGATGAGGGGAGATAGGAGGTACGCGACGACGACCCACCGCGTGGGGCAAGCCAACCTGCCACCGCGCCGCCGCCGAGCCCCGGGAACACTTGTTGGCCAAGGCAGCGCGCGTCCGCCACCACGTGCTTCCTTCCCACACGGAACGTCTGAGAGTACAGAAGCGAAACACAACTCACGAGCCTGCACGGTACCTTCACTCAGCAACAACATGACGGAACGGCGACACGTCAACTTCGCAAATTCATTTGGCAGCCGCTTCATATTTCTCAGTCCTTTAATTACTCGGACAACAATTTTTTTTTTATTCAATAGCCCACTACTGCGGTACCGACGATTTTTGTTTTTATTCAACTTGGTTACTCGCAATACTGTCACATTATTTCTTCCTGCTCATTACTAATTAAAAGAAGTCCAGGGTGTGTAAACATTTATATGGTACAATTATGAATGTAACACTACAGCAGGGGCCGCGGTGTTGTAGTGGTTAGACTACTCGCCTCCCAGGCAAGCGAACCGGGTTAAATTCTCGGTGGGGTAGCTCCTAGATTTTTGCATGTAGGAATCGTGCCGGACGAGACCGCTAGTCAGCGGATTTTCCTCAGGGATCACCCCCTCCCACTCCCATCATTCTTTAATCCCGGCGCTGCTCTATACTCACCTCGCTTCACCCTCATCGGTTCTCAATACCCCTAAAGTATGTTAAGAGCCTCCCAAATATCTTCACTCTCTTCAATAACACTGGCGTATAACTGTTTGGTCTCCTGCCACCGAAAGTATTTGCGAAATCTACGTAACTCTACCAACCAGCCAGTCTTGCTGGACGGCAGCTCAGACAATACCACAGATTACTCAAGAGTACAAATATGAAACAGCCGTTTATACTGTAAACCGAACTCCAGCCGCACGCGCCACCAAAATGGCGTCACTGGCCAGCAACATTTTGGAACGCCTTTCGCCAATCTGCGCTCGGTAATAACCTACTCGCCAACTGGCAGCCCAGCCAGTAGGGAACCTCTCGCAGTATGCAATAGCTAGGGACACCCGAATTTCGCGAAAAGATTTCCGCACATCCTATATTTCAATACCCTACGGCCATAACAGCAGTTTTCTTCTGCTTATCGGTGGCGTGTCTCGGCGAGAAGGCATTTTCTTACTTTACTGGCCAATCAGAATTAAATAACTTCAATACAGTGCGTCTGTGATTCGCACGCAGATAACACGCAAACCATCCAATCACGAAAACGGACCTGAGCTACAGTGTTATAAAATACAACTGGTCGTAAAAAATTTTTCCGCGAAAATCGGCTGTCCCTATATTAGACACAAGGTCCGTTCCCAGACCCTCGTGCAGCCAATCAGAGGATGGGTACGCTCACATAAAATGAACCGACACGCTATTTCGTCCCCGTATCAATATGTTGTGGTCATTGACTGGATTTCACGCCGCGTCTCACGGTTATGCTGGAGATCTAAAGACGATGGCACTTTCTGATTGTATTGTGGGTTCCAAACCACTTGTCACTTGATGCTTCGATACTGAAAATTGAGTCATTCTGGTGGTTGAGTGCGAACCATTATCTATTAGCTTTAATTTTCACTTCTATAATTCGCGTATACACTCAAATGGTAAATTTGAGAACTATTTTTAGAGTGTATCGCAAAGTATGCTTCTGCTAATAAAGTTCGCAGGCTTTCGCGACCGTTGTCTGCAAATTCTTGGCTTCTGGGCAGTAGCCGCGTCACTGTCGTTTTCCTTTCCGACGTTTCGGAAGACATTGAAGTCTCCATCTTCAGGGTGAAGATGAAGATGGAGGCTGCAGTGTCTTCCGAAACGTCGGGAAGGAAGACGACAGTGTCGCGGCTGCTACCCAGAAGCCAAGAATTATGCTTCTGCTGCTTGCTCGCAAATGTACACTCCTGCTGCACGTACCGGGAGCCAAATAAACACGGTGGAGTCGGGTTCAGCTGAACGTATTGCTAGCTGCGAAGCATTACGTCTACGCGTCTTGTTAACGTCACTGCGAATGTACGTTTCAGTGGCTGATGCATATAAAGTACGGCTCAGAAAAAGAAATACCAGCTTCCTTTGCGAAAGTTCTTTTACCCGCTACTGGATCCAGAGCGGCTAAGAATAACACTCTGCAACAGGATGTTTTACTTGCCACTATGTGTTAAGAAGTCTGAGGATACAGGCGACAGCCACTGACGTGGGACCATGAGAAGGAGCAAGGAAGAGGGGTGATGCTATAATTAGGAGAACCACCTGCAAAGATGAACGTGCCAAGAATCCAGCCAGATTCTCACCAGGATAATTTATCCAAGTACTGATTTTGAAAAGTAAAGGCGAGGGAAAGCCTATATTTTTCCAATTTTTTTAAGTGCATTTATTGCAATATAAGGAACTTTTATCTCAAGAATATTGGTTGAGTGTACACTGAACGATCTCTTCTTGCTTTATTACGAAGAATTGCCCTAGTTTCTGAGAATAATTATCGAACCGTTATTTGGCTATTTTTATGCTCGTGGTAATTTATTATGCTGATGGGTTCAAATTTGCTTTTCAAGAGTAAAATCAGTTCAAATATACACTACAGACTGAGTATCGCTTTTCATGCAAGAATATTTTCTATCGGGCTTAATACAAGATTAAAATAGTCGAATAAATTAAGAACTGAAGTAATCGGTGTATTTTGGAAGACGAATATTTATGTTTTTGTGTATGTTAACACATTTTTTTATAAATGTGGTTATTTTCCATCCTTCAATACACAGGTCCTCGAATTATTAACTTAGATTTAATTATGTAAAAACCTAAATTAAACGATAATATATAGGTGACTAAAATTCGCCATAAAAAGTACTTTCAATGAAACCTTCTTTGTCTTATTGACAACGGTTGATTCTTTTTGTGTTACGTTAAAAATTTTAATTTTCTCAACGACGTAACCAGACATCTGTGGCCAAATTCATGTAAGTAGGTTATATTTGTATTTTATTATTTTAACTTAACTTTACAACGGTTCTTTTGTTCTTCTAAAACGGACGAGTATGCACCTAGTCGCCAGTGTCAAAAGTTTCTTTCACGCTGTTTCGTCGAGTGGGTTAACTTCCTGAACTATTCCACGCGGGCTCCACGTGGAGTGGATATACGAGCCACTGAACAAGTAGTGACAGTTATGTGAACGGCCATAAGTTAACGGTTAACAGAAATTGGTGATCGTATTTTCATGAAGAATATTGGCTGTTGCCAAAACATCTTCAGTAAAACCACATTCTAACTTAATTCCTTAAACTGTGAGTCAATTCCACAGTTAATAACATTATCTCTATGCAAAGCGAAAAAACTTTAAAGCGAATCCACTTTTAAATATTTTTGGCAATTATATTTATCTACGACATGAATTACAATTATTTTATTTTAAAAGTACGAATAAGAAAATTAAAATGTTCGTTAAAGCCGTATATATTACAAAATTTCCACCCACTATCAAAACATTTAAACATTATAAAAGCATCGACGTAGAAATGTATTTATTTAATACTGAGGCGTTTAAGTAACCTTTTCCTTGTTATTTAAAAAAAATGTTTTCTCTTACACGCTTTCATACACAGAAGACAAATGGTAACAAAATACTTTTATTTTAAACATTCCCTAGTTACTTTTGTTAACAACTGACCTATGACAGCAGTAAGAAACCAACTTGGTCACCAATGAAACAAGTAGGTACGGAACTACTCTTGGAAATGTTTTTCATGTTAGAATTAGATATACCACTACAGTTAGTAAACGATCTTATTAAGAAAAAATGACGGTAAGAATTTAATATTGCTTGAGATATCCCACTTGACAAACAAGCGATCACTGAAACTGGACTTTACTGTCTTTGTATATTTTCGTGTTGTTCTCTTTTACGTTATTTTGTGTTGTACATTTTTGTGTTGAAAGCTTTGTATTCAACTGTCATATTTTTAAGTATGGAATATTTTTACCCATTCATTTGTATTTGTGCGTTACTGAAAGTAGCATGTACTGCTAGTCAAAGTTGTCATGTTCTATTGTATTATATTTACTGTTTTTATTTAATTTTGTAAGTTAAAGCTTATGTAAGTACGTGAATTCTAAGTGCCAATATATTTGTAGGTTATAAGGTTCTGTATTATATACTGCAAATAAATATTATATATTATCTCGACATTGCAGAAATGTTAATTACACCTACTTGTTTAATCTCATTATTGTGTAAAATTTGATATATCGTGTGGATGAAACTACTCTAAGATATGAGCGTAAACGTTTTTCTTTTCGTAATTTGTTTTTGAGTTAGCATGTGTATATATATATATATATATATGAGAATATCATTGACAAAACAACTAAAATTTTGAATTTTTATCAGAATTTTGAGAGAATATTTAGTAAAAATCGGGACCATTTTCATTCCGTATTTAAAGGAAAAATTTAATAGCATGTATAAATTTAAAAATAATTTTGCAATTTTTAAACACGATATTACTTTTTAAATAACGTTTGCGTAACTGGCGAATGCCTGGGGAACGGTTTTTTCATGAGTGCGTTGTGTCGACAGTGAAATGTTGAGTCGGAAGTGTATTGGTACTGAGACGTTCTATCGATCAGTTGATGGACTCTTACCTGTTCTAAAACATTCTGGGCAATAGCCTACGTCCCACACCATGGTAACTGTTTGGAAAAGCTCCTTTCCTCTATTACCACGGTAATTCTCCTGTCCATAAAGTAAGGTTAGTTGCATTAAAGTTTAAGATAAAATCAAGTGTAAATGCTCTCCGTGCTACAAGAAGAACGGAAGCAAATTCTGTGAACTGTGTACAAGAACTTAGTGGCTAGCCTACTCCAAAGGATGACGGCTGTAATAATAACAAAGGAAGTTCCGACATCTTATTAGTTACACTGCTGGCGCCTTTGGAACCAACGTTAATATATTTACGATGATTATTGGCCATTTAGTGTAAATATCACATCATATAACTGCTTCGAGGTGATTCTTTAAATTAACATAAAAACGTCTACGTTGTTCTACGTTTTAGTTATGGATTCATAAGATGGTTATCGCCCTAACACTAAAATTAATAATTTCTAAAAAAAAAAAAAAAAGGTGCCTGATGATTACGAAATTTATAAAACTGTTATCATGCAAGGACTTAAATCTCCTGTAAGGCTATCAAATTGTGAAAAGATTGTTTTTGTAAGACCAGGCATGTATGTAGTTTTGGAAACGTCCATACGTTGCAACGACTGCTGTTACTGAAATCCTACTAATATTATAAATGCAGAAGTATGTGTGTGTGTTTGTTACCACTCAGCTCCATAACGGCTAAACGGATTTTGATAATTTTTAGTATGTAGGTACTTTAGGTCCTAGAATAGGACATAGGATACTTTTTATACGGGTCCTGTGGAATAACAACGAAACGTAGCTCTGCAACGTCTGGGATCGTGACAGAACTCAGTTCCATAACGGCTAAACGGATTATGATGAAATTTGGTATGTAGGTACTTTAGGTCCTGAAATGGGACACAAGATATTTTTTATCCTGGAAAATTGTACGATTCCTGTGAAATAACAACAAAACCTAATTCTGCAACAGCTGGGAACGTGACCGAAATATTTTTTTCCTCTGGTGTCAGAGTTTATCAGGCCGCCCAAGGACCTCTGAAATGGCTTAACGACTGCTATCAATCGATAACAACCGGGACCGAATATTTAACGTGCCCTCCGAAGGCTGGAAGCGCTCAGATATTTTGCCACTAAACGGTCACCCATCCAAATGTGTGCCGCTGGTAACGTTGCTTAACTTTGGTGATCGATTAAGATCCCTCAGCCAAGCGAAAAAAGTAGTACCTAGCTACACTTATTTCTAAAACTACAACTTGATGAAACTCACGTTTTAATTTTCATACATCGACGCTGGAAAGCGGAAATGTGGTAACTACGCGATAGTTGCACAGTTACACTTCAAAAACAATACCCTACTTTTTGACTATAGGGTAAAAAATATTTCCTTCCTTTTGGGTTGCCGTAATCAGTTAAAAACCTACGTCAACAGAGTATAATTTTATAATTATGTTTTCACATAAATTAATTGTCTTTTCCCAATTTATTAATACTGTATCACTGTAAAACTCAATTGTACCCAGGTGAAGCTGGGCCAGTTCGCTAGTTTCTTATAAATTTGTTCGATCTCTAGCTACAGTGTGGGTTTGAGTTCTCCGATCATGGAAGGAATGCAGCAAAGGGTAACAAATAACATATCTCTCTACAGACTACTCTCAAGAGAAAAAAATATTTACTTGTCATTTCGAAGTGGTTATGCCAAGTGTTCCTTGGACCCAAACTCATTGTCTGCAGAAACCGTGCTGTCAGCTGCTAAACTCTTGTAATCATAGTCATTGACGTAGTCAATACTGTTGGCTCCTAAACTGATGATATGGTCCATTATATAAACACTCTAAAATCGAAATAGTTAAGACTGCTCCAAATCAGCGAATTTGACTGCGAATCTATTGGAACTGCTCCATTCGAATCAGTAAATTGCTAACCATAATTTAAGTTGCTGGTTTTCACTGATTGAATAGTGATTTCTACTGTTCCTAGTGAAATTCACTGGCATGGCAGTAAAACCTCAGTTCACTCCACTAATTCGCCAGTAGATAACAGCTTAGTAACTGAATATTCAGTAAAATTATTCTACTAGTTGAATTCACTGATACAGAATATAAAGTAAAGGAGAATGGTAATTTTCTGCCTGTGATGTTGCTGTATTTTTTTCCCTGCGTTGTTACAAAACGCTTCTCAGTCTTGTTTAGTGACTGGCAGAATAGGAAGTGACCAGCCACCAATTATGTTTCTTTCTCCAACCAGTCTATTTTTGCCCGTGCTAACTCAACCCCGTTGAGGTCGTTCATGCATTGAGGTAGGAAGTCCGAGAATTGTGTGACCACAAGCTTCTATTTTTGCGTATATCTCAAACTAGCTTTCTGTCCGCGGCTTCAGCCGTGTGTACTACACGAAGCAACGACTAACTTCCTTTAACGAAGGATGTCTTTGTACACCACATTAATGGTGCTGGGATTATCAAGTTGGTAGGTGAACTTGCTCTGGAGCAGGTCATGTAGAAGAGAAGCAGTCATCCCACAAGTACATCCCTGCCAATTTTAAGCGACTATCCCTGGACATCACTTATAGTTATAGCGAAACAGACCTCGAGGGAAAATTGCATTCTCTTAAATTCGAAAGGTTATCCTGATGGAATGAGTAGCACATGCGTGCTATTAAAACTTATCACATCCCCCCTCCCCTTCGTGCACATTCAGTGAAGACTATGGCCTCTGTTCGAACTTTTTTGCCAAGCCTTTACTTGGAGCGCGTTGCTGTTGCAGCGTTTCGGCGGTAAAATTAATAGAGGTATTTATATAGTCAACCTTTTAAAGCAAACATCATAACGATATCTCAATTCGCTTTTGAGCAATTGAGGAGTCCTCGAAACCACATCCCACGGCCTTTTCACCCTCTTAGGGGTATATTTTCGAATATCCTTTATTTGTGGGTACCTGTGCCCTTAAGGGAAGCCACCCCTGAATTTTCATGCTTTTTCATCCAGTGGTTTTGTCTGTGCGTTGATGAGAGCGTCAATCAGGCGGTCGGTCAGTCAGTCGGGCAGTTCATTTTATACATAGAGATTATTGTTGGATATTTTCCATTTAAACAAGTCTATACAAGCCAACGTTTTGCATTGTTTCACAAGTTACGCCTTTTAAAGGATACGTAGCAGGGGCTTATCTACTTGCATGGAATGACACGGAACATTATCCATAACTAAAGTAATTTTTTCTAGAAAGCTTGGAAGCAGTATTTCAGTCAACTACTTATCAAATTTTGCATATTTCATTTGACCATGGTAGTCAGTGTTGGCAGATACAGCAACGTACACGAGCTGCGCGTTATGAATCAATCCATCCCTGCTCCCTAAATTTGACAGAATGAGTATTTCGCCTGCAATATTTTTCACATGCACCTCAAATTATTCAGAGAGTTGCGAAAACTTATAAAATGTTAAGTTGCGGTACATAAATTCAAATTTAATCTACGAAAACTATTTCTCTACGAGTTTCGTGGAATTGTATTATTTCTATCAAATAGTCAGTCACCACACCATGTGAAGATATCTGCTTTCTCTACCAGTATTTTTTCTATTGATACAACACTTTCCCTGCATAAAAACCACGTTTTTTTCTATACAATTTTAAAAGTGACATTCTTCCCCATGGCACATTAATTTTATTTCTTATGACTCACAAAAACATCACTATTATTGGCACTTTTCTTTCGTATGCGTAGAAATCCTAGGCTATGTTCCGGATAACACGTGAGCCAAGTCATCAACTGGAACTACAGTGTGTTTTGTCTGCTTGAGCGGGTATTCTCCGAAGTTGTTAACGGGGAGTCCACGACATTCTGATAGACAGGTGATAGAGTGTCCACCCCACTTATTGTTTCCACGACGTAAGTTGCCTCTCGATAAGCGGAAAAGTGAGTGAGATCCCTATGGGGGTGGAAAGCAGAGATCCACGTTGTACGTATTATAAATTGCCCCTGCTTGCCTGCAACTGCCTAAGCAGGAATGTAAGTGGGTTGCCGGACTTTCAGGGATAATCAGGTTATCGCTAGTAGCAAGAACAGAGTACGATACTCATCATAAAACTAAGTATATTCGATGGTCGTGCTTTAAGCTCGCCAGCCTTCCACCTTGGCGAATCGGGATCGATCCCCATCGGATCCTCCGAGCTTCGATTTTTGCACGTGGGGAATGGTCTTATGGCTGGTTGTGGTTTCTCAAGATAATTTCGTGTCTCGCTTCCGAGAAGACCGGAACTTGTGATTCTCACTTCAGAAGCCTCTAATCACGTATGTGTTGTTTTCGCTTCAGCATCCAGCCATACTACGTTAATAAATTTATAATAATAAGGCTACAAATAACAATGAGTTGACAAGCTGAAAACAAAACCTCATAGTTAATAGCAGATACAAGCACGTGCTTAACGCACTGAAACATACTGATTGTAATGGGTTCCAAAGTACTTGGTTACAGACGTAGTGTTCAGAGTTTCGAACTCTGAGTCATTCCTTCAGGGAGGGGGGGACACATTGTCACACTGGTGTTATGCTTCAGAAATAAAAGCCGCATACCACTAGGGAAATGAGTAGAAGAGACCAAACAAAGTTAAAGGGCTAACAGTGCTACTGATAAAAAAAACAGTGTTTTATTAAAACTCAAGAAATCTTCTACTAAATATGTGCTAGTTAAAAGGTGTTTCAAAAACAACACAACCAGGTATATTATAAATATGAATGCTCAGAATTGTTGCAAAGTGCATATAAACTCCATTTATTTACAGACGTTCTGATAAATGTAATTTGACTGAGGTGAATAAAAGGGTATATTCATACATATTAATGGTATAGTAAATTAATTGCAGCAATTATGTGTACTACAATTTATTTCAGCATTAAACACGTAGTTAATATATCTGGAATTCACTGAAAAGTGTCGGTAAAAAATTATCCAGAGGTGTCCGTAAACTCTCCGTAAAATAACGGACGCATTGATTAAAAAAAATACTTTCGTTAATTTCAAAAAACTTTCCGTGAATTCACGGAACCTCTCCGTTTATTTTCTAGTAAGTTTTCTGTACTTTCAGTTTAAAATAAAAATAGATGAATAAAAAGTCTTTAATTGGCGTTATGTGGGTATTCTACTGTGTATAAAAAAGATATTTTAAAAAGTTGAATATTTTATACTTGAGCAATATTTGAACACGGTCCAAAAAGTTACAAATCCAAGACTCTTAACCGCTCGATTAGAACTCTTATATGTTGTGTATGGTATAACTATGGTATTTCTGGTATTTCTAGTACAGTCACCTAAGCAACGTTTTCTTTTTCTACTAACGTTAGTGTATTTTAAATGTTGCTAAATGTTACAGACACCTGATGCTACGTTTTAATGTATGAACGAGTAGGTATTAGTGGATACAGCGACGAAGAAAGCTTCGTGTAGACGCGACGTTGTTCGTCCCCGAAACTCTAAGCTATATGAAATACGGAGACTTTCCGTATTACGTATTTACGGTCTGAACCCCGTCTTTCATCATTACGGATTGTGTTTCCGTATATTTACTGTACATTACCGTAAACATGTCCGTTAATATGCGGAGAATTTTACCAGTATGCATAAAGTAAAAAGTAATGCATGCATTTTTTCCAAAATATGCTAGCAAAACACAATCAACATATCAATATACTATGTAATTTCCTCGAGCGTCAATACGTGTCACATATATACGTTCTTACGGGAGGAAAATATCACCTTATGTTTCATCTCCCATGTCTGTTGCACCTGTTGGCACAATTCTGTACGAGTTGTGGGGTCACCTAACACTATGAGTTAGGTGTTACCGAACATGTCAAATAATAACAGACAAAAAGTTCAAGTATCTAGAAGGGAAGGTGGGAATAAATCTGTCCGTGTTGACAAATCATGTGGCTTATTGCAATAATTACATCATATTGTACGGACAACAGACTTAGCATTACTCCAATATCAGTAGACATAACATCCCTCGGCTTTGGATACAAGCGCCGATTGGGCTTGGGAGGGGGTCGTACAGCAGTTATACCCTCCCCTCAGGCAAGTTGGCCCACGACTGTTGTANTCATGTGGCTTATTGCAATAATTACATCATATTGTACGGACAACAGACTTAGCATTACTCCAATATCAGTAGACATAGCATCCCTCGGCTTTGGATACAAGCGCCGATTGGGCTTGGGAGGGGGTCGTACAGCAGTTATACCCTCCCCTCAGGCAAGTTGGCCCACGACTGTTGTAACTAACCCTCGATATCTTGCAGATCAGCGCCGGGTCGGAGTTGACGTCCAAGCAGATCACACACATGTCCTATCTGGGAGATGTCGAAGGAACTAGCTGGCCATGAAAATACCTCAACATAACGAAAACATTCCATAAACACGTGCCGCTTGATAATGACTGTTACCTCGTTGAAATATTGTATCAGGATGGTGTCTCACGAGGATTAACACATGACGACGCATAATCTTACTGGCGTACCGCTGTGCATTCAGGATCCTCGTGTAACTACCAGAGGTGGCCAGAAGTAAAATTCGTGGCTTCTCACACCATGATGCCAGGAAAATACTGGCGTGTCTCACAACAACATTGGTAGGATGCGTCCTCTATCTTCACGCGTCACCATACTCGCACACGGCGGTCGTCTGTGGTAATGCAGAAACGAAATTAATCTATTAACACAATCTTGTGCACTCGGCATCACTGCATGCCTCCCAGTTACGACACAGCTCCAAACGCCGCCATCTCTGCTCTGGTGTTGAAAGTCTACTCACGGAATGGTGAACCCGTAGGCCGCCTGAAGTCAGTCGCCTAGACATAGTGCGAGATGACGCGAGTGTTGCACAGTACCCAGTAACTATACTGTAATTATGTCCGGGTAGCAGGAGTTGATGCCACGGGGTTGCGTAATGCTTGCTGCTCAATATGACGATCATCCCTTCGTGTTGGTTCGACTTGGTCGCCGAAACAGTCACTACGTGTGTGGTTCACCTCACGTAATCATCGGCTCCAGCATCGGGCCACTGTGGAATGCCACACATGCCTAGAAATTGCACGATACGTTCACCCGGCTTCATTACTTAGACTATCTACGGAATTATAAACTGAAGAAGTCATAATAAGAACGAGCTAGTTGGCGTAGTAGTCACATACTGTACTCGCGTTAGGAAGGACGTAGGTTCGATTCTCAGTCCAGGAATTATGATTTCGGTTTACCGCAGTTTACCAAGCGAATTACGGGATGCTCCGTTATATACATCCAATGCCATCCCCGTTCATTCTTGCCTGAGCATCTGGTTCCGTTTCTAATAACCTCGCCGTCGATGGAACGTTAAGTCACATAATAAAAAATATGTAGGACTAAAATGCAATAGTGCAAGGAAATTAAATGAGAAATAAAACTTTAACTATATTTTATACGTTATACATTCACCATTTTATAATTTATTATTTGCAGTGAGTTCCTTTATTTCCGTGTAATGTTAGGAATTTAGTATAATATATTTTGCAATTTGTAGTTATTTTTTATAGTTAGGTTTTGCTAAAATCGTATAAATGCGTTCAAGCCATTTCTGCAATTTTTGCGTAAATAATTTCTTTCAACTTCCACCAACTTTTTTTCTGATTTCAATAGACTTAATTAGAACTTGCAAAAGCAGTTACTTTTAAATCTCGTGAAATCCTTGAGTGGGTTCCCTAGTAACATATGGTCTGAAAAATCAGTGTTTGCACGTTTACACGTATTTCAGTGAATAAATATTCTGGGAATATGAAATTTTACCAGAAAAGGAAAAAAAACAATTATATTTACCCCTATTGTTTTTCTTTGATCATATTAAATATATTCAAAGAAAAAATCGTCAAAATAGTTTTCAAAAATTGCTTTTTAAAGCTTACCTGCGCAGTTTCTTAAAGTGTTACGTGGAAAATTATGTACAATCATGCGGACGTAGTTTAATCTGAGGTATCTCATCGTGTGTAATGACGTACCAGTGTTCTATAATTTGTAGACGGAAACGCTGCACACCTTGCGCTGCGATCAGGAGCTAGGCGTGCGTGTTAGTGTCGGCCGTATCACTCCCTCGCTTCTGGGTCGTGAACGCGTAAAACCGTAAAACAGCTGCACGTGCATAGGAGACATAAGGGAAAATAGGAAGGCACAGAGTGGCATGTGTAGCTTAATCCATCGGTTTGCATCGCGTGTAATAATATCCTACTGTTACAGACTAATTTCCAAGGAATTCAGCCTCCCGGGACTGCATATCGCAGTCTCGGGAGGGACCGTCGCAATGCTTCCTTATGACCATACGTAACCTTGGGGCGTTTACAATTTGTTTGCTAGGGATTCCTCTTTAAGACGTGCAGTGGCACCACTGGCGAACTGCAGACAAGAACGCGGCGACTAGGAGGAGGGGAGCCAGGAGTTCTGGACAGTGACGTCACGCGGGGGCCCAGACAGCCCGGCTGGAGTTGACCCGCTTGCTGAGGGATCACGGCCCTCGCCAAACTGCCGCGGGACCGGCAGCTGCCAGCCTCCCACGCTGCCTCCCTCCTCCGCCAGTTTTTTCCACGCCCAAACACAAACACGACGAGCTTCAAACATACAGCCTGTCCACGGTTAACTAGGCACTTCTGGATAATGTTCACATAGCCTACCGTGTCCCGACCCTGTTCCTGCCGTGCTCCTACCGTGTAACTCCATGTTACATTTTCACTTACGATACCAAGTCCCAACGGACCGCGGTAGTATGGTGGTCAGACTACTCGCCTCCCACCTAGATGAACCAGGTTCGATTCCCGGCGAGCTCGATCCCGAATTTTCGCATGTGGGAATCGTGCCGACCGTGCTGGTCGGCGAGCATTCTCAGGCTAAAAACTGCTGTCTCAAAACGATGTATCTCAGAATATACGCTTCAGATACATAGAAAACTACTCAAGGGCCCTGAATTGAACTTTCCTACAGATTTCCACCAATAAAATAATAGGGTTACCGCTGAAAGTTCCATAGGTACACGCAGAGCGACGAGAACACTTCACGTCAGTTCAGAGCCTCGCGCTTAGCGGCGATGGCGCACTAGATGGGCGTGGCAGTGTCGCCCTTATCGCTTCAGCGCTTCTCGGCCTCAAACGCGCAAAAAAGTGCTAGATAGGCAGGAACCTTAAGAGTCGCCCAAATCTCTCAACTATCTCTCCCAGTCCCGATCTTGACACTACCGCCACGACAGTTGGCAGCATGGATCCAGACGAGCTGGGTATAGTGATGGCTTGCTCTGATTACCTGACTGGGCAGGGAAAAAAAATGCGANCAGCATGGATCCAGACGAGCTGGGTATAGTGATGGCTTGCTCTGATTACCTGACTGGGCAGGGAAAAAAAATGCGATGGGTTAAATAAATATAGTGGATTCATCCCATGTATTGAGCAAGAGAGGAAGAGGACGAATTCCAGGCTACATTCATTCAATAGTTTGAAGGACGATCGTGTTAAGTTCCTCAGATATTTTAGAGTGAGCTATCCAAAATTGCAATGTTTACTGCACTTACTCTGCCCCAAACTTGAGAAGAACACGAAGTGTTCCAGCTGAGGATAGGACGTACTACTATTCGGCCGTCTCCGGTTACCTTCGGTTACGGCCGAGCGGTGAACTGTGAACTACCGTGCGTGGTCTCCCGAATGTCACGTGCGCGATGACAAGCTTTCATTTTCATATTACCTACTGTGTTGCTGCTGTGCACAGTCGTGTGGCGAATCGCTCCTCGGAGCTATAGGTCACAGCATGGTAGGCTTACAGCCGGGGCACAGTCGTAACACAGTGCACCAAGTGAGAACGAAAAACTCTTCCATGCGTATCGAATGAAAATTTCATTCCGGTGATTACAAACAACCGGACTAAGGTTTATTCTACTCAGGCTAGGAATAAAACGAGATTTCTTATGAGAGAGTTTGTCATTGGGAAGTTTTCCGCCGCTAGGTGCGCAGTGTTCCAAGAGGTAACTTTAAATTAAATTTTTAAGCCGCGCAAGTTATAAAAGAAAAAATATTTTACTTAGTTGCGAAGTCATTTTATATTTTATTTGTGATTATTGCAATTATCTTGTTTTTAATGTAGAAGCTAGAGAAAATCTGGTACCTTTCCTACACTAGCACTTACCTAATGGCGAAAATTTTTGGTTACTAAACTTTTAACATTGATCTTCCCAACCTGAGTAGAAGTAATCTTTACATTACACAGTCGGAGCACGGTCGGAATACGGTAAAATTAATAGTGCCTATCACTTTATTCATGTGTCATCCAAAGATAACTGGGAAATTGTTAGGAATATAAATGTGTTATTAATATGCAAATCCATTATCTAATGTATATAAAAGGAGAAGCGGTGACTTCAGTGGCCATTAATGTATACATTAGTTCTCGCAATACAACGTCAAGTGTCCAGAACTATCTTTCTATATTCGCTGCCAACCTAACAATCGGCCCTCATGTAATGTATGTGTGTAATGTAGCAGCCCTATATATTTGTAGTTAGCTTCAGTGATATTTTTCAAAGGTACGTATCAAAAGTGCTCACTTTACCGTGAACAGCCTATAAATGCCTTCTCTTACTCTCGCGTGGCAGAAAATAAACAAGTAGTAGAAATATGTTCCTCCTAGGCCAAGGGGATAGGGGAGTGGCGCCGTCCGCCAACTTGGAATTTCCAGTTTTTCACTTAAAATTTCCCTTTTTTCCCTTAAAATCTCCCCGTTTTTCCAAAAATTTGTGGAAAAAAGTGCTTGTTCCTCAATGTGATTGACTGATTCCTCGTTGTGGCTGGGCGAATATAATTTGCGAGCTCTTAGGGTCAGGCTCGTGAAAATTCAGTTTGCAAGTGACGTGAATCACCTGAACCACCTATCCGATACCAGGCCGAAGTGACCACTCGGTCGAGAGTACGTCAGTATGGGTCGGTGAGAACGGAACACACCCACCTCGTCGTCACGTACTACATGACTCAAATTATTGTCTTGCTTTATTTACCTCAAAAGGTAACACTTGGGGGTAGATAACAAGTGGTCCAACACGGTGTCCCCCCGAAAGCCACAGCCATCAGGCGCTCCGGCAATCGGAGGGAACGTCGGCGCAGCTCGCGCCGCTACGCCCGGCGTCCTTCCAACCTTCGTGACGTCGACCGGCCTGCTAGCCGGAATAAAAGTGCTACGTGACCCCAAGTGTGGCTAAACAGTAGCGAATAAAATCCCGAAGAAGTACACAGTGTTCCAAAACGCCGTAGTCAAATTAATTGGAGTCATTCTTTTATCAGAACCACAAACGAGCGTGGCTACCCACACCCCTTTCAGGGATGGACTCGTCCAGCCCACCCAAGCTGAAACACTTGGACTCGCCCATCGGCGAAAAAAATCGGAAACTGAATTTCACTTAGAATTTCTGCCAGAAACTGAAATTCATTCTCAGTTTACCGTTATTCCAGTTATTTCAATAATTGTAATCATATTCAATGCTTAAAACGCTAATTGTGTTCTCTTTTCACAGAAGATTGCCTATCAAAGCCTCGTGGTTTTTATTTTATGTTTCTAGTGTGGTAACATCTTCCGTGACGTCACAGTAACAAGCATAATTATCACTTAATTAATCACGGGGATGTCACCAACATGTTATTAAACAGGGAATTGTATTGTGTAGCATATTCATTAGCCTTAAGAGAGTACATCTCAATTTTCACATAATTTTTGGCCCCGGCTTCGGCCACTCTCAGTGGAAGTCGACACCATGATTTTAGTCTGACTTCAGAACTCGGCCTAATCGGTAGCATGGGAGTTTCGCTCTGCGCGGACCCCCTCAGCTCCCACGACTTTTGCTGTAACCACATTTATCAATAGCAACGTAATTCAACCGGCATATTTGCGTATTCAATGTGGAGGGGTCGACCGCCTGCCTCCCTGCGTATTAACCAGGGTTTAACGTGCTACGCGTCTTTTCAATCATTTACATGGCTTAGGCCGCTTTTGCAGTATTGGTCACCGGCAGACCAGAGTACCGGGTCCTCATCAACATGTAACATATTAGCGTAAATGCTTATGCATGAAAGCAGTAAGTAGACGTCTTAAATCACCACGAGCGTTTAATTTACTTAACTCCTCCGTGCATTTCGGGCGCTGCACCCTAATGCAACAAAGTGTAAGTAAGGCGTGCGAGGTGGCCTACAACCGCGTGAGTGTAATAATTGAAACCACTAGGTATGTACAATTATTGGTAAGTTCAGTATCTGCAAGCACTCCAAATCGACAAAGGACTCCAGGGACCCACGGGTCATCGACCGCATGACCCTCACTAACTCATTCTCACTGAGTTATGGCACCGGGCAATTTCACCAGTTCTCGCCTTAACCTGGGTAAGACAGATAAGGTGGGGAACCGCATCATCATCCCTGGAACCCCTGCAAGTCAAATGGCTTTCCCAACTTGTGGGACTATTCAACAATAACGGCAAAATAACACGTGAGTACAAGTGCGGCGAACCAGAACAGTGCATTGTATTACGTGCCCGACGCTCAAGTGTACTTGTTTACCGCGCTCACGTCTCACGGCGTTTTATGTTGTTCATCTTTTCTCACGCCCCAGGACGTTTCAGTGTACTTTGTTTACAGTTAACAACGTCTCATGGTGTTTAGGGTACTTTGTTTCGTACTTGAATGCCAGTAATATCACAATTAACGTCTCGTGACCTCCCCCCAAACGTACCAATAAACAGTGCATGCGTGTGTTTATCCCGTTTCAGAGTAACTTTTGTCTTAATCGCAACGTACATTTTTTTGTTGTTGTGTGCACCTCACGCAAATTTGAAGGGCAATTTTTGTATTTAGAGTGCCTTTATGTGTAAAGCACTTTGCCAAAAGCCACGTGTTCAAAAGCCTTCAGCAAGAATTTATTCAAATAAATTTTGGACTCTCAACAATGAATTACACGTTTCGGACATTCGAATCATTTTGGGACAGTGCCGGACAAAGGAGAGTAGTCACCGTCACCCCCAGGCCTTAACGGTATCCTCTCTCCCTCCTTCCTCGCGGCGAGAAGGGTGGCGGGTCAACAGATAACAGTTGTCACCATGACAGCCCATGCGCCGAACCACGTGGCCGAGCTGGACCTCGGAAGATGCAACATGAACTGGTGCACCAGTCATGGCAAAAACAGAATATTTTGCCTGAAGTGCGTGCGGCCCTTGCTCGTGTGTCCAACCCGCTCCGGAACACAAAGTGTCCCTATCGCGAGCTGGACAATGCGAGGACGACATTCACCGGGCCAACCGCGAACGTGTCGCACGGGCGTGGAGCTGCACCTCTGACGACAAGAGGGTGCAATTGTGTGCGGACTGTACCAGACCGCGAGCGGCCCGGAGCACTGTCGGCCCTGTCACGAGTTGCGTATGCAAGTGTACACCCCCTGCACAAACATAACTTTTCCTGGACAGAACCTTACAAAATTTTAACAATAGACGGCGTGCCCAACGAATCACTTGTGCAGGCATCGGAGACGGGATAATTCTGTGTGTAAACTGCACCAAAGTTATGTCAGTTTGACATATGGCAGGGATGTTTGTGTTTCGTCTGGTCTGAACTCTATAGTTTCTCTAGACTTGAGCTATGGTGGGTGGAACATTGAATGTCAACGTGCCTGCTTGCGAGTATATAAGAAGCTGGGTTCCAGTTAGGAAGCTTAGTTTGACAGTGGCAGTCGTGAAAGACACTTTTCTCAGCTCGTGTATCAAATTTGAGACTATTTTTTAGTGTTATTGTAGTATACTATTTTAATAAATTTTAAACACAACAATTTAATATTTGTTTTCTTATTAATCCTGTATCGTAACCAGTCTGTTACAAACTGTTTTAGTTAAAAACATCACTATGAAGCACTATGAAGGCTAATCACAATAGTTATAAAGGGCTTAAACATACATTCATGGAGCTATAAATGATACTTGCAAACTGAATTTCACGAGCCGGCCTCCTAAGAGTTCGCAAATTATATTCGCCTACCTAAATGCCTGTACATATTCGCTTGCTTACAACCTGACTTGAGAAAAAATGTGGTCTGCTACATAATTATTTAAAAAGAATATATGAAAATAATCAATGTCAGCAAATGAACATATGATTCAGACTCCGACTGAAAATAACGAAATGTTTTTAATACAACGTTTGCCTTTAAAAAGTTTTCAAAATGTTTTTAAAAAGTTTTTAAAATTGTAAATACGATGAATTTCAACTGAAAAATATATCCAATTTATATGTTAATGAGCCATATATGCATTGATTGAAAAAAATATATAACAAAATGTTTAATACGCTAATGTAACTGTATGTATGACAGCCTCTTCGTTGCAGTCTATTATATCAGATTTAAGAAAACCCTCTTATCGTTGCTTAAAGTAGCTTAGTGGTTAGATCACACGACTTCTAATCGAGAGGTTTGTAGGTTCAAATCCCTACCTGTTCATGAAATATTTTATTTTTTTGATGGGAAAATGTAAAATTTACATAATTTAATTTTTATAAACCGATTTTGCATTAAAAATGCATTTTAGATACATTTTACTGTATTTTTTAAAAATATTTTGCCATTTTTAAAATGATACATAAAATTAATTTAAATAAAATAATTCTAATTATTTGTAAATGCATCGATTTCTAGATCTCTGACCGTTTTACGATTTATTTTACAGCTGCCTGACCGGCGAGCGTGGTGTGAGAAAAGGTGCTGGGCAGCGGGTAGGGTCATAACACTTAAATCCAGTATGGTTGTCCTGACATTGGATTACATAATCGATATGAAATCACGATCGTATGCGCCTTGAAAATACGAGTCTGGTGATATATAACGCTCAATATTTATGCCTTAAAAGTTTTTATGTGGGTGACATTTCAACCACTTTTGTGGGAAATAAGCCACGAGGAACCAGTCAACCACATTGAGGAGCAAGCACTTTTTTCACAATTTTTTTGGAAAACGGGGAAATTTTGAGTGTAAAATACCGATTTAAAGGGTAAATACGGTCGAATTTGAGGGGAGAAACGGTAAATTTTAAGTGAAAACTGGAAATTACAAGATGGCGGATGGTGCTACTCTCCTATCCCCTTGGCCTCGGAGGAATATTATCCTTCTACTTAAACAGAAAAAAAAAAATATATTCACACTTCATAAAAATAATGCGAAATGAAGACATCGAACTACAACCTGTTCAAGATAATGCGCACGTTTGAAATAAATCTTTGTAAAAAAAATTATTGCTCCAAGTTCATATGTTCTGCATCACGCACTGGCCTTTAGCCCACCAGTTAGGATGGCAGCGAATTATGTAAAATAGTTCAAAGTTTTAATTTTGCATTGCGAGTGTAACACATAAAATTACAGATAAAGAAGTTGATCAATAGCAATGTAAATTTTACGTAAATCGGAAGGACACAAAATCACTGGAATAGTATATCATAAGTTGGGATTCCAAAATGTCTCTATTTACCACGTGCAGTTTTTATTTTCACTAGATTGCTGCTAGCTTTATGACAAGCAAGGTGGTATGTGGGTCCTTTGTAAAACTACTTACATTTAGTGTAAGGGGATTTTTTTCACAGGTTGTTTATTAAAATGTTTTGTTGGCCGCAAACATACGAATAGCAGTAGAACATATGCCATATGTTCTTGTGAAAATGGATATCGGAAAAATATTGCCATCGGCAATGGTGTGTAAGCTATTATACTTCGTTTATCAGGGAATTTGGCAATAAAACAATGAGAAGGATTTACATAAGATTGGTTCTAATACACAAAGTACTAAACCCGGGACTTTAATTTGCTGATGGGAGTAACGTTTTAGGTAAAACTATGTATGTTTTCTTGGAAACTGAACTTTGAAGCGTCAAATTGTTTAAGAAATAAAATATTTTTCAGAATTAATTTTTTTTTGTATGACTGAGGTTTGGTTGATGCCAGGTAAACAATTTTAATTTTTGTGTCTGCCAATAATTAGGCAGTTATATTAAATTCAAATAACCATTTAGTTCTACGAAAATGCAGAATTTTTTCGTAAAAAATGAGCATCGTTTTTCAATGCTTATGTATAGGCTGTTTCCTTTGCTATATAGTCCCTTGACATTAGCTGAACACGTCAGAAGTGTGTACATGTCCCTATAATACAGAACAAGTAAACCATAAAAATAATATTAAAATATGCAATGGGATTTTAATGTTTTCCAGTCCGGCTAGCGTGCGAGTATATTTATAGCGGGGTTGGTAGGCAGAATTAATCGTTAAGTACTTATTTACATGAGTGTCAGTTAATATTACTTCGTAAAGAAACTAAACTCGTAACTTCATTGGCTGGTCAACAGATGGAGAAGTTGGAGCTTCGTGCAGCTACTTTTCACTTTAAAAATTGCAAAACGAATATCACGGATAAAGTGTGACCCAGCTGGTGACTGCTCTGAGAGACAGTTTTTTTTTTTTTGAGAGTTCATCCGAGAAAAATGTTCTTTTAAATAGTAGACCGTAGAAAAAGCTTTGTTGTTTAGTTTTGTCTCACAGTTCCGCTGAGCAGTTAAGAGAACCATCAATTTTCACTACTTTGACAGCTGTTAATTGCAACCGGGTTCGTTATTTTCTTTTTTGTAATTAGCTCGCGAAAATTACACAGCCATTTAATTTCGTTGCGCAGTGAACCAAGCATTTCAAGTTCGAGGATACCAAACTTAACTCTTATTAGTAGTATCCTACCACATTTCCATAGGCATTGAAAATATAAATGCATTAAATGAATAAGCATTTGTCGTAGACCATAATGCAACTATGCCTTCTACGTATTTTTTCTATATATTTAGCGGTCGTTTGTTTTGAGCTGTAGAGTGATTTTATCGAATGCGCCCAGTTAAACTGCACACTAAAACTAAGTGTTTATTTTGTGTGCTGGTTGGTGTACATCCAAAATCACAAAGCCTACAGTGTCTCTTCAGTAGCGTAATTATCGTTCGTCTCTTAACATTTAAAGCACTAAAAACTACTACATTTGCCGTTCTAACCTTACCTTTGTTTGATACATTAGAAATACGTACAAACACTAATTTTTTCACGTCGCTGGGGTCGTATTTTAATTTTTTTTAACTACATTGTTTACTGCACTGAAATGGATGTTTGAACGGTTGTCTGCAAACTGTGAATTCCATATTTTCGGTTAGGCTCGGACTACCGTTTTAGGACATTCATTGTGATAGTCACGACACTGAGGAAATAACGCGCAACACAATGACATAGCATTAAGTCAAGTAGTGCAGAAATCCGGAACCCCTAAGAGTTATTTATATTGGGTTTCAAATCGCGCAGTTATGTGCGTATAGTTAAAAGGTTAGTGGTTACTTGACTACAATGTTCTGAGAATATTGTAACTGCAAGCTCCGTAGCGTAGTTGGCCATACACCGGCTTACAACTAAAGCGGATCTTTCTCCGAAAAGCGGGCAAAGCTTGGGTGTAAATTTGTTTTGTTGTATTGATTACCAATGCGTGACTAATTCTGGGAAACATTCAAAAATTCTTTGGGAAGAATCCATTTGTTTTCTTACAATACGTCGTGGAATATACAGGATGAGTATAAAAGAATACCCAAACTTTGAAGGTCTATAATATCAAAACCAAACAACCTACAACCTTGATTGACCAATCAAATGAACCGCGGAACTGTGAATTTTGTTTACCATGTCATCATAAATGTTCAATGTGACCACCACGAGCGGCCCGAACGACATCTACGCGATAATCAAACTCTTGTCAGCATGTCTGGCGTTACGATTTGGATGGAGTCCGTAATTCTCGTTTTGAGGTCATCAATGTTAGTCGGCAATAGTGGACGAAAAGACTTGATCCTTTATGTACCCCTATAGAAAAAAATCACACGGGATAAGATCCGGGCTTCCTGATGGCCAGTGATGAAGAGCCTGGTCACCAGCTGCTCCTCGACCAATCCAGCGTTGCGGCAACGTCTCGTTCAGGTATCCGCGAACAGCTAGGTGCCAGTGGGGTGGCGCACCACCCTGCTGGAAAATTAAGTCCCCCGCTACCTCTTCTAACTGAGGAAACAACCACTCTGTAAGCATGTCCAAATAAGGGATTCCAGTAGCAGTGGGCTTGTGAAAAAAGAAAGGGCCGAAAACAGTGTCTTTGGATACAGTGCAAAATACGTTCACTTTGGGGGATGTGTGCTCGTGTTCAGTGGTTTCATGTGGAGGCTCGTTACCCTATATACCTTACCATTTGTATGGAACGTCGCTTCATCGCTAAAAACCAGTTTAGACATGAAGGCATCGTCTACCTCGTTNTTACCATTTGTATGGAACGTCGCTTCATCGCTAAAAACCAGTTTAGACATGAAGGCATCGTCTACCTCGTTCTGGGTAAGGAAACATCAGACTGTCCCCTTCTCATTGACGTGTCGATTGCGAGCCACCTCTAACCGAGAGTTACGAACGCCACCCAAACCGTAACACCGGACATGCTGACAAGAACGTGGAACGAATTTTATTATCGTATAGATGTCGTTCGGGCCACTCTTTGTGGTCACATTGAACATTAAGGATATATGGTAAACAAACTGCACGGTTCCACTGTATATTTGATTGGTCAATCAAGGCTGTAGGTTGTTTTGTTTTGATATTATAGACCTTCAAATTTAGGGTATTCTTTTATACTCATCCTATATTTAAGTCCGTTAACCGTTTTGCTACAAGATTCCGAGCTCGATGCCTGTGCAATTCATGCTTGTTGCTACATTTTAAAATGTTAGGTATTTTAATTTTGTAAGCCATTTTATAAGCAGTGAACAGATTAAAAACGTAGTCGTTAACAGCGCATGGGATATAGAGCTATTTGAAATATAAATATTTACGCTAATTAAAGGGTACATATTTCTTTTGTAAGGCAATGTAAAAAAAGAAGGGCCGTGCTAAATAACCATTTCTTCTTGTTTTGTGGACATATATTTTGTCATTGTTGAGCTATTGCTTTCAACGTAAATATGTACCTTTCACTGCAATCCTAGACACTGTGCTAGAGAGATGCGTGGGAGCATATATGTGGTCTAGTAAAAGTACGTAAAAAGTATTCATTAAAAATTTCCCGCTGTTCCTCATACATCCTGGAAGTACTTTACTTGGCGTCAGTTGATTAGTTATACATGCCCCATGGCTTCTTAATAAGCTCGATACGATAAACTACAGCCCCATTCGGCCTCCTTTCCGCAAGGGTGTTGAAGCTTGCAACCTCGGGGAATTGCCCGTAAAGAGGACATATGTCTGTTCTCCCGGTAGCTGTTAGTCCAACTTCCCGCCCCTTCCCCCACAACGAATTCAGTTCGCCCCTCTGTTCACGAAACCCCCCAGTGGCGTGTTGCGCTCGAATAGCTGCTGAGCTCTAATTTCTTTTTAAGAAATTCAACAACAAGAAGCAGAACTTCCTGGAGGACGGTGATGACACCCGAGGGACCCAGAGGAAAGCCGATTACCAGCGCGTGTGTGTTAAAAGGACGAATAGGGATTATGAGCATGCAAGGGAAGAGTTGCAAGTCGACAGTAAAACGGGAGTTTACACAATCAAAACGTACGCAGTAAGAATTAGGGTTCGGCTTCCCTTATTATACAGAAGTTTTTGGTTTTCGTGTCATAATTTCAATTTAAGAAAAAATACTGCAAACTGAGTGTTATTTGCTGGTTGCAAAACGGCAGAAACGTATTAATAGAATATAAATATAGTCCTGACTTTTTACAAGTAACAAAATTAAGTACAAAAATATAAAACAACTTGTAAAATCTAAATTTTCTACACTTTTGTTTGTGAAANAAATCTAAATTTTCTACACTTTTGTTTGTGAAAATTGCAACACCCAGAAAGAATGGCCCAAATGAATCCAAACTCGGAGGATGTGTAGAACAGTGTACCAGCAATAAGGGATTACGATTGCAGAGAGCTGGTGTACATGTAGGCCCAGCAACAACCTCTCTTGTGTGACCGGAAAGGTCATTGTTACGCCAAGCTCAGTCAGTGAAGAGTCGTCAAACGAAGTGAAAGCAACTGCCAGCGTGCCTCGTCGACGTCAAAGGGCGCCATATCAGCATGTGAGTGAGTTCGAACGAGGCAGAATGTTTGGTCTCCGGGAAACGGGTTTGTCATGCAGAGACACTTTGGCTCGTACAGGACATGCTGCTACGACAGTGAGGCGCGAGTGGAACTAGTGGATAGAAAAGGGTCGTACGCAGCGAGAGCGGGTACTGGACCACGCCACGTGACCACAGCACGGAATGACCGCCATCTTGTCCGCATGGCCGTAACGGACCGTACAGCCTCGTCCACAGTGTTGGCTCCGCACTGGAGTACTGCAACGGGTGTGAACCTGTCTGGGTCGACGGTTCAACGCCGTCTGCTGTGGGCTGGACTGGTGGCACGCATGTCCAGAAACCACAAATGCCTCAGACTACAATAATTGGAATGTAAACGCCTTCGCTGGCGTGCTGAGTGGCAAAATGTAGTGTTATCGGACGAGTCCCGCTTCAACCTGTCGTACAGTGATAGCCGCATACATGTTAGACGCTACCGTGTTGACCGCAATCTGGCAGCATGCATTGTGGAGTGGCATAGTGGACAAACGACAAATGTGATGGCTTGGGGTGCCATTGAATAGAACATGCGATATCAACTCTTACGTATTGAGGACAATGTGAACAGCAACCGCTACATTGGAGAGGTTTTCGAGCCCAAGGTCCGAGGTACTGCCCCTCCTTCAGGCAACTCCGCGTGCCATATTTTAGCAGGACAATGCCCGGTTACATGTGGCGAGGAATGTGCAAGCCTTCTTCAATGAACGACGGGTACCACTGCTTCCCTGGCCTGCACGTTCACCTGATAGGTCGCCCATCGAACATGTCTGGGATATGGTTAGTCGGTGACTTGTTCGTCAAGATCCTCCAGCAACCACTGTTGATACTTTGTGGACTCGCATACAAATCGCGTGGAGTGAGATCCCCCAGAAACATATCCACGTCCTCTTTGATTCCATCCCACGCCATTTAGGGGCCCTGGTTGCAGCACGTGGGACCTTCACACCATACTGAATTCTCAAGGACAGAGGCCATGTAGAGTTCTGTAATCCTAATCAATTGTGTATTGTCATTTACCTAATCTGTGGTATAATGTTCATTTCAATCACATGTTTCCTTCTTGGTGTTGCATTTTTCACTAACGTTAGTGTATAATAAAAAATTGTCAATAATTACTCAGGAACCAAAATTATGATACGAAAAAGAATAATTTCTCAAAAGAGGTGAATCCGAGCCTTTAAGCAGTAAGCTGTAGGCTCCTAATATTCAACGGACATAATAGCGATTTCGAGGATTAAGTTAGACTAATAGATACGCATCTTAGTGTGTGCTGTGTTAGATTAAAATTAAAACAATTGCTTATTTATTTGTATTTTTGCTTTTGGTGGTTCTTTTTCCGAAACGGTTCAGTTTAAATTAATTGGGTAGTGCATATTTGAGTGGGTGCTCGCAAAAACGGGCCAGCTATAAAAATGGAATATGCTGGGTTATGTGGCACCATGTATTGTCGAGGATATGTGCTACCATGTATGTTAACATCATGGAAGCATATGTTATTAAATAAAAGGCTTCGAAATTCTTGTAATTTACAAATGGGCAATAAAATAATTACAAAAACTGGCCGAGTGTTACAAATAAANAAAGGCTTCGAAATTCTTGTAATTTACAAATGGGCAATAAAATAATTACAAAAACTGGCCGAGTGTTACAAATAAATGTATATACAATAGATAGCGCTGTTGCACTGGCATGTCAGCTAACGTTATTGAATTTGTTCTGTAGAATATATTTTGGGAAGGTTTCACGATGCAAACAAAAAATGCAATTAAAATGCTAGTAACTACTGAAGTTATTTTTGATGATATAACACAGAATTGTAAAGGAACATGCAATTTACGAAAGACAAACTACGAGTTCCTGATAAGGACACCTATATGTGTTGGCCATCCTGGTTGTTTAGTAAGGGTGCAAAGATGCCGTCTAATGTTGAAGAGGGTTATGAGTAAGAAGAAACTTTTACTAATAATAACTAAACGTTTTATAATTAACATATAATATTAATATCAAAGCAATAAACAAGTAACAAGCTGTACATGATCCAACACACGCATATCACCGGTAGTACCAACCACCTTACGAAACATCCAAATTTCATCTCCTTATTCATACTTACGTTTTCACGAGAATTCAATACAGGAGCTTAAGCAATACTAATTACAGCAGTATGATTAAGAAACATTCATGAACAGCAAACGTTTTCCAAAGTATAATATCACGAATATCGAGTTGATTTATTTATACGCAACAGAAGGGTTCATTGTATTATAAGACATAATATTAAAAAAACGTATTTCCGATAATCCACTACCACTATTAGAAATTATACTTTGCAAACCAAATCTGTACGAAAAATAATAATATATAAAATATATAATTAATATTAAGAACTGCAATTGCAATGGTTAATACATTATGTGAATCGGCATTTCTTTTGGTAAAATTTGTAAATAGTGTTCACGGTAAAGTAAGCACTTTTGAAATTAACCTTTGCAAAATTTCACTGCCCATACCTGCATATATTTAACGAGCACACTGGCTGTCAAGCACCCAGCATTGTTGGAAACGACGGAGGGAAAGTATTTTCATGTGTTAACGTTAAATTACAAGTGTTAGTAAACATGTGTAAATACTGCAATCGTTTATTTTACTTTTTGTTTTTTAAATACATACAAGTGTATGAACGAAAAAATTTGTAAAATATTTACTTTTCTAAAAATGTTACAGTTGCCCTTGACCGACGCAGAAATAAAGTGATCACGCCCATTGTAATGGTAATTGTACATATGGTGCAAGAATACAAGTGTGTATACAAGTAGATCTTAAGCAGGGCTTTCAAAAGTGATCATTTTGCCGTGAACAACCTATAGCATGTCACTATTGTACTGTCCTTTGATATAATAAAGGTTCTGTAGAGCAAACTGCAGACAATATTTATTTTCATACTGCAGACGATATNGGCGAGTAGGCTAACCGCTCAGCAACCGCGACCCCTTGTTATGTTGGTAGACAAGGCACATGATGTCGCTGAGATGTATTTTATTTTCATTTTATGACTAGTCCACGTTTTCTGGGCAATATGGTTGCTTGCGTCGTTTATTTTCAGTTATTTCACACAAAAAAAGCATTCCATAGAAAAAGAATCACAATCATGGAAATGATAGACAGTTTCATGCGAATGTGGTACGAAAAAAAACAGACGTGAAAGCCACTTAGATAAAGACTTCTCACGATGGTTGTATTTTTTTTTGTTACCAAACACGTGTTTTTACAATATCTAAAGAGAAAAACTACATAATCGTTTATTGTACATCTGCGGGATTCGCACATAGTAAATATTCTGTTCAAATATGCAACAATTGTATGACCGTAGAACCTCGAATTCGGGTATCTTCGGTAAGAATCGTTTTCCGTGCTCGAGTTGGTGGTATAAAGGGGTTCAGTGGAGGGGATGACGAGTTGGCGAGGAGAGGGGGTAGGGGTGGTGACGACGGGTCGGAGGTCAGGCGCGGGCCGACGCGGTGGACGGTCCAGTGAGCGGCGAGCCACAGCACCGGCGACATCATGACGGCGGCGTCCACGGCCGTCGTCGGCGTCGCGACGGCGCTCGCTGCATTGTGGCTGGCGACCGCGCAGCCGCCCGTCACCAAGGTGAGACACGCCGTGTTGTTGTTCCGTCTCCTGATTCGCTGGTGACAAGCGTCTCCGACGCTTCTCAGCTGTGGAGGACAGCAAGAGCCAGGGATTTTATGCCCACCTCCTGTGCCGAACCACTATATGATATTCATTGTAAAGTGGGCAGTTTTGAAAGCCCTCTCATTTGAAATAATAGTCAATAAATATATTTTATTTTGGCCTTAGACGTTAACTTCTGAGTGCAGTGAAATCTACGCACTATGCTTATTACTTATATGGCAATATTTATTTTAAAAAGTAGTTAAGGCAAAAAAATTACTGAAATAAAAAATTAACTAGGGCCTCTTTTTACCACGAAAAGTCCATACCAGCATTCACTGGCTGGTGTGTTGTTTAACAATACGGTCCTGCGAAGTTTTGAGGATCACTCATTTTTTTGGCCATTAAAAAATGTGTATCATTTATTTCACCTTTAAAGATACTCCGTACTAAAATATTATCTGTAAAAACGGAGTTTGCGGGTATGTCAGTAAATCAATATTCTGACCAATCGACTTTTTCTCCAAGAAAACTTAGAAAATTACACATTTATAGCCATCATTTTTTTTTTTTTACTTTTACTCTATTAATTATATTTTTAAAAAAATAAATAATGAAAATGGTTTTTAAAAAAATAGTTTTTTTTAGAGATTCACCGCGCAGTTTACCTAGGGGAAAGGAGAAAATCACAGAGTCACGTCTTCAGTTCGATCCACTGGCTTACATCGCATGTAATCATTTTCTACTGTTACAGGTCTAATTTCCTAGAAATTTGACTTCCCGGGAAAGCACATCGTAGTTTTGGGAGGGCCCGTCACAATGCTTTCCTATAGCCAGACGTGACATTGAANGACTTCCCGGGAAAGCACATCGTAGTTTTGGGAGGGCCCGTCACAATGCTTTCCTATAGCCAGACGTGACATTGAAACTTTTGAAATAATTTGAACCAGAGATTCCACTTAAGGCGTTTCCGTGACCGTAAAAATCCCTGAAAAGATGCNGAAACTTTTGAAATAATTTGAACCAGAGATTCCACTTAAGGCGTTTCCGTGACCGTAAAAATCCCTGAAAAGATGCAAAAAAACCTCTGCGGAGAAATTGTGTAAGTATGTGCAGCACTATGCGATGAAACTTTATTAGGGTCCCCACTTAAAATGTATTTGCAGTACTTTGCAAAACTNGAAACTTTTGAAATAATTTGAACCAGAGATTCCACTTAAGGCGTTTCCGTGACCGTAAAAATCCCTGAAAAGATGCGAAAAAAACATCTGCGGAGAAATTGTGTNTGCAAAAAAACCTCTGCGGAGAAATTGTGTAAGTATGTGCAGCACTATGCGATGAAACTTTATTAGGGTCCCCACTTAAAATGTATTTGCAGTACTTTGCAAAACTGAATGTTGTTCAACTTCCCTATGCGATACCTTAATTAAGTCTTCATTTCATAAACGCGTAATTGCTTAAATTAGCGGACCTCTCAAAAGGCCACGAGGCAAGTCTCAAAGCACATTGTTTACTGTGGCTAGCGGAAAAATGTTGCAAGAATTTTATGTCCAAGCATTTCCAAAGAATAAACACGCGAGTATTGCCGTCGCATTCATTTTTTACTCGTCCCTTTCATACGATTTTGATTTATCTGTGCAGTGGTGTTAACTGCATGTAAATAAATGCTTCTAGAAATAAAATTTTCACTTCTAAATATTTATAAGAATTTTTTTGTTGAGCTACCTTTTTAATTATGTGATGGACAGCTCTTAAGTTAAATTAATACATTTTGATGCTCATTAACATCGTAAACGATTTCTTGGTTGCTGAAATAATTTCAGTTCAAGCCCTTATAACTTATCTAAATTGTCAATGTAAAAAAATACACTTCTGATATAGACTTCTGATCTGAGATTTATAAAACAGTTTAAATTTATATGATTTTAAAGTAAATATATTGTAATAAATATAAATCAAAATAGAACTAAAATTATAGTCTTTTTTTGCAAAGACTTTTTAGTTACAGAGCAAAGATTCCAAAAATTGCAATGGAAGTGCAACATGTCTATAAAAAGTGCTCCTATGTTACAGTTATTTAGACATCTCCTAAAAACTAAGAGACTTTAATTCACTTAATGCCCAGTTTTTTTTTTTTTTTTTTTTGTTCGGCTCTAACAGTTGTTTGCTGCCATTTGATAACCTCTTCGCTCATATTCGGAAAGGGCCATCACCTTATTTTACTACTAAATAGTGTTCAAAGTTTCGATTAACAATACTATTTCTACCCTTCTCCCTCATAAAACATGCCGTAACTTCATATTTATGTTTGAAATTATCGAATAAATGTCAAATCTACATAATTGATATTCCATATATATTCGCCAATTTCGTTTACAAAATGCACCTTTCAAGCATACAAATGACCAATAATACTTAAGTAAAGTAGCTCAGAGACGTTTAATTTATTTTAATGTTTCATTGTTTAAAGTGAAAAGTGAGGGAAATCTTATACTTATATATTTGATGACATTTTTGTGATATTTGTCGTTGTCGCTGGTTTGATTGGTATTTCAAGACTGTGCAAGGAAAGAAAAATTCGATTTCGTCCCTTCTACTCTCCTGAAATAAATACGAATCTGAAACTCCTACAAGAAGTGTTGCTCTGCTAAAATTTAGTGCACCGTAGAAATAGTATTCAGGTGTTCGCTGATATTGTCACTGCAGTAATTTTCACTGTTTAAAATCGTATCGTTTTTAATTATGATAACCAGCCGAAAGTACAAACAGTTCTTAAGTTAGGTCTAACTTAAGAACAATGTGTATATAAAATAAAAGCTATAAAGTTCGCATTGCGTTCTTTTGGTTGTTCCTTCCATGTGTTCATATCTATATGTTTCAGTATTTGCCAGTCCGGAAAGGACGTGAACGCTCCTGAGCACGCCGGTGTAAACTTGGGAGTCATCAGTATCGCCAACCGTAACAGAATTAGGCTACATGTAATCTAATTTTAGATCATATAGCTTGTAGCAAAATGGGTGCAGCCGAATGCCGAAATTTAACCAGATTGAAATTCAGCCTGAACAATACATTAATTTGTTCTTCGAAGTGTCAGATTAACAACGGGTTATCAAGTCACTAATAAATGAGTATTTCGCATTTACAAAATTCTTCAGCTTAATTCTGTTATCCATAGCCGATTTTGCGAATGCGTGTAACCGACTTGCTGGTCTCGTGGTCAGCATCCCTGGAAACAGTTCTAAAGCTCGCTGATAACTACGAATAGTCTATCTCATATACATTAGTTGGTGAGATTTTGTCAGTCAGTGAGTGGCAACTTCATATAAACAAAACAAACAACGTGCCATTTACAAAATCCTGCATCAACTGATGCATGAACGAACAAAAATTAATACACCGGAGAGCCAAAAAAAACTGGCATAGGCATGCGTATGCAAATAACAGAGGTATGGAACCAATCAGAGTAATGCGATGCGGTCGAAAGCGCCTGTATAAAACAATAAGCGTCTGGCAAAGTTGCTAGATCGGTTACTGCTGCTACAATGGCAGGTTATCAAGATTTAAGTGAGTTTGAACGTGGTGTTATAGTCGGGGCACGAGAGATGGGACATAGCATCTCCGAGGTAGCAATACAATTTGGATTTTCGCGTACGACCATTTCACGAGTGTACCGTGAATATCGGGAATCCAGTAAAACGTCAAATCTTTGACATCGCTGTGGCCGGAAAAAGATCGTGAACGAACGGGACAAACGACGACTGACGAGAATCATTAAACGTGACAGAGGTGCAACCCTTTCTCAAATTGGCACAGATTTCAGCGCTTGGACCTCAACAAGTGCCAGCGTGCGAACTATTCAACGTACCATCATTGATATGGGATTTCGGAGCCGAAGGCCCACTCGTGTACCCTTGTTGACTGCATGACACAAAGCTTTACGCCTCGCCTGGGCCCGCCAACACCGCCATTGGACTTTTGATGACTGGAAACACGTTGCCTGGTCTGATGAGTCTCGTTTCCAATTGTATTGGGCGGATAGACGTGTATGGGTATGGAGACATCCTCATGAATCCATGGACCCTACATGTCAACAGAGGACTGTTCAAGCTGGCGGAGGCTCTGTCATGATATGGGGCGTGTGTATTTGGGGTGAAATGGGGCCCCTGATACGTCTAGATACGACTCTGACAGCTGACAGATACATAAGCATCCTGTCTGATCACCTGCACCCATTCATGTCCATTGTGCATTCCGACGGACGTGGACAATTCCAGCAGGACAATGCGACACCCCACACGTCGAGAGTTGCTACCGAGTGGCTCCAAGAACACTCTTCTGACTTTAGACACTTCCATTCGCCACCTAAATCTCCAGACATGGACATTATTGAGCATATCTGGGATGCCTTGCAGCGTGCTGTTCAGAAAAGATCTCCACCGCCTCGGACTCCTATGGATTTGTGGACTGCCCTGCAGGATTCATGGTGTGAATTGCCTCCTGCATACTCTCAGGCATTAGTCGAGTCCATGCCACGTCGTCTTGCGGCACTTCTGCGTGCTCGCGGGGGCCCTACACGATATTAGGCAGGTGTACCAGTTTTTTTTTTGGCTCTTCAGTGTATTACGTTGGCTATTCTGAGTGAACTGCTGACCCACATCAAACAAGCAGAAAATACGGGGATAAGAAAGAGTTCTTAGATTAATTAATACATTTTATTNCACTTCTGCGTGCTCGCGGGGGCCCTACACGATATTAGGCAGGTGTACCAGTTTTTTTTTTGGCTCTGCAGTGTATTACGTTGGCTATTCTGAGTGCACTGCTGACCCACATCAAACAAGCAGAAAATACGGGGATAAGAAAGAGTTCTTAGATTAATTAATACATTTTATTTTACGTGGTCATAAAACAGCGGTTTTTAGTGTTACAATCTAAATTTCGTGCTAAAGTAGTAATTTATAGGTGTTCAAAATGAAATTCACATTAAAACGATCCGTATTAAAATGACATAACTTCAAACCTTGTGAGTTCTATTCACGTCGTATGCCCACTCTCCATCCATGCTTTCCATACACGCTTAACATTAATTCCAAAAGCCTACAGAAATATCGCAGGGTATTGTTTAATTATTTTTTCAAATAATTTTACGAAATATATTTTAAACTCGTGTCGTTTCGAGCCAGTAATTGGTGAAAAGTCAACTTTTAAAAAGACGGGATCAGGAGGCAGGCCAACGTGCTGCTTGCTACCTGTTGACTAATGCTCTCGGCTCACAAAAGGGCTACCTGTCATGGCATGACGCGCCATCTGACTCTCTCTATCCCTCTCTATATCTCTCTCCCTCTCTCTCTCTCTCTCTCTCTCTCGAAGCACTACACGACAGAACAATATAGCTTTCTTGTGTAAAATAAATTTACGAACAGATCCCAATGGTTTTATTTTTCCGCGAGCTCAAAATAATTTTTTTAAAGTAACTTGTATTTTCGTTGCAGTGATTTTGATTACAAGTAATTTCCTTTGGCTGGTAATCGTTACGTTACTTCAAAACACGCCATGTTCCCCCGCCCGCTTNTTTTGATTACAAGTAATTTCCTTTGGCTGGTAATCGTTACGTTACTTCAAAACACGCCATGTTCCCCCGCCCGCTTGCCGTTGGAGAGTTGGCGAATGGAAGTGCGTTGTCAAGCAAGTTCCCAAAATTGTTTTTATTTCAATTCTTAACATATAAGCTGCAACGTCCAAAGTGTGATAAGAACTACAATTACTGTCTTCCAAATGTTAACCCAAATTCGCTGTCTCGGATAAATGAAAAAAGAGTTAGCAAATATTTAATTGTTTGCAAGGTTTTATATTTTTACTTTTATGACCTACGATTTTTTTAGACAGATGTCAGTCTATAAATACTTTAACATTTGTTTGGCATTATAGTATAATGGCTAGTGGATTAGCTGACAGCGTGTTGATAAAAATACAGCCTCCACTTGACGCACCAGTTGATGGCGAAAAGACACATAAACGAAAAGTAAGCATTTGGTGCTACTTTCGTCGAACTGTCAAAATCTTGTCACGTTACATGAGACAGAGTACAAAAGTCTTTGTTTGGTAGCGGCCTACTAAAATATGGTAAAATAGGTCAGTATTGTTCATGGTTGCATCCTCACACAATCGTCGCAGGCAAACGAAGTAAATAACAAATCCTCAAAATTTTTGGTTGAGTTTCAGCGAGTAAACACTCCCGGCACATGTGAACAGTAAGCTGTAAGAGATTTGTTGACATTACTTAAAAATCAGCGCATCGTGAAGTCAAATGCCAAATGGTGTTGTACTGCCCCGTGTAGCGTGTTGCCAACCTCGCAGGCCACTCACCCTTCTGTTTTGTATACGTACTTTCTGATAGGATTTCGCGAAAACGGTTAACCTGAGAGTATTCCAACAAGACGGCCATTTTTGTTGGTTAATATGTGCTGATTTTTAAGTCATCTAAAAAAAAAAAGCTTACAGCTCACTGTTTACATTTGTCATACAAAAACAAGGTGGTGACCCCTATCTTCATGATGACGGGGGATGATATTACCAACCGCATTTTCACAGGTATAATATCTCCATTCCACAAAACACTATTCACTGATTTGTTGCTTCATCGTGAGTAGTTCCTGATGTTTTAAACTCAATTACATTCAAAACCATGTTTTTTTAGGGAAAAAGTGGTCAAGAAATTTTCGTCTTATATTTTTTGTTAGGAATAACCTGCCGGAGTGTGTCGGTGTTGTTCGGAAACACGCTGTATACTATTTGTCTTGTTATTTGGCGATTACATATATTTCACGCAGTAGCCCATGAGATTAGTTTACTTCGTAAATATTTTCATCTGTAAAACTTAGTATTTGTTATTACGACTGTAACAAAACAGAAGGATTTTGTATTTGACATCGAGTTATTCAAAAAATGTAAATGGTGAAATGTTTTTATTCCAGGAAAATGTCATCACATACAATGCGTATGAGTTGAAGAATGTTTGGTACAAATACAAAATTATTAATTTTTGGGGGGCATGACACCCTTAAGTGCGCCACGTGAGACTGGTAGAATTCACAGAGATTGTCCACTATAACCACTTTCATATCACTTTCCANTTTTGATTACAAGTAATTTCCTTTGGCTGGTAATCGTTACGTTACTTCAAAACACGCCATGTTCCCCCGCCCGCTTTGCCGTTGAAGAGTTGGCGAATGGAAGTGCGTTGTCAAGCAAGTTCCCAAAATTATTTTTATTTCAATTCTTAACATATAAGCTGCAACGTCCAAAGTGTGATAAGAACTACAATTACTGTCTTGCAAATGTTAACCCAAATTCACTGTCTCGGATAAATGAAAAAAGAGTTAGCAAATATTTAATTGTTTGCAAGGTTTTATATTTTTACTTTTATGACCTACGAATTTTTTAGACAGATGTCAGTCTATAAATACTTTAACATTTGTTTGGCATTATAGTATAATGGCTAGTGGATTAGCTGACAGCGTGTTGATAAAAATACAGCCTCCACTTGACGCACCAGTTGATGGCGAAAAGACACATAAACGAAAAGTAAACATTTGGCCCTACTTTCGTCGAACTGTCAAAATCTTGTCACGTTACATGAGACAGAGTACAAAAGTCTTTGTTTGGTAGCGGCCTACTAAAATATGGTAAAATAGGTCAGTATTGTTCATGGTTGCATCCTCACACAATCGTCGCAGGCAAACGAAGTAAATAACAAATCCTCAAAATTTTTGGTTGAGTTTCAGCGAGTAAACACTCATGGCACATGTGAACAGTAAGCTGTAAGCGATTTGTTGACATGACTTAAAAATCAGCGCATCGTGAAGTCAAATGCCAAATGGTGTTGCACTGCCCCGTGTAGCGTGTTGCCAACCTCGCAGGCCACTCACCCTTCTGTTTTGTATACGTACTTTCTGATAGGANTAGCGTGTTGCCAACCTCGCAGGCCACTCACCCTTCTGTTTTGTATACGTACTTTCTGATAGGATTTCGCGAAAACTGTTAACCAGAGAGTATTCCAACAAGACGGCCATTTTTGTTGGTTAATATGTGCTGATTTTTAAGTCATCTCAAAAAAAAAAAAAAAGCTTACAGCTAACTGTTTACATTTGTCGTACAAAAACAAGGTGGTGACCCCTATCTTCATGATGACGGGGGATGATATTACCAACCGCATTTTCACAGGTATAATATCTCCATTCTACAAAACACTATTCACTGATTTGTTGCTTCATCGTGAGTAGTTCCTGATGTTTTAAACTCAATTACATTCAAAACCATGTTTTTTTAGGGAAAAAGTGGTCAAGAAATTTTCGTCTTATATTTTTTGTTAGGAATAACCTGCCGGAGTGTGTCGGTGTTGTTCGGAAACACGTTGTGTAATATATGTCTTGTTATCTGGTGATTACATATATTTCACTTTGTAAATTTTTTCATCTGTAAAACTTAGTATTTGTTATTACGACTGTAACAAAACAGAAGGATTTTGTATTTGACATCGAGTTATTCAAAAAATGTAAATGGTGAAATGTTTTTATTCCAGGAAAATGTCATCACATACAATGCGTACGAGTTGAAGAATGTTTGGTACAAATACAAAATTATTAATTTTGGGGGGGCGTGACGCCCTTAAGTGCGCCACGTGAGACTGGTAGAATTCACAGAGATTGTCCACTATAACCACTTTCATATCACTTTCCACNCCCTTAAGTGCGCCACGTGAGACTGGTAGAATTCACAGAGATTGTCCACTATAACCACTTTCATATCACTTTCCACGAACCACAGAAAAATTACTTCTAAACACATTTGTAGACAATTATTTATTTTCAAGTAAGTATTATAAATCTTAAAGTGACATCTTGTGTGTCAGTTCTTAGTAACGTGCCTTTTTTTTTTTTTTTGCAAACGGCCTCGCGAATTAACACCACGAAAGAGATAAATCAAGGATAATTAGTCACGTATTCTCATTACGGCAAACATTAAAGCAAAATCAGGAAAATACGTAACCCAAAAATAAATCTAAAAAAAGTGTTTTGTGTTATCTTTTTTTTCCTGGCCTACCCTAATTCCAAGTATTAAGTGTGCATCCGATGTAAGGACGGGTCTTAAATACGTTCCAGGGATGTGCCCCATGTGCCTAGGAGGAAGGAATTCATGCAATGAGGCCTGCATCGCGGCAGAGAGGTGTTGGGTAACCATGATTGGGCCTCTATAGTTATCTGAATGTACCTCCCTGAGCGTACCTATAGCTTATCTATAACTGAGACGAGAGAAAATAAACCGGAATAGGCACCGTAAAAACCCTCCCGACAGGGAATGATTTAAAATTGCCACATGCATTAACAGAAAATATGAAAGGCAGGTAGGAACCATGCTCTTTTTTAGTGAGCGGTGAAAAATTTATAAAGAGGGCGCGGGACTTCCTTAACTTTGTATTGGGCCTCTCCCTCCTCACCCCTTGCCACCCGAAATCCAAACAGATTCCGGGAAACTTAGACAAATAAGAAGTGAGATTGCCAGCTCATGTGTAGTATCGATACGAAGCCCGATATTTACGCCGGAAGGCAAACCCCCTCCCACCTTCATTTTGCCCAGTCATCTGATGACGAAAATAGCACGCCGCTAGAGCGTGGAGAATTCTTAGAGTTACAGCATTAGTGAATCAGTGATAGAGAAATATCGATCAACTTACCATTAAATAATTTATTAGGAATTTAATAAATAACATCCGATGAAAATCCTTTTGTAGGTCATCGACATGAGATCCCACGCTTGTGCTTAAATTTTAACGAGGAAATGTTCTATCGGGTTTGCAATTTTTCTAAGTTATAAAAGACTAAAACACTGTGAGAATATAAAATTGGCAAAATATGATAATTGTATGTACCCAACATTGCGTCATTGAAATCATTTCGAGAAACGATTTAATGGAAAAATCGACGGTTCCGTTGAGTTTGTAGTAATAGAGAGAGCGACAACCACAACTTATGCAGAAACTTGAGCAATCCACTACGTCAAACGATGTGCTATTATTTAAGATTGTAGTGTACATTATATATACATATATACATACATGTGTGTATATAGTCATATGCAATCCACGCACTAAATCTGAATGTTTGAAAACGTAACACAAATGTTAAAAGTATAGACCAAGAGAGTAAAAACACTCTTCAATGATCCAGTATCACAAATTAACCTTGAGTTTTACTTTCTTTCAGTTAATTATATGGCTTCAGCTTACAGGATAACAGTGAATTTCACCGATTTGCCAATTATTTATTTTGAGATAACTGGGTTTACAATTAGAGCTACTAACGTAACTGAGTGAGTGAGAGATTTTATGGCACTAAATATCAGGTGAATATGGAGAAGCGATCAAATTCAATGGCCAGGGAAACGGGAGTACTCCGAAAAAACCCGCACAACAATGGCAATATCCGTCATGTTTGCAATGTGAGAATTTCTAAACTTTATCCGTACATAATAGAATCTGGTTCGCCGTGTTCTAAATTTCTTGACTCAAATAAATGATTATAAATTGAAGGATAAGGCCAAAAATACAGAAAATAGTTTTGAAAAAAAGTAAGTTCGGATACATTAAGGCACTGCATGTTAAAACCACCAGCAAATAAATATTATACTTGTATGAGTATTAAGTTCGGGATTACGTAAAATTGCGTCTTATGCCAGGTTTGAGTTTCACACCCTTCCACCCTGTTTGCTGTCTCGAACGTTACATATATGCATCGCAAATTATTTGATACCATACTGAAATTGTAGTTGGACATGAAATAGTGGAAGAGTAAAGGGAACTATAATTATTTTGCGTTTTAATAACAGCAGTTCGTGTTATACACTTTAAAAAAAAGTTAAAAGGGACTAGTTAGTAGTAAATATAATTGGAAACCTCATCACGAAAGAAGGAGAGTGATACAGAACTCAAATATTTTTTAACACCGTGACGCAGAATCGATTAATCACGCCCGCTTTCTCGGTGGACCCTTGACAACACACATTGCGTCAGAGCAATTTTGTGTGTTTACTGACTGGAAAATGATGATTTTCACATACATAGTTCAAATAATACAACCAAGATTCATAGACCAACCTCAGTATTCCATTTTGCAATTTCATCTATTTTATATAAAAACCAAAGTAATTCTAAAATTAAAATGTTTCTGTTCACTCCCCGTGTATGTTTTCCAGTCCAGCTTTCTTCAGCACATTGACCCAAAAATGTGTAGTATTTTTCTTCACAGGCGTACCACCATCAAGCACCAATAAATATTTTCTTTAAGATTTAATAAAATATTTCGTGACGGTTTCCTTCTCGTTGTCCGGCACTTCACATTATTTTTTTTTCTTAAGAATACCTTTGAAGTTTTTTTTTTTTTTTTTTTTTGCACACTCTATACTGTGTGAAATACATGAAAATGTTTTAAACACAGAAAAATACTTAATTTTATCTTTTGCGCAAGAAACAACCGCTTGTCTTTTTTAAAATGTAATTATCAATAAGGATGTTCACAGGTCATGCAAGCTAATGCGAAGATGCCAAGCAGGTTCGAGCTCAATCTAATGCCTGACTTGATTTACGAGCGACGAGTTAGTTCTCGCTTTCTATTGAATAAACACAAGAAGTTACCAATATAACTAATTAGGCTACTTCCTCTGCATGTGTATGCCAGTAAATTGTATGAAGTGGACACTACTCTAAGACTGAGGTAAAAGGAACATGTGTGTTGAAATAAAATATTTATATTGCCATCATTTTCAAAATAACTTTACATAACCTACCGTAGTAATACTTCTTTGACAAAATTTGGTGGAAATTAGTTGAAGTTTCTTGATATATGGCATAAAAGTATAATTTTTACCAAAAATGTTGGGAAAAAAGAGGCCAACACATAATGTTTGATTTGACTTGGTTACATCGTTTCGTATATGTAGCATTACAATAAAAAACATTCATATGGCCGCCATTAAAAAAATTAGTATCTGACCCACTTGAAATATATTATTTTACATTGAGCACCGTAGTATTTCGTATGAGCTAAATTTTGTGAGAATCGGTTGATTGTTTCACGAAATACAATACAAAAACTTTAGTTTTATTTGGTGTTACCTTACAAAAATTCTTAAAATAGAGGCTCTGTATAGGGACATATGATGCTCCTGATATATACGATCAGCAAAAAAAACATTGGTTGAATTTGGTGAAATTGTTTGATAGATATGGAAATTTAATCAAAAACATTTTATATAACCGCCATTTTGAAAATAAATTTCTCACCCACTTAAATTATGCAAACTTACATGGCCTGCTGTAGCATTTCTCGTGTGCAAAATTTGGTGTGAATTTAGTTGATTAATTCCCGAAATACGGCATAAATATCCAATTTCCTCACCTGGCACCATCTTACAAAAAGGCAGGCAAAAGAAGCTTCATATACTCATATTTGGTGCTTCATATGAATACTGTCAGCATAAAAAGTTTGGTTGATTTTTGTTAAATTATTTAGTACGTACAAGATACTTATCTACATTATCTATTTTGCCTCCATTTTAAAAATATTCCTGACCCACTTAAAACAGGTAATTTTATATGGCCTACTTGGCATATTTGCATGCAAATTGTGATGGGAATCGGTTCACTGGTCCCCAAGATATGTCATAAAAGCACAATTTCCTCATGCACAGCATCTTCATAAATTGCGGGAAAATGTTATGTATTATTACATTTGATGTTTGTCAAAGATGCTGTCAGCATATAAAGTTTGATTGAAATTGTTTGGGGCATAAGGCACACTAGCCTAAAATATTTGCATATCTATTCTTTTAAAAACACGTGACTAATCCCTTAGGTTATATAAATGTATATGGACTACAAAAGTATAACTTGTGACCGGAACTTGGTGGGAATCAGTTAATTATTTCCTAAGGTTTAACTGATTAGAAAATATTCGAGCGTATCTGGGATACCCCTCAACGCGCCGTTGAAAGCACAGATCCGTTCCCTCGGAATTGGGAATTGTTCTTGGAGAATCATGGCACTCATTGTCTACCTACTACCTACTTTAGGAAGCTCATGTCATTCATCCTCTCCCCCACCCCCAACCCTTTGTAGTGTTTAGACAGTTCTACGATTCAGGAGAGGGCCTACTCGCTATTACACTGGCATCCCAATTTTTCTGGTTCTTCGGTGTAAATGCAGCATAAATCAGGCTAGGAACCTGAAAACTGAAACAGAAGGAGGAGGGAGAGAGAGATAGAGAGAGATAGAGAGAGGAGTGCCAGCTTTTATTGTGAGAGGAAATGGTGTAATTGTCTCCGTAGTAGGTTTGGTTTTGCAGGAAAGCGGTGACAGTGTTTAATTTAACAGTTGTTAGACCAAGTCGGCAGTTCTTTTCTTGTATATTCGCACAAGATCACCTTTTAAAAAAATAAGGTTGATAATAAATGCTTAATAAGAATTATTCTTCAAAGTATTCATTGCATAATGTAGTATGTAAGCATACGATCGATCCTACGCGCTTAATAAGAACACATGGGAAATAAAACATTACTTAATATGTTAATTGACGTAATCAGAATTTTGGAAGCCATGACACAAAAGTTAAGATAAGTCAATGCTAGATAACGGTTTTCGCCAATTTTGTATACTAATAATTTTCCGGAGAGGTGCATACCTTTTGCATTGTATCTTGCGCCGCAGTTAAATGTATGATCTAAAGAAATATATCACACTGGCAGAATATGTACTCACTAATTTAGCAAATGCTGTCATATAATTTTGCCTTTTCTCGGTATTTCTTCATTGACTTCCAGAAACCTGCACACTTCAATTAACGTGTTTAGCGCTCGTAATACTACTATTTACGTACATTAAAAATAATGTGTGGTATCACTTCTTCATGGCGTTCACTACGGACCACGGGGGGCCGCGGTGGTGTGGTGGTCAGACTAATCGTCTCTCACCATTGCGAGCCAGGTTAGATTCCCGGCCGGGTCACTTCCAGATTTTTGCAGGACAATGCCATTGGCTGGCAGGTTTTCTCGACGATCTTCCGTTTTCCCATCCTTGCATTCCGACACTGCTCCGTATTCATCTCACTTTACCCTCATCGGCTCCTAATACCTCTATGTCAAGAGCAGCCCAAATCACTCTACTCCACTACGAACCACGAAGGTCGTGTTGTTTATATGCATTTTCATGTAAGTACAGGTTTAATTTAGCAAGGAAAGTAATCCTTCCTCTTCAGTTAGCATCAGAAATATTGATAACTACAAATTAAATCTAATAAAACAAAACCTTACATGGTATTGCCATTCTGTAAATCAAGTCAACAGTTGTCCAGGTGTAGTCAACAGTGTGTGCCAGACATGCACCAGTTATGTTGAATACCAGGTTAGTCTTGGATGCAGTAGCAGTAGTGAATGTCACGTAAATTAACGCGCACTCAAAAAATAAAGCATCTATCCGTGATGCACATTTATAAGTTACATTAGAAATCATCGCACTTGTTATATTCTCTGTGTTCTCTATCGGAACCAGTCTCCTCGTGGTTGGTAAGGGGTATCTGCCGTGATGGCTTGGGCCGACAGTTGGTACCTAGGCCCGACCACTTGGTGGGCTGTTAGACAACTTGGCATTCAGGCCGATGGGACCCAATACTGGAATTTCATGGTGAAGAAATTCTACAGTATGGTAAAGGTCAGTGTCCGATGACAGCTCCTCCAACTGCACTGCTGGTGGTAGGATGTGGTGGCGACGGCTTGAAGGCGGTGATGAAAACATGGAAGAACTCTGGAACCTACGGGTTCAGAGCGAGGGCTGCTTTTCCCGATTTCGCTATTCCCCGAGGAACCGAGGAAGTATGCCGCTTCGAGTTGATCGTACTCCTCCCTTCTGGTGGGCATGCGGATCATTGGTGGGGCGGTCGGACATTGAAAACCCACTAGTTCCATGGCAAATAAGTGGGAGCACGGGCTGATCGGGTTGGCCTCACCAGAGGTTCTCTCTGGTGTACCGATCACTAGACTCGTGCTTGCAGTGGTTAACTCCGTAAGCTGGAGGTTTGGAGAGATTCCTCCTCTCAAAGAAAGACCGGGCGGTGAGCGGAAACCCGCTCCGGTTGTGTCGTGGACAGACACTAGGGGTATGGATAGAACCCCGGCCATACTACACGCTTGGTATCTGAGGGCGATGGTCTCAGAACCTTGTGGTAGTGTGTTCTCATGCAGTACTTGTGAATCAGGTTGGGGCTTTGAATCTGATTACCTCAGGTGCATAGTTGGGCCACCTGCGATGAAAGGGTGTGACCCCTCTTCCCCACCGATTGGGCGGTCGTAGCGTGGGATGGCCTAACGGATAAGAGCGTTAGGTAAAAATATAAAAGTACGAAGGCCGAGAGGCTCTTGTATTTGCAATATTATTGTATGCATGTGTATATGTATATATGTTTATAAATGTATATATTTTTATATATAGAGTGTATCTAAATTATACCGACTAACTTCGGCTGCAGGTTAAGCACGAAAAAATAAGTTGAAAACATATAAGACCTATGGTCTAAAGTGAATTCTAAGAGAGGTAACATTTTTGAAGTTGGGCGTGAGGTACTACTTTATTACTGTGCCACTGTTATGTGCCTCTCTGGAATTTTTCCCACCCATTGATAGCCGCAACGATGTATTATTGGGTGTTGTGCAAGTTTCCCACCTGTCATGTAGTGGTAAGAATTATTTTGAAATTAAAAGAAAAATTTCTCGAAAACGGTGGGGCTCAGGGTATTAAGGGTAGTAACCGTGATTATTTACATTAAATAATTTGATGACAGCAATAGGTGCTGTGGAGTTTTGAGATCTCTGTTCAGTTACCCATTATCCAAACACAAGGTACTCTATCTTATTTTCTCCAATATTTGCAAAAAAAACTAGTGTTTCAGGTCCAACTTCAAAGATGTGTNTTGAGATCTCTGTTCAGTTACCCATTATCCAAACACAAGGTACTCTATCTTATTTTCTCCAATATTTGCAAAAAAAAACTAGTGTTTCAGGTCCAACTTCAAAGATGTGTATAGCTCTTACGATTCACTTTAGTTATACTATTATAACGCGTGTGTGTGTATATAGATGTGTATGTATATACAGGATGATTCACAGTACACGTATCGCCCCTTTTTCTCGGAAACAACACGACACCTGTAGCTTGGCCACCATGTTCTCCAGACTTGTCCCCAAATGACTTCTTTCTGAGGGGGAGAATTAAAGACATCGTCTACTGCGTGCGTCCAACAACGAGGGAAGACATGGAAGACAGAATCAGAGCAGTATGTGGATCTCTCAGCTGTGCTCAGGTCTGCTTAGCAACCGCGAACGTAAGGAGAGCAGAGTCGTGTCTGTTACAGGATGGTCGACATTTAGAACACTTATGAAGAGTGCTGTGTGCGATTGAGTGTTCCCAGTTCCCAGTTCTCTGTAGTTCTCTCACACCATACCAGTATTTACAGTTCACCCGACGTCCTTTTTATTGTACGTAAACAAGATATGCACGCCAGTCAGAAAAACAACGTGTTACCGTTGATTTCCTTTTTATTATAATAATAGTTTTCGTTCATTTTCATTGTGCGTAAACTACGCACGTACAAACCATATGCTTAGATGATTTATTTTATTGTTCGTAAACTATGCACGTCATACAAAAGGTGTCTTAGCAAATGGTGTTTCCTTTTAGACGATCTATCCAACGATACGTTATACAACCCACATCCCCATTTGCCATTTCAAAGCTCACCTCCCGTACCCCCACCTCCAGTGGGTTCGGGGGCATGGGATTACTACCAATCAATGCTTCATATAGGGTATACTTATCAAAATTCTTTCGCAAACCTTCGGTGTCATGTTGCTTCCGAGAACAAGGGGTAATACGGGTGTTGTGAATAATTCTGTGTATGTGTGTGTGTTTTACACTTATGTTTTCTTGATTAACCTGCAACCGAAATTTTATGTCGGTTGAATCTATATACATTCTGTATATAACTCTTGGGTTGAGCTTTTCCGGACGCGTTTGTGTCTGCTAGTCAGGAAAATGTAAATTTCTTAGTTAGTAAGGGCACAGGGTTGGACGAGAAAAATTTCCAGGACTCGAGCATAACCCATCTATAAAAAAAAATTTTATAATTGTAGTTGAGGAAACCGAGAATGTTGTGGTCTGAACCACATGTGATGAAACAATACTTGTTGGCTCCGCATAAATCAGTAAACCACGTAACTATTTGCACATAACACTCTCTGAAGCCAATCATAAAGCCGAGGTATGCGAACGTTCACCAACTGTGCTATTCGTTGTATTGGACACTCCTTATTTTGAGCTGACTTATTTCCATATGGTCGACGTTGGAACAGAAATGTGTAATTTATATAACAGCACGGGTCCTTATTCTGTTTGCGCTCAGGAAAGGAGTAATTTATATTATAGATGAGTGTAGCTACCAAAGTAAGGTAAACGAGTATATATGGTTGGAACTAGCTGGGATGAAAGTTGTTTAGAGTGACAATATTTGTGTGCCTTCCAAAGGACGTGTAAAACTTGCCACGATTAAATTATTTGTTGACTAATTTCTCGAATTGTGTAATAGCAGATGTCTTAATAACATGGGTTCCATCCGGTTAAGTCGCAGTGCTATGTTGATATATACATCTGTTGAGATATAGCTTGAGCTTATTTTTCCCAAAATTATCAGAATGGAGGATTGACTTTGGTCGTGACATCTTATTTTTTATTGGCTGCTCGAGTGCATGAAGAGCCATTTCCTTATTCTACTGGGCCGCCAGAATTCGGTCGCTCGTATGCTTAAAGTACGTTTTCTTGGTGAAAACACACGCGTTGTGTTTAAAAACTGTAATCTAATTAACAATCATAAAACGAAACTAGTTTCCAAACATATTGAATCAAGAAGTATTTTCGCACAAATTCGCTTTCCTAATCATAAATGCAAGTTTGTAGACATTAACCTTCATCTTCTGATAAATATATTAGACGGTAACTTTGCGGTGTGTACATGGTGTCGAGAAACGCTACGAAAAATTCACCGGCGTTAATACGTCACTTTAGTAAGGCGCACATACTAAAATATTCTAAGCGATTAGTGACTTGGCTGAATTGNCACCGGCGTTAATACGTCACTTTAGTAAGGCGCACATACTAAAATATTCTAAGCGATTAGTGACTTGGCTGAATTGCCCAGTCGTCTGTGAAATTCAGATTTCATTATTGACTGTATTGCACATTATACTGTTCTTCATTCTTCGTGACTTTNCCCAGTCGTCTGTGAAATTCAGATTTCATTATTGACTGTATTGCACATTATACTGTTCTTCATTCTTCGTGACTTTTTTTTATCGTTTCAGAGCTATGCAGTGTGTGCCATACAAACTGCAGTATAATTACAAAAACTGCACAGTTATACTTAATAAAACTGTGACCAAGTACAGATACCTATCTTTTATTTATGAAAAGTTTTCGTGTAAGGAATGAAAGTAAACAAGTAAGAAACCAGGAGTTCGTAAGAGTACTTGGCGAGGGCGGTGAAAATTTTCGTACTTAGTTTAGGTTTAAAATTTTCATAACGAAGCACTTGAAATCTTACTACACGCGTATTTTCGTACATACACGTGTGTATATAGGTTACATAAAAATGTGTATCCAATGAACAATAAACATTCTTAAAAACTATAAACAAGCCTTTTTAACGGTCTTGAAAACAATGGGAATAGCAGTATTCGAAGCACGAAATGAAATAACGGCTGATAGGGCCAAAAAGTTCAAATAACAGAATAGCCCCCAAAACAGATAAGCTATGACACCGTGCTTCGTAAACCGATAATTGCTTCCCATATTTTCTCGAATATATTCACTTGCACAAGCGAAGACAATATTGTTGCCGTGTCCAATCATCGCCTTCCGCTGTGACAACAAGCAACCAATGAGCAGCTGATAGATGCATGACAGCACACAGGGCTGTGAAGTCTAGCTTACAGGTGATTGAAATAGCGAATTTTTCATGTCTATAGACATGATCTATCTGCCGCTCTGCCATGTTCACGTGCACAGGTCCTCTCCAACGTAGACTCACTCTTATTATTATTGCAACAATACTGGCTTCGCTTATGCAAGTTAATACCATCGAGAAAATATATGCAATTATCGGTTTACGAAGCGTGGTGTCATAGCTGATCTGTGTTGGTGTCTTTCCTGTTACTCGTACTTGCGTATCAGCAGCCAGTCTGTGCTTGATAACCTACTGTNGCTGATCTGTGTTGGTGTCTTTCCTGTTACTCGTACTTGCGTATCAGCAGCCAGTCTGTGCTTGATAACCTACTGTACTGGAAACTTCTGCAGCATGCGGAAGCCATTCAAACACAATTCCCGTTCCAAGATGCTTGCGCAGCAAATCATAGAATGAGTACGCACNGCAGCATGCGGAAGCCATTCAAACACAATTCCCGTTCCAAGATGCTTGCGCAGCAAATCATAGAATGAGTACGCACATCAAAAAAAGCCCCACGCCATTTCGCCTCTGTCTACTATCTGCTCTATGGTGTAACCTGGAAAATCCAACTATTTCTATTTCCGTGTTCCTTGCTTAGGCCTGCATTTTTATACGTGCTTATTACTGGCCCAGGATGTCAAATAACATACTGACCGGTTGAAAACGAAACATAGAAGAACAAATGTTTAATTCTACCTGTTCCCGAAATGGATTAGCAAATTTTCCACCCTGAGAAAANAACGAAACATAGAAGAACAAATGTTTAATTCTACCTGTTCCCGAAATGGATTAGCAAATTTTCCACCCTGAGAAAATATATGTAGCTGAATATTATTAACCTTAGATAGTAATACAAACAGACCTGCTTGTAATATTCCTGCCTGTGACTGTATTTGCGAATGTACGCATGGTTGCCACTACAAAACGCATAGTACCTCCAACAGAGCAACCTNAACGAAACATAGAAGAACAAATGTTTAATTCTACCTGTTCCCGAAATGGATTAGCAAATTTTCCACCCTGAGAAAAAATATGTAGCTGAATATTATTAACCTTAGATAGTAATGCAAACAGACCTGCTTGTAATATTTCTGCCTGTGACTGTATTTGCGAATGTACGCATGGTTGCCACTACAAAACGCATAGTACCTCCAACAGAGCAACCTNCCTGCCTGTGACTGTATTTGCGAATGTACGCATGGTTGCCACTACAAAACGCATAGTACCTCCAACAGAGCAACCTCAACAATATTTGTATTGTTCCCACAGCAATCAGAGTTTTAATAACATAAGGGAATGTTCTGTTGTTAGTACTGATCAGTTTTGTAATCGGGTTTGAGGGTAGCAGCAACAGAACATTCTGTCATGTTATTACAATTATGATTGCTGTGGGAACAATCCAAATATTGGTGAAATTGTACTGTTCGTTTTGTAGTACGTATCTGTAGCAACCACATGTGCAGTAGCAAATTCCATCACAGACAGGAATACAATAAACAGTTCTGTTGCTATTATTATCTATGTTAACAATATCTACATGATACCTACAACCCAACAGAAGGCTGGCCCTATTTTAACAGTGCATATAGTTCCTACAACTATATTTTTTTCTCAGTGTGGAAAATTCGCTGCTTCATTATAAAATATTTGTTCTTTTCTGTTTCGTTTGCAACCTGGCCGAGGGTTATTTGACATCCTTGACCAGTAACGAAAATGTAGCAAAATGGAGGACCGATCAAGTAACACTGAAAGATAAAGAGTTAGCACTTCGAGGTTACACTACAAAGTAGATAAGGACACAGAAGCAAAATGGTGTGGCTGTTACTTTTATGTAGGCGTACTCAACCTCTTCATGGCTGCGCAAGCCTCTGAGAACGGGCCTTGTGTGTCTGATTGGCTACTGCGTGCGTGTAATGGTGGCCCGTGTCGGGGTAAGGTTAGTTATATTTGTGTTAGGAATAAAATGAAATTTATTATTGAAGAGTTCGACGTAGGGAAAATTTCCACCGCTAGTTGCGCAGTGTTCCAAAAGGTANTAAAATGAAATTTATTATTGAAGAGTTCGACGTAGGGAAAATTTCCACCGCTAGTTGCGCAGTGTTCCAAAAGGTAAATTCTAATTAAAATTTCAAGCTACGTGAATTCTAAAAGAAATATTTTACGTAAAGAAGTTATTTTATATTTTATTNAATTCTAATTAAAATTTCAAGCTACGTGAATTCTAAAAGAAATATTTTACGTAAAGAAGTTATTTTATATTTTATTTATAATTATTACAAATGTTCTGTTTTTAACGTAGGAAATAGAAACTGTTACACATGCGACACTACCGCTTACCTAGTGGTGTAAAGTTTTGGTTGCCAAACTTTTAACATCGATCTTCCCAACCTGAGTATAATCCATTTACGGTTACTTAACACTTTCCTGAAGCCCTGCTGAAGTCTACTTCCAGAATATTCCTCCGCCTCGTGTAAACAAAGTTTAACTGAGTCTCTAAAATTACACCAAAGAACAACGCACCGAACTCGTGCGCACTCAGTTGTAATAATATTTTGCATTAGAACTATTTCTTACCAGGCGGTACTAACACGCACGTTTGCTCAATGTTTTATTATAATTTATTATAAATGAAATATAATAGTTTATAAATGAAATATAGGTAAAACTTCAATTTATCATAAAATATAAGATACTTTTATATGTAAACAGAGGTAAAAAAGAAAACCCTTGTGATACATGAGATATTTAGGAAATCACGTTATGCATGTGGCGATTTTTCGAAGGTTTGATTTGAAAAG
>NQII01000965.1:434420-448790 GCA_002778355.1 Clitarchus hookeri | reverse complement strand
GTGGCCGGCCGGAGGGGGGGAGGGGTGGTCAAGCGGGCACGGTGCCCGCCGCAGCGGGCCAAACAGGATGCCTGGATAATTAGCCCCAACAGGCCGGAGTCGACGGCCGACAGCCGCCGTGGCCTGCTGGCCCGCGGCGCCGCACGCGCCAGGCCGCGGGGGTCGAACCCCGTCCTTCTCCTGCTGCACGCTGGTAAGGGCATAAGGACTGCTTAAGGACGATTTATTACTGCGTATTACCAACACGCACTATTTTTCCCCATGTTTCCATTCGTGATGATTATAAATAAATATTGTAATTCATATAGTCCATTCACGGTCACTTCCAACTTTTCTGAAGCCCTGCGGATGTTCTGCTTCTAGGATATGCCTCCGCCTCATGCAAACGAAGCTTAACCGAGTCTAGAAAATTACGCCAAATGGGACAACGCGCCGCATTCGTGCGCACTCTGTTTAGTAATATTTTGCGTGAGAACTATTTCTTACTATGTAATACCTNCGCACTCTGTTTAGTAATATTTTGCGTGAGAACTATTTCTTACTATTTAATACCTACACACCTATCCTCCTCTGTTTTACTTCATATTAATTGAGTCGCCCATTTCCAAAACTCGTTAGTTATGTCCACCAAAGTTCAAAATTGAGTTTTATGCGCCATCTTGTAGAGAAAATCTCACTTCTTAGCATTTGAAACATGTCCATAACTCGTTATGTGCGGCCAAAATATATATTAAAGAACTGGATGAATGTACCAAAACTCGTTATGTCCAGGTGGGAAAAAGTTAAATAATGCACTTGTTCTTCACTAGGTCTCACGCAGTCTCAAATGGCGCGCAATTCAAATTCGTCACATCTTACTGGGACATCCATCCTGTCCAGCACTTCACTCACATCCAACCTTGGGCTCATCTACCGGCAACCGTTGCAGTCACAGGATATGTTAGTTGTAGGACGTGTAACTTTCATACGATTCCAACCATTATTTTTTCGATTCGTGGTAAAATCTACGAAATATTACACTGAAACCCGAGGAAATTCCTTAATTTATTAAGTATACCAATAACATGGCAATAAATAGATCATTTTTTAAATTTGTGTAGTCGTGATAAGTTTAGAAACCTTTCTTTTCTTTATGAATGTAATCTCGCCACAAAAGTATAAACTGCGTGCATTAAATTGCATTATTTGTATTTAAAATTTTAAAATTGACCGATTTTTACCGATTATTTGTAAACTTGTAGAAAATGTACTTGTGCACCAATGATTAATTTATGTCATGGATCTCAAGTTATCAAAGCATACCTGTACTTGCCTGCATCGGTGCACCGAATTAATAAAATGCTTTTAAATTACGCGTATTGATGATACTTTTATGGTATTGAAATTTTCACTGTAATCAAGGAAGAGAGATTCGATACAAGATGAAAGTTTCGCTTCTGTCGTCGCAGTAACCTCATTAACAGGCAATCACGTGCGATGATTATGAACTTAGACCAGCCAATCAAATGCGATTTTTATTGAGCTATTACGGTCCTTGAACATTACAACTCGCGTACTTGCGCACTTTCGTACTTGTGAATAGACATTCCGTGTACACAGGCTTGGGAGAAATGCATATCGCATATCATTTAGGACTGTCGGAACAGTAGTGTGGTGTAAAAATTCAAACTGAATACTAATTATGTTTTTGAAATTATTAAAGTTTTGTTATGCTTACACCTCACAACTTTGTATCTCGNTTCAAACTGAATACTAATTATGTTTTTGAAATTATTAAAGTTTTGTTATGCTTACACCTCACAACTTTGTATCTCGCCAGGCAGCTTACGTGCAATTCCTGCTCTTCTCATTCGATATAATTTCTTTCCTTCAATCCATCGAGGATTGCAAATATGTATATCATCACACTCTTGGACCTGGATCCTGTTCGGAAGCGAGCCGGATAGCCGCTGTATCCTCTCCTGAGGCAAGTTGGCCCACAGCTGTTGTAACTGGCCCTCAATGTCGTACAGAATGGCACTGGGTCGGAACTGACGTCCGAGCCGGTCCCGCACATGTTCTGTTAAGATTGACTGATCGTAGGGCCTTGCTGGCCATGTGAGTACCGCAACATTGCATAGGTATACTCCATAAACACAAGTACTGTATGTTGGCGATCGTTGTCTGATTGAAAGATTGTAACAGGGTGCCCTCACATGAGGAGTAGCATATGAGCACGCAGGATGTCACTGGGGCACCACTGTGTCGTCAGGGTGCACGGAGTTGGCTTTTGGTGCACAATACGGAAAATTAAATTATATGCAGAACCTACATCGCCAATAATTCTGTATGTGTGTTGTTGAAAATAAAATGCAATCACTTCTGGCAGCCTTTACTATTAAGTTGCTAATCCCCCATTGTTCACGTAGTTTGAAACACGTGTACTAACAAACAACCTCTAGCGGCGCCCACGTACCTCGAGCTTATGGTGTCCTATGTGCAGGCGTTCTCCGCGTGGCGCGCCAGTTCCGTTCGCCTTCGTGATATGCAACTTGTTGTGCAGTCAGGTGCGTTTATTACTGTCTCCCGGCGCTGTTTTGCTAACTTCAATTTCAATTTAAAAACATTAGATGAATTTTCCAAACATTTTGCTACTAGGAATTCTTATTTTATTATTATCCCGTAGGTGCCGTGGTTTGAATTTCGACATGCAGTTTAAAACATATTTTATAAAGTCAAATCTCGTAAGTATGCATGCATGCACGCCTGTATGTATGATTGTTTGTTCAATATACCGTTCTACACCATTTTACGAATCTGGACCAAATTTGGCAGGGATACCATTCAGTACCCAACATAAAATACTGTGTAGGACAAAATGGGCGCTGATCTACCTTTTGACCCCGAAACCCTTCAAATTCCTTAAAACGGGGTCGTGTATATCTCATTGATGCACCGGGCAACTCCGGATAGTTCTGTTAACTCTAACTAAAGGCTGACCAGAGTAAATAATTTATATATAAAACTGACAACGAATGATAAAAGGTAGCTCTATGTTTTAACGTATTATTAACAGTGTAATTTTAAAAATACTGGCCACTAAATAGGTTAATTTTTTATACGTAAAAATATAAGAACTGAGAGTTTTTTGGTCGCAAAAATTTTACGACACTGTACTTTCGTGATTCGTGCGCAAACAGTTAACACGGGCGAGAACATTTTTTAGCCAATCAAAGAAGCTGGACGACCCTACAGGTGCTTTGGACTGTATCTTGTCTCGAAATATTTTCGCGAAATATCACTGCCCCTAGCTATGGATATAAGCTGTTCACGGTTATTTGAGAACATTTGAAATCAACCTTTGAAAAATGTCACTGCCACTATTTTCATATAATTTAAATGGCTACACTGACTGGCAAGGGCCCAGTAAGGTTGGTAATGATGGGGGGAAAGTAGTCCCATGTCTTGACGTTGAATTACAGTAGCCGACAGTTATCTGGGCGCGCGAGCTCCCTAGTCCTGTGTTGAGGGGTGTCCAGTACAGACCGGTCAATGGCTGTGTGACAACTGTCGCGCGCAGGCCGTATACGAGCAGGACGGAAAACATTCGCTGCACTGCCCGAGGCACAAAGTTTGAAAATTCCCCATTACAACAATAACGTAAGTTCTTTCGCACACAAGTAATGAACCGTACTGCAACATAGTTAACAATAAAGCACATAAACTTACAAAAAGAATATAATAAATATTAAGTAAATTTTGTACAAAGACTCGTGTAATCGAATTCAACAAAACGTATTTATTCAGCATTTTATCTTTCGTTTTTAGTTTATAACGAGTTTAAGTGGGCCTTAACAATATGCTGAGATAATTAATGAAGTGAATCTCCAGAAAGTATGTAATGAATGATATGGCGTGCATTAAAATACATATGATTTCCAGCTAAACTACATTGCCAAATTATCTATAAACTAAAATCTGTAAATATAAATAATCACGACAAATGGTATTAGATATAATATAATATTATGTACTATATAAAGTTGATATAGGCTGTTCACGGTAAAGTGAGATCTTTTGAAAGCCCTCTCATTTGGAATAATAGTCAACAAACATATTTTGTTTTAGCCTTAGATGTTAACTTCCGAGTGCGGTGGAATAGACGCACTGTGTTTATTACTTTCATTGCAGAATTTATTTTAAAATATGATTAAAGGATAAAAAAAAATGGCTGGAAGGAAAAAGTAACTAGGACCTCAGAAGTGCTCATTTTGCTGTGAACAGCCTTTAACAATATTTACAAAGTAGTGCTGTTGACTGAATACATCTTATAATTATCCTAACAGATGGCTTGGCCAGTGATGTCAGCCCTCTGGTGCATACTGGGAAAATCTGCTGATTTTGCACAAACTAGCTCATCCCCCATAAATTTTGTCTATCAGAATGCACAAAGTATAATATAAATTATAAATGAAAGAGTATTAAGCTTTTACACAAACAGCAGTGTAAATAACGTATTTTAAAAACCCATCTTTGGTCGCGTATGAGTATTTATCTTGCACAAAAAATAATATGGCGCTATTTTTACAGAATGGGTGGAACTCACAAATTGCATAAGATAAGAGACGAACTTGTTGCCATGAATGATGCAGGCAAGCTGGTAGCCAGGAATGGTGCATCATTGACCTTAAGACGGGGTGTTGTTTACTAATGTGCATAGTGTGAGCATTTTTTTTTTTTCATTGGGCGACCATTGACGTTGTAATGTCGCAGTATTATTAATTTTCGGGACACGTGTTTAATTTTCTTTCGTTTTGCTAAGCTTCATAATATTTTTATCGGGTTTGAAATTAAAAGCCGTGGTGGTTCGTTTTACCGTGATAGTTTGTTTATCGGACATACGTTTACCGTTTAACGTTTATCAGGCATCCGGTTGCCGTTTTGAAAGTTGGAGTTTTTGTTAAGCGTCAATATTAGATTAGCTTTTTTCAGACTGCGTCGACAGTTTTGCCCAACAAGTTCCTACGACGCAGTTTCGATAATGTGTGGAGAGAGTGCGTGGCAGCCCACGCCAGGCCCTTATTCTTGGAGAGGGGGGGGGGATGATAGGCAGCACAAGTACACGTGTGCCTGTCGCTATTTAAGTCAGTTGATATCGAGCAGTTGAATCAAGTCAGTCGTCTGAAGCAGTCGTCAACTAGTGCTCGCCTAGGCCGCGTCGGGCGTGGCGCTAACCCCCACACCGGCAAACTAGACCTTACTAGATTATTTCTACGCCGGTGTGAAAGGTCGCTGCATTTGTTATTTCTTCGGGCAAGTTTTTAAGAAATGAAATAATTCGTATCTGCACTTGTCTGGTTATCTTAAACCTGTTCGTATTCTGAACTTCGTATGTGAACTGTTTCATTTAAATGGTAAATAAAAGTATGGAACAAAACAATACCGGAACATGACTTTATTTAATATTTAATTGGTGTCCTTTTTAAGCAGTCTCGTGTTACTCCGTCTTGAGCTAGTCGAGTGGTGAGTTATAGCCGAGTGGCAACTTAAAGCCGGCTATAACTGTGCGCGTGCCACATTACAACGTTCATTAAAACTGGAGCAGACAGTGTAAATATTATTATTGTTACTGATAGTGATACAGTTAAATATGAAGTAGGCAAATAAATAAATACATATTGTTCATGCAAACGTTACACTTTACACTGTAAAATAACGCAATAATTTCAATTGTCATGGACAGGTTTTACAGAATATGATAGGCTCCTAAGTATTAAAACTTGTACAGCTTTAATAACGAAACCATTTACCTACAAGCACTTCATAATGTGAAAGGCGAATAGATAAGATACACAAATAATCTGTAGGTCTAATATCTTCTACAAACACTGTCTCGATTTCATTACAATGCTGGTGTGTAAACACGTTCCATATGCAAATGCTTAAGCAGTTCATTAAAAAAATTGATTTTCAACAGCATTAAATTTCAAATCGCCCCCAAAAAACTAATTGCACTGAATTTGTAATAGCTCTACTAAAGGAGAACCATGGTAAACGTCATCAGTAGCGGAGTCTATTATTTCCCGTTCTTTGCTGTAAATGACTTTGCTGCATCTCTGCGAATTACCATTCCCTTCCATCTTCAGTCGCGTACATTATCTGCTACCGAAGTTTTTCGAACAGCCCGTACACGGCTGTCAGCTGCACGCGCATCCCCTTCCCACCCCTTTTTCTTCCCTTCCTCCGGCGACCCCGCTTCCGCGCTTCCCCATGCTGAGACTTGCCTAGATAACTGCCGGTCACTATAAAAGTGCTACGCAAACATTTAGGATACTAAAATGATTTCTTTAGCTTTTTTTTAAAAAGCCTATAAGTACAAGAATTAGAAAAATTTGTAAAGTATTTACTTTTCTAATAATTTCACAGTTTCACTTGACTGGCACATAAATAAAGTGACCAGGCCGATGGCAATGTTAACTGTAGATATTGTGGAAGAATACTTAATGTGCATACAAGTATATGTTAAGCAGGGCTTTCAAAAGTGCTCACTTTACATCGAACAGTATTTATGGCTATGGCTTTGGTAATGGTAATTTCTATTGTAGCACGTCCTGGCTCGAATATGGGAATCAGGCTTCCCTTGAGCAACCCGGCAGCCGGGCAGGCAGGCGGGCGGGCGGGGCGGTTGGTTCATCGCACGGCTCCTTGGCGGGCGGCGGAGGGCAAGGAGGCTGTAACTGGGGCACAACAAGACGTCCCGGAAGCCGCGGGCTCTTCGGGGCCGCACCGACTGCGATAACAGGGCCAAAGGACACGAGACCGAGTCTCCGCATGCAGCTGGTGTGGTCCTCGTGCTCCGTGCGTTGCTCCGGAGACATGAGCTTTCTTTCACTTGCTCTTTTTATCGCCGTCGTCACCACGCTGCCTTCAACTTCACACGTCCTAACTGAGGTCCAGGCTCTTCATCTTGAAAACAATGGTTCTTTGCATGTCTGCTGTCACACAGTATACAGAGTGTTCACAGAATTCACCGACAAACTCAGTCTAGCGATTCCTCGCATAAATACAGACGAAAAGTATATATATGACATTTAGCTTAATTCGCTTCCAAAGGATGGTACACGCCCGTAAATATGGAGATGAGTGACAGGTTTGTTGCGAATATCACGGGACCAAATTCACTCAGACCTCTGAAAGTACGTCTAATGTACCAGCAAATGCGGTACCACGCACACACACGCAGTAGGGAGGCGCCGTACTCGTCTCCAACGTGACTGGATACACCTGGGTGCAACCACAATTCTTTCCATAACATATTACTTGTGTGCACCGACAGCAATTTCCTGTAGATGTCTATGTTCATTTACTGGCACACTCACTACACGTACTTTCAGAGGTCAAAGTAAATTTGGCCCCATGTTATCCGCAATAACCCTATCGCTCATCTCCACCTTTACGGGAGTGTACAATCCTTAGGAAGCTAGTTAGGCAAAATGTCATATATGTACTTTTCGTTTATATTTATGTGAGGAAGCACGTAACGGAGTTTGTTGGTGAATTTTGTGAACATCCTGCCTGTAGTTACACACAGGCCAAATGACGAGGCGGTTTCTTTAATGTGGGCGAACCCATTCTCTGACAGGCTGGCGAAGTTCTGCGAACGGGCCTATTGCATTCTGCTTAAGGTTCGCTAAGTTGTCGGCTGGCGAGTAGGTTACCAAGCGCTGATTGACGAATGGCGTATCGACATGTTGCTGGCTAGTGACGCCATATTGCTCGCGTGTGCGGCTAGAGTTCGAGGTATAAGCGGATGTTTCGCCGCTGTATTCTTAAGTACGCTGTACCTCAGGCCTAGGCCACAGAATACTTATGAAAATAAAAGTGAAACAGCCCCTTCTACTGCGAGCTTCAGTCACACACGCCTACAAAATGGCGTCGCTGACCAGCAACATGTCGCAACGCCGTTCGCCAATCAGCGCCTGGTAAGAACTTAACTTACTTTCTAGGCGGCAGCCCAATCAATATGGGATATTTCGCAGCACTCTGTAGCCAATCAGACAAAAGGCACACTTCCAGAGCCTCGCGCAGCCAATCAGCGGATGGTTACGCCTACATCAAAGAAAACGCCACACCATTTAACTTCTGTATACTTAAGCATTCTGTGCCTGAGTTACACGTTTGTAAATTTAAGATGTTTAGTTCGCCCGTGGTTCACATGAACATCTATCTATGAAGGTCCTTTTTAGCCTATTCTTTTAGCCGATTATATGCACGAATCCTTAACATGTATATTATACATTTGTTTGCCGTGACAAATAATGACTAGTTATACGTGACGATCGCGTGATAAATAAATGCATGTGTTATCATTTCACCACCTCTTAGTAACGTGTTCACAAAAATATAAACCGATTTCACTTAGCACCGATTTAAAATTTATAATTCACCCTTTCAGACAAACTTTAATTAAGGGTTCCAGATGCTACAAATATTTTTTATGCGTGCTGAATTTAAGCGTAGTTGCAAAGATAATTTTTATAAATGCTACAAGTGTATTAAAACAAATTTCTTAACATTTTATAATGGGAAAACCTATAAGTACGGTTTATTTTAATAAGTAAGCACTGTAGACTTCATGTTCAGTAAAAACATGGCGATGTACTATTTATTCAGTGTATTTGATATATCTCGGTGTTATAAGCACACACTAATTTACTTTTAATAGACTGACAGATTTATTACACCAGCAATAAAACTCGACGAATAGGAGATTACGACCGAATAAGCAGTGTTTGACACAAAAGTGAGATTATTTTTTTGTAGGAAATAAGGTAGAAAACATAATTAAACCTGGCGCAATTTTTATGGAAAGGCTACGTGAGATGAAGCAACAAATTCGCTAATAGTGTTAGCCTGATTTAATATCTGCCAGCTGTGAACATTTAGCGGGTGTTACAGTCAATTCACGGTTACTTCCAACTTTCCTGAAGCCGTGCTTAAGTTCTACTTCTAGAATATTCCTCCGCTTCATGTAAACAAAGCTCTACTAAGTCTATAAAAGTACACCAGAGGGACAACTCACCGCATTCTTGCGCACTCGGTTACAAAAATATTTTGCTTAAGAAATATATCTTACTAGGCGTTACCAACCTACATACTTCGGACCTGTTTTTATTCACATTAATTAAAAATGTAATATAATTTATGGATAGAATATAAGTAAAGTTCAATTTAACAAAAAATAAGGTACTTTAATGTTGACAGAAATATAAAACGCGTGTGATACGTGACATATTCAGGAAACAATCATGTGCATCATAGTTGGGGTGATTTTTCAAAGGTTTGTTTCATAAAGTGCGAAGAAACCGTGAATAGGCTATAGCAATCGGTTAACACCCACAGTTAACCAACTTTCATTTTTCATCTCACGTTGTTTCTGGTATTTTGCAAGTAACTAATATTAACTCCCAATTTTCAAGGGCGTGTGTCTACCTCAATTTTCACGTAAGGTTCATATCTGATTTTCCATACGAATTATCTTACAAAGTTTGTACCTGGAGTTCAAAATAGTCCTATATATTTGGCTGGCAGAACAAAACCAGTTTTACGGTTCAATATAAGTTATTTAGTCAACAATGTATTTGATGACATCAGTCATTATTCAGACAAACAGTTGTTGGCCGAAAGACTGTAGTTTTTCTTTGTGCGTAGGCGGGAGTGATACGAGCGAAACGCAGTGTTCTTTTGGGTGTTGCCAGTAGGAAACCAGACCAGACTTTCCCCACGGCGGCGAGGGGGCCGCGGTAGTGTAGTGGTTAAACTACTCGCCTACCACCTAGGCGAATCCGGGCTCGATTCCCGGCGGGGCCGCTCCCGGATTTTTGCATGTGGAAATCGTGCCGGACGAATCCGCTGGTCGGTGGGTTTTCTCGGGGATCTCCTGTCTCCCCTGACCTTGCATTCCGGCGCACCTCCATACTCACCTCACTTCAATCTCATCAGCTCTCAAGACCTCGATGTTTAGAGCCGCCCAAATCTCTCCACTCCACTCCACTTCACTCTACGACGTGGTAAAAATGGAATATTTTTCAAACATAGAGGCTTAGCAAAATTTTCAAAAATCTCACTGCACTTTTTAAATCCATAAATCTCATTTTTGTTCATTATTAGTGAAAGAAAATTGCGCATATTGAAAATGTGGAATCACCTATAAAATCTGAAAGCATAGTTTAAGTCAAGCATTGTGTAGTGCACTTTGCAAGATTCAATGACGATACGTCTAAATAAACGAAATAATGTATAAAAATGTGCTTAATCATAACGAGCAAGTTTACTGCCAAAGGACACTGATTTGCCGCAAGACGCATATGTATAATCTGATATAAAATGACCTTTTTAGTTCATAAAGCNAGAAAATTGCGCATATTGAAAATGTGGAATCACCTATAAAATCTGAAAGCATAGTTTAAGTCAAGCATTGTGTAGTACACTTTGCAAGATTCAATGACGATACGTCTAAATAAACGAAATAATGTATAAAAATGTGCTTAATCATAACGAGCAAGTTTAATGCCAAAGGACACTGATTTGCCGCAAGACGCATATGTATAATCTGATATAAAATGACCTTTTTAGTTCATAAAGCGAGATAAATTCGCCGGTTTAATAAGAATTGTTCAGTTCGCATATACGATCACGCAGAGAATTTTAAAAGTCCTGTTCAGTACAGTTTTTACATTTACAATTCAGAAAAATCACGCTTTTGTGCATTTCCGTTAAACGAGAATACTGGCGGAGAGTCTGCGTTACGTTTCAACAATTGAATACAAGTTGAGTTTAATTTATAAGTTAATGAGCTACAAAAAATCGACGTCAGTGAAAATCACTTCCAAAAAAGTGGTATTTAAAGGCAAAAATGTTATAAATTATATTCGCGTAGTAATTATTTAATTTATGAATTATCTAGTCAGATTATTTTTTTAGTCATTTGTGCATTAGAGACAAATAGCAATGTCAGTTATTTCGCAGAAAATAAGTTCAGTGAGAATAAAACTAAAAGTTAAATTAATTAAGCCATTTAAATATTTTCCACTAAAACACAATATTCATTAACTAAGTTTGGAACATTTTTGATGCTCAATATTCAGCGGCTTTTTTTTTTTTTTTTTTTTTTTTTTTNTATGGTGCAAACTTGCAACACTCTCCTTGACCCTTTTTGAACTGAACCCATTACATGAATGATTTTTATGAAGGACGTTGTTATGTAATAAAAGCACTGTGTGCGGTGAAGAAAGTGTAAAAAGAATAGTGCTGATTCTAATATGAAATGTGTGTCACACGAAACACTTTCCAACATGTGATATATTTTGAATTATTATTAGAGAACAGTCAAAAGTATTTTTAGATAAGTGTTGCATAGGACGAATATTTTTCCTTGATTTTAACAAAGGCTTCATTTGTATTTAGCCTATTTACCCCAACAGACGATTTTTAGACTAGCATTTTTCATACATAAATGTTGAAAATAAAATGATTTCATGTAAATAGGGCAACCTAGTTTTAAGGCCAGNACAAAAAATTGACGTCAGTGAAAATCACTTCCAAAAAAGTGGTATTTAAAGGCAAAAATGTTATAAATTATATTCGGGTAGTAATTATTTAATTTATGAATTATCTAGTTAGATTATTTTTTTAGTCATTTGTGCATTAGAGACAAATAGCAATGTCAGTTATTTCGCAGAAAATAAGTTCAGTGAGAATAAAACTAAAAGTTAAATGAATTAAGCCATTTAAATATTTTCCACCAAAACACACTATTCATTAACTAAGTTTGGAACATTTTTGATGCTCAATATTCAGCGGCTTTTTTTTTTTTTTTTTTTTTTTTTTTTNCTCAATATTCAGCGGCTTTTTTTTTTTTTTTTTTTTTCATGATTAGCGTGAATCTTGTCCAGACTTTACAAGGTCGGCGGCAATTATCTCAGTTCTTCTACACATGAGTACTATGGTGCAAACTTGCAACACTCTCCTTGACCCTTTTTGAACTGAACCCATTACATGAATGATTTTTATGAAGGACGTTGTTATGTAATAAAAGCACTGTGTGCGGTGAAGAAAGTGTAAAAAGAATAGTGCTGATTCTAATATTAAATGTGTGTCACACGAAACACTTTCCAACATGTGATATATTTTTAATTATTATTAGAGAACAGAGAAGTCAAAAGTATTTTTAGATAAGTGTTGCATAGGACGAATATTTTTCCTTGATTTTAACAAAGGCTTCATTTGTATTTAGCCTATTTACCCCAATAGACGATTTTCAAACTAGCATTTTTCATACATAAATGTTGAAAATAAAATGATTTCATGTAAATAGGGCAACCTAGTTTTAAGGCCAGAATACAAAGATAACACATACCTCCCCAATATTTTGAATTTTCCCTAAAACCAGTTTTCCACTCACTCTGCTTGAATATACAAAGGTTGCCAAAATAACGCAAGTATTTTCTTTTTTATACAATGATACAAAAAATTAATTATCTTTTTTTTAAATGAAAATAGCTCCTTTATTGGTACTTGAAAACTCATCTAACTGTTTTTCCCACTTTGTCATTACTTTTAATCCTGTCAATAACTCGATGTTAAGAGCTGCCTAAATATTTCCTCATCGCTTTAATTTCAATATTTTATTTTATACTGGTTGACATAAAGACTTTTCAGTCAGTTATTCAATTATGCTAGCGTATATGTCGGTATTATAGATCTTCAGCCGCATCAATGTGTATCTCTCATAGAAAACCTTCAGGAAAACTTCCTTTAATCAGTTGTTTTGTGAAAAGGCAACATGAAACAAAGTGAAGCTCTATGCGTGTGGTGGTGCTACATATTTAAATCTGTAAAACATTAACGACATTATATATCAACAAGAACAATAATTAATACGACCACAAATCAATGTAACTTTTAGAATACACGACAAGACCATAAGCTAGTTTGTTCTGTATGCTTCTTTTCGTACACACTAACTTTTCTTTATGCCACAGCTTAATTATTTTTATCAAGAAAACTATTTTAATTAAAGAAACCTTATGAAATGAGAAGCAGGATAGTTCTTAGGTCGAAATAAACATTTTCACGATTATCTACAAGGGGTGTGGCTAATGCAACAGAGTTGAGTTTATAATTTATTTATTAGTTTATAATATTTACAGAAAGTTTTGAAATATGGTTAGAGAAACATATTCGTACAGAAATTCAGTCGAACGGAACACATTTATATGTATAGATATAATTTGACAAGATTGATTTTGAGGGAAGTGTAAGCTGTAGGTGCAGTCAAGTAAATACCTTCTTCTGTACATGTGCCATCCGACAATAAGAACATAGTGTCTACCAATGTACACGTAGTTCTCAGTTCCTTGCTCTACAAACAGATATTTTCATGGAAAAATCGTTATTCCCTAGTCACTACTAATTTTCTCAGTTAATGAAGAGCTTCTACCCAATATGGGGTGCCCTGCATAGCATTTAGTCATGATATGAGCAGGATAGTAACTAGTCATGATGGATAAGGACTATGGTTCCGAGCAAACATTTTAGTTGAACCAAGAAATGAACCAAGTTAATGACATGCCCAAATATACGTATACGTATAAATGAATATATATATATATATATATTCAAATGTCTATGCATAAATATACACACTGGAAAATTCACAATTACATTAACCTTCAAGTGAGACTTAATGGCGTTGTGTATACTCAAACATCAGCTAATTGCTCATTGGCTGTCGCTCTAGTGAGCAGCTAGTTNTCAAGTGAGACTTAATGGCGTTGTGTATACTCAAACATCAGCTAATTGCTCATTGGCTGTCGCTCTAGTGAGCAGCTAGTTCGATTATAAGACTTGTTTTCATATGAACATGCTTTTGTTATTATATCAGAATTTAATAGATAAACATCTATTAAACTGGGATTCAAGTATATGAGCCACAGTAATTTAAACTTATTTGCATTTTAGAGAGTCCTGAAGTGAATCCACGAATTTTCCCAAACTATAGATATTTATACTTACCACAACTCTTTTTGTTTGCTGGGAAAACTGTGATAAGCAGCACGACTGAGTTTTTAGAATAAACACAATATTTGTTCTGATAGACTGAAACATAGCAAACAACAAATGTCTTCGAGCTCATTCTATTTACACAACTATTTTTACTTGTATTTATTCAAATAAATGTCATGTTTGGTAAAACAAATTACTGACATTATGATGATTCCAGCAACGTAAAGTCTGAAGAGAGATTTAGAGCAGATGGTAGCTGTAGTATATAAATATATCACTTTTAATTTTACGCAACACGCAAATAAAAAAAATTTTATTCTCCCC
>NQII01000965.1:416313-434094 GCA_002778355.1 Clitarchus hookeri | reverse complement strand
CTCGCTCAATAATTCCTGCGTCAGTGATCGCAATGGCTTCCACGATCCGTCGTTTGAGGTTATCATCACCTTGACTTGTGTCCAGAATACAACATACTTTGCACTACCACAGAGGAGAATTCTGAGAGGGAGAAGAGTTATGTAAGAGGAACGCAATTGCTAAGAGGGACGTCTTCTTAATTACTCGATCAAGGAACTGTTCCTTTTGCACAAACAGTCAAATTTCACTGGATGGAAAGGAGCTCTCCATTTTTGTTACAGATGGACTGTGTTTGCACGTCTTTAATTTGCAAGAGTGCACATTTCATCACAATCTCAAAACATATTGGATGTAATCGTTTTATCGATGAAGAAGAATGACCCAGTTTTGCGGTCGCACGTAAGCCCACCACACACCTGCAGACTATAGTGGACAAGTCATCGAGATGAACAGACCCTTTCAGATCAATTTTCTCAGTTGCATTCTTATTCAGTAGCCCTCACACGTTTAGTGCTACCTCGTCATTGAAAGCAACATGAATGAGAAAGCTCTCTTCATCATAAACTTGGATAAACGTGTTGACAACAAAGACAACGGTGCGCTGTGCAGGATCTGGTTGAAACTTTTGGCGNCATCATAAACTTGGATAAACGTGTTGACAACAAAGACAACGGTGCGCTGTGCAGGATCTGGTTGAAACTTTTGGCGCATAGTGTCCACGTTTTGTGCATATGCTGTGAATCACTGAAAGTGGTCGACTACGATATGCTACATTATGGCAATACGAATGAACTTACCAGGGCTACGCAAGAATGCACAACGCCAACATTTTGCTGCACAACACTACTGATCTCCACAAGTCTCACGTGCCACTCACATATCGAACAACATGCAGTGCTGAAGTTCAGTTGAACTAAGGTACGTTTTGGTGTAACTATTTCCTACGATGTCAGATGTCAAGCGAAATACGCCCCTACAGTGCTGAAAATGTAATAGGAATACAACACGTAGGAATGTCACTAAAATTTTCTATAAGAGGTGTTTTACACGCAGAATGCCTCGTTTAGAGATATATATTTAATTTTACTTTATAATCGACGGTATAAATGTTTAATGACATTTATGTATAACACTTTCTAAATAAATATTCTGAGTACAATATGACTAGGAATCACCTAACTTTTACTTCTTTCTTAAGTTGTTTTGATAACCTCCGAATCCGAGGTCGCTCAAGCGTCTTGAAGCAACCATATGCTGGGTTCGAATCCTGTGGAAGCCATTAATACATATCTAATTTTGAGACGTAAATTTAGATTACTGTGTTTCGTAATCCGTCCCCAGAATTCTTCCCTGTTTATCTAAAATAAGTAACAAGAAGGAAAATATTACTGATGAATGGTTGTAGTCTTGTCCTATGTATAAAAAGCCATAGTTATAAAATTGTAAATTGTTTTGCTTGCCAAGAGTAACAGATATATTTTTTTCTCTTTCCAGCATGTAGTACTCTTTTACAAGTACCCGGTCATGGTTGATCTCAACATGGCCAAGAAGACCGTCCTAGTCTCCCCTCCAGACATAACCAACGTTGGAAAATCGCAAACGTTCTACGACTACAAGACTGTAAGTACCATACGATATACCTTGATTCAAGTATTTTCTGAGTTGCAATGTCCAAAAAATTTGCGTTTATAAATTCATTATGTTGACTGAGCAGACAATTAACTACCGTGTTGGAAATATCAAGGTTGATTCCAGGGTATGTTGAATTGCGGGTTTAAAAATATTTGCGCTGTGATTTGGGGGTGTTTCTGATCTATTTTAAATAAAAATATGGCAAAATTAAAGCCGTCAGAATTTAGTATGATCATAACATTCCGAAATTTCATCTATGTGCTTCATCTACTAGAGCCCATTTGTAGGGAATAGCTGTAGGCTATTTCTGTAAGATCTCTTTTGAATCAGCAGAAAATAGGTACAGGCTGCTCGTGGTAAAATGAGCACTTTTTGAAAACTCTGCATAAGACCTACTTGTATGCACATTGTGTATGCTTCCACCGTGTGTAAAATTAACGTTCCTATGGACCAGATAACTTTATTCATGCGTCGGTCAAGTGAAACTGTGAGATTATCAGGAAGGTAAATACTTGCAAATTTGCTCTTTCTTAGACTTATATACATTAAAAATCTAAGCAAAAGAAATAAATTTAGTATTCACAAACGTATAGCCTACCTAACACTTTTAATTCACCGTTAAGACATGGGACTACTTTCCTTCCGTCATTGTCAACCTTACTGGTCACATGCCAGTCAGTGAGCCAGTTAAAATACATGCAGGTATGGACTGTGACATTTTTCAAATGTTGATTTCAAAAAGTGCTCAAATAACCGTGAACAGCTATAATCGTCTGTACACTTAGGCGTAAGAGAAGATGATATCTACACCATGACCCGAATAGACTGAAACAGAAAGTATTTGCCTTTTTTTAGGCGTTCGATATAACATTAAATTTTTGCTTCCCTATAAACTATAAGCAAAATATTTCAGTTTTCAAAATCACACAGTACAACAAACGTATTACCGGATATGGCAATTAAACGCCAACGATTTGGGTGCTGCTCAACATATAAAACTAATTTAATCCATGTCGTTACGTGAAATCGCTTATTTACGATCTCAAGACTTAATATGCGAACCATTAATATTAAATTAATGCAGCGAGTGCACACACACAAACATCAGAGACATATCCTTCCCTGGNTAATATGCGAACCATTAATATTAAATTAATGCAGCGAGTGCACACACACAAACATCAGAGACATATCCTTCCCTGGGGTCGAAATAATCACTTGAAACAGCCCTTTATAACAATCTTGACTTTTTCCCCTTTCAGACCCACTTTAATTTACAGTTGCAAACAAACAAAACAAATTAAAAAAATTACGATTATTGCTGTACTTAAGACGACACAACACTAGTTTCGTTGTCACAGCCAATGAGCTGTAGGCCATATGTTCGGCGACAGTAATATGAACCAATTATGACCTGGACCTGTGAGGCTGTTTGCAAATCATATTTACCCACAGATAAGATCATTGGTCATTGAGTTTCGTAGTGTGCAGTAAAGGCCAAAAATTACCATGTACACAAACGTGTGCACTGGGTCTGAATGGATTAATTGAAAATAAATTCTTCCTTCTAGCTACGACAGGTAAACATGACTTTCGTCTCATGAAAAAACGCGTTGAAAATGAACGATTGAAAATCTGTCCAAAAGCTGCCAGTGTATAGTTCATACCTTTGCATTTTTTGTATACTAACAACTTGTATACTGCATCATACTAACGAATGCATAAGTTACATACAAAATAAATATATTATACTTTACCAAACTTTTTGGCATAGCCACCATGATGCCACCTTTTGATACAATGTTTTCAGATCAGAATCTAGGGGAAGTACTTATAGCAGTTGCTGATTATATACATACGTACGTACATATATCAGTCAAACTTAGTTGTAGGTGATTTCCTTCATAGTCTTCATGTAAAATCAAACGATTTCTTAGACAAAATAATGAACACGTAGTTTATACAGTAGACTACTACTGGGCTTAGTTGTTATGGAATGTATTCTTAACGCGCAAGAACCTCAAACNCACGTAGTTTATACAGTAGACTACTACTGGGCTTAGTTGTTATGGAATGTATTCTTAACGCGCAAGAACCTCAAACAAGCCAATAGTGTTAGGTTTGACTCTGCGGGAATGGGGTTCCTTAGCTGTCCACTTGCTATTGGCGGACTATGAAATCAAGAAACAGTATATTTCTGAACAGATTTACGAATATNTTCCTTAGCTGTCCACTTGCTATTGGCGGACTATGAAATCAAGAAACAGTATATTTCTGAACAGATTTACGAATATTTTATCTATCTAATGATGTTTACATGTCGCTTAAATTCACTTCATGAGTATTTATGGGCAAAGAATTAAAAGGCGTAAATAATCATACTCATTTTGGTATGAATTTTTTAATTTTTTGCAAAGGTACATGACGAAAAATATTGTTTCTTGCAAAGTTTCTGAACAATTATTCCAGTAATACCAACTAACCCACCGTCACACAAACTTGTATTTTGTAATAAAATAATTAATTTTGCTTGTAATTTGCTGCAGATTTTAACATGACATCGCGCAGTCATGAGGTTATCAAATGCGGAACGATAAGCCGCTATAGGCCTACATAGGCAGAGGATTTTATCTGAAATGTAAAAAATTGAGCGACTTGTTTCAAAGCGGCAGAATGAAGATTACATCAAAGTAATACTCGGTACAAAGCAGGGTGCTTTAATTATGTTATTTTACTTTGTATATTTTGCTGTACTGATATTAACAGAGTTATATATGGGTCAAACGTTCTGTGAANAATTATGTTATTTTACTTTGTATATTTTGCTGTACTGATATTAACAGAGTTATATATGGGTCAAACGTTCTGTGAAACTAATATTTACTTAATATAAATTAATTTGCATTTATGAGTTAGTTTTCACTAATATATCTCTATAATTTTTAATCAGAAAATTCTGAAAGTGTAAGAGAAACCAACTATGGAACACGTTTACAATTCTGAAATTCTGTTTTACGAAGGTTAAAAAGATACTATCTTTTAGAACAAATATTTTGAACATCGGGCACTTTGTTATTATTACTTAGTTATTTTTTTGTTTAAATGTATGGCACAAGAAATGTTGTGATATTTAAATTAAAATATAAAACTATATTAAAGGGAACAAACCTAGTGAAAGCTGTTCGTGTGCGCTCAGTACAGGCCAAATAATCACTTTAGTGGTTTAGCTTCACAGACTTACAAGTAAACGCCTCACTGATACACACTGAATGACGTTTTTTACTGACTGAGGTAACTGGTTTCATTTTATATTGTAAGAAATATAAAATTCACTTACGTCTTTCAGTCGATAAGATGATGTGCTTCCCAAATATGGCAAGGTGGAAAGTATTTTGGTATTATTCCCGGCACCGGAAGTACTGATTCCAAACAACCTTTTCCTTCTACAGGCTGAGTCCTGCCAACCTTCTGCACGATGATTACTTCTATCAAAGGCGACTTTAGTGCGAGGCCACTGCCTCACCCAAGAATCAAAGGAGCTCTGTATTTTTTAAGCAGGCTTTTAAAAATGGCGGGCCCTGTTTCATCCGGACGGAATTAGTCACCTGCTCCGCTAGAATGGAAACTAGAGCTGATATCTCTTCATTCGGCATTTTTGAATAAAAGTGGTAACAGTAAACACCATGCTCTAATGTACAAACATATACTTTAACGAACATCTGACTGTAAAACTTACAGCAGGCTGTAAGAGTGGTATTTGAAAATTGTTTTGTGTACAATCTAAATCTAAATCTAAATCTGAATCAGTGAGAATTGCAGGGTTTAAATCAGTCAACAGCACCTGACTTATTCAACAGTCACTTCAGTCAATTTAACTGATGAACTAATGAAAAAAATGCCAGATTTCCTTCACTTATTGATTTAGTGACTTTTTTACTGGTTCATCAACAGTTTCAGTCACTGTTTTCCAGTGATTTGTTTTTTTTTTACTGATGGATCAGTTAAACAACGTGTATAAAATGGAATAACAACGCATAAACTAATAAAGCCAATAAAATATTTTTTAATGCGAGTTTCGTCTTTTGTAATACCATAGTACGAGGCAACATGAAGATTCAGCCTATCATTCCTGTTTTACGTATTTCATTTCGTTTTCACGTAATCACCACAGCGCTCGGTTTGAAGGTATGCTGCAATGTGGTGAAGCGAGTATATTCATACGTAGTATTTGTTTGAACAATCTTAATGATACCAATTAGACTGTGAGTAACATTGATGTAATCAACGGCATTATGGGCTGGAAGCAGTATTTAAATATACTAAAGACCAATCTGAAAGAAAGTGCACAGAAATTTGGTTTGGGTGACAGTTGGATGTTCCAAAAAGGTAACGATCCCAAACCCAGAGCATATTGTGTTCGACAGTGGATCCTCTATCTAATACCTCACTACCTCGAAATTCTCCACCAATCCCCGGATTTAAATCCGATAGAGTACCTGTGGTGTGCTAAAGAGAAAAATACGGATACACGGAACCTCCAACAGAAGAAAATTTATTGAGTGCGTGCAAGAGGAGAGGGTAAAAATGGACGTCAGCATTAGCCAGAAGAAAATTAATTCGATACCAAAATGCCTTCAAGCCGTAATTGCAGTCAAAGGCGAAGTGTTGAAGTGGAGGTTTGTGTTCTTTGTGGATGTTTATTGCTGTTTTCTTTTGTATGGCCAAACACTGTTCAGCTTATGTTTATTTTGTTCTGGATATACTATATTATTGTTAACATGTGTGTGCTTTATATTTTAAATATAAGCGTTTTAATTTTTGTTATAGGCGTCCTAATACTTTCCTTACTGACTGTAGATATGTTTGTGGAGCAGTACTGAACGTTAAGTCCTTTTTATGTATTAAAAAAATCCGTATTTTGAGAATGTACCACACCGCAAATGAGGATGTACATGTATCTACACTGCCTCTTTTCCCCTCCTCTTCCAAATGATTTTCTTGCGAGTACTGAGTGTATACTTGCTTAAACATAGACTTGCTACAGTGCGAGTCACGGTTGCAGCAACAGACGAGGCAGTCGCGCCCACCAACGCAGACAGTCTGTGGCCTTCACCGACACACAGAGTCGTCTTCCACAGCGACAGAACAGCAGTGGCCATTCACTAAGTCTGTTCGCAACAGATGGACGCGATACATCCCGCCAACAAGGCTCAACTTTCATAGCCTCTCTCGGCATGGCCTGCAGACTATTTTTTTTTTTTTCCCCGACTTCATTTGCAAGCTACCCATCTAGAGCGAAATCAACAGTACAAGAATTCGATGCTTCCTTCATACTTGACTTCTGAAATTACTTTTAAGAACACTGCAGACTAGCTTACGTAATACCACAATTTACAATCTGCAGCATTGGTTTATTTCATTTTTCTGGCGTGATAATTTTAAAGAAATTATCGCATATTCCGCCGTTTGACTTCAAATATTCCGCTTGACTGCAATATTGACAGTCCAGATGGCATGTTCATGTAACTTACATTTTCACGCACACGGTAGCTTCTATTTTAAATTGATAATTTTGATAAAATTTAGTTTGCATTTTCAATGACAATTTGCATTTTGTGAATTACTCTATTTTTAAAATATGCAACCGTCTTGAAAAAATACGCCTTTAAAACAATGGAAAAATTGCTTTTACGCTGCGAGTGTTGTTTCGAAAAAATCCGCAATTCTCTGGAAAACTTATAGATTTTATTATTTTATTTTCAGCTACCGTAGGATTCTGTTGAATGTGTCGAATGCGAAAGTTAAAACTGTAGGCCTACGTCACTAGTACATTTAAATATTATGTTTTTACATTATTAAATACAAATTTATTGGATGTATCTTTGCTGTGATTTTTGTTTTCCAGTTGAACAGTGGTTCCAGTATAAGCAAGTAGAGTTTTATCTAACTCCATAAAGGCCAAGATTCTAATAATTATTTTTTGTGTCAAATCAAAATTCGTTTATTTGTAGGCCACTCTATCTGAAGGACCCATTTCTTTACCAGATTTGCTCACTCAGAATTCGTACAGTCCTACCTTAAATATAATTAACCGCTATCCAACGCATTTCTTCTTGAGATCTTTTTACCCTTCTATGCAATTAAAGTAAATTGAGAGGTACGAATCAGCTAGTTTGTTCGTTATGTATAACATAAGAATGAAACGCAAGAAAAATTGAAATGTGTTCAACTATTACAAAGAATATCAAAAACGCTTAAATATTTTAATTTCTTTTATTTTAATTAGGGTTAATAAATATTATAGTTACAATTTTAATTACTGTCATAAATATCATAGTAAATTGCAACACTAATGAAGTTAAATGCTCTAAAAGCAATAATGCATTAAGTCTTGTGAGACGACCCCTAGAAAGTTGTTACGCCTCAACAATCTGTTTGAAAAAAATTAATGTGAAATTGGATGTGCTCCACAGTCAGTCTTTGCGCTTCAATTAAATATCAGTATTTTATTTTGCTTTAAAATAAGTCTGTATAAGCCAGAATGTTTAGTCTGACCTTTGATGCAGGGTGAAATTTAATTTGTTGTTTGGATATGTAGACGACTTTGTTTCTATGGTTTGTTGTATTTCACAAAATTTACACGTTGTTGAATCAAACTAGTTTTACTGTAATTTGATCCGTAAGATACAAAAAGCGATAAACATTTATTTAGCATAGCCAACTTCCTTTACATCTGAGTTTCATCCCTGAGTTGAGGGCTACTTGCTCTGTGGTTGTGCTACAGTTAAAACCCTGAGCATGACACATTGCGCTTTATTCCAGCCTCTACACCATTCACTAAGTGTCCCGAGATTTCAAGTGCGGATGCTATGTAACAAAGACGAGGATATCGTCTTGACATCCGACCTTCCGGAGATAACCCAGATGAGCGTCCAGAGTGTATTCGCAGAGTACATGATCGAGAAAACGAGACCTCTATTGAACAGTAGCATTCACTTCATCTAGCCCCCTTTAAGGTTTATTCCACTCAGGTTAGGAAGGTCAGTGCTTTTGGTTTGGCAACTAAACTTTTTCGCCACCAGAGGTGCACTGGTGTCGCATGTGTACATAATTACGAAACTGTAACAGCACATAAGTGCACATAGCCGTGAGGAATCACCAGGTTTCTTTAAGTTGACCTTGGTGTATGGGCTTACATGTACACTCACTTCTATTATCGCAAGAAGGGGAAGCCCTTCTTCCTTCTCTCTCATACTTTCACACAGAACTGAATGAGGTACTTTGGCACCTGGAAATGTTGTACGTTAGCTGGATACTAAAAGTAGGCTCTCAACTTCTTAGCATTTCATGCGCAATGACGATATCGCTTGTAGTTGTCACTGATGTTAGCATTTTTATATGCGAAACTATAAACTAATTGACTCAATCTCGTTTGTATTGGCCTATTGGCTGTCCAGGCGCCTCAATCGTTTATCTCCAAAGTAAAGTTTGAAGACTTAAGTTACCTGGGCAACTGCACTTTTTCAAGAATTTGTGTAATGCAGTGCAGGTAGTTAGCTGTAAATATTTTACAAAATCATTTCCCAAGAAACTGAGACTTTGCTTGTGGGATAATGTCTGTGCGCTTCACTATCTTACATTTAGTGGACACGCCAATGTCCAAGCAGTAATTATTTAATTATTGTCAGATTCGCACAAATATTGGCAGGATTTTAGGCGTTATCCGGCCCTACTAGCTAATTTATTTTACTGGCGTGTTTTGCCATTAACGATCACGTTCATCAGTTCCATTTTCAAATTGTCATTTTATCGCCTTCATCTACATTTCACTTTTTGACGTTTTTCAGGACAACTCCAAATTGCAAAAATCATAATAGTCTGCGTAGTAGAAAAGCTGTTGTGATTTGCAAAAATTTTGTTTGCGTTATGGAAGAGATGTGATTTATAAAAGTATTTTCTAAGTGCTAAGTGGAGGGACTGAAGTTATGAGTTTTCACTGTTGTTATGCGTACTTCACAAACAGCATTCTTTGCTGCAAGAAGCCTAACTTATATAATTGCAACGGAAGATTTTAAATCACTTTGGTATATCTCTGTTAGTATTATTTTTTATTTATAGGCTATTGTGGCATTTTTAATTTGTAGTTTCAATCTGGCGTATTAAGAAGTATTTGCTTTTGTTAAGAGTAAAACGTTAGTAATTCTCGATACATAATAAAATAAAACTCAAAAAATTATTTTTAGAAACCAATATAAATTTGATACTAAAATGTAATCAAAATTTGTATGACTATAATAAAGTGAAGGTTTTTCAAGTGTTTCGCTACAGTGTCTATAAACAAAGTGCAGATATATAAGTGACCCTGTAGAAGAGCAGTGGTAGAGCTGCCTGTAGCTGGCAGAAACTGCTCAGTGCGTTATTGTTCGCAGAGAATGATCGCCTACAAAGACCTGCAGAGCTCGCAGTGTTACCTGGAGCCCATGAAGCACCAGGGCTTGCACCAGCAGTTGCACCAACTTTCCAACAACTTCACCTACAAGATGAGGGCACCTCCAAGAACAATGTACGTCTCCGACATCAGCCTCAACAAATACGAAGTACGTTAACTTCTTTATTTGCCAAAATTCCTATTTCGNATGTTAACTTCTTTATTTGCCAAAATTCCTATTTCGCATGCGGACATCAAATTGTTAGGCTAGAAAAATGAAATATTTGAAAAATACCCAAACAATATGATCAGTTCTTTTTAAAAAACAAACTTCCACGAACACAGATTTATTTCATATGAAAAAAAAAGGATTTAATATATTCTAAACAATTGAGTCCCAATATGTTGTGGTCAATTTCAAATTCAGTTCGACCACGAACACAGATTTATTTCGTCTGAAAAAAAAAAAAGGATTTAATAGTATATTCTAAACAATAGAGTCCAAATATGTTGTGGTCAATTTCAAATTCAGTTCTTTCAAAACCGTACATGGTTTATGTATAATTAAGTTCATCCAACGNAATATGTTGTGGTCAATTTCAAATTCAGTTCTTTCAAAACCGTACATGGTTTATGTATAATTAAGTTCATCCAACGGTATATTTTTAACAGCAAATACACAAACTGTTTATTGAAATGTTAAGAAACACATGAATACATAAGAAAAGTATATTACGTCAACATACTGTGACGGGGTCACGTCTTTAATACGCCGCATGCACATGCGGAAAGGAACAACTCAACTTACTTCTAATTACTGCCCGGGGCTGGGCAAACACCGACCGTGTTCCTACCTATTTGAAGAGTTGAATCGGCCCCTTCATTTCTGTGTCTGGCGTGGCTGATGTAGGCGGCTTGGCATCTGCCAACGTACAGACGTGCACGATGGACGATAGCTTTGCGCCCGCATTTGTGACGACACGCGGTGCCAACTTAACCTGCTCGGCGTGTCCTACCCTCCATCGTCTCATCGCCGGACGAGAAAATTTAATTTTATTGGAAAAAGTCATAAATCTATGTTTTCCGCGCTGGTGCGTTCTCCAACACTTTAAATGTAGGAAGAAGGGCGCTTTTAGGGTAAATATAGCTGCGAAGGCACACTATGGTCGGGTTAGTCAAGCCCAGTCATGAGACTGGCAAAATAAGTAACCTATTGTAAATTAGTATAATATTTATTTGTAATCACGAGTTAATTTTGTAACGTCAATTTTTAACATATTTATAGTAATTCTTGCTTTGGTAATATTAAAATTCATGAACTCTGTCAGCCAAAGCAATCAAGATCAAGTAAAAATTGAATCTAAAATATATATTTAAATTTTAATAATTATGGAAGGCCAGTCAAATTATATTTTATTATTAAGGAACAAGTGAGGATCGTGCCGGATGATGCCGCGTGTCGGCGGGTTTTCTAGGGGATCTCCCGTCTCCCCGCTTTTTCATTCCGGCGCTGCTCCTTTCTCACCTCATTTCACCCTCATCGGATCTCGAGACCTCACTGTGAAAAGCCGCCCAAATCTCTCAACTCAATTATTAAGGAAAATATTCTTGTTTAATACTCTTATTGACTAAATTCTGTAATGACTTTTTNAAATCTCTCAACTCAATTATTAAGGAAAATATTCTTGTTTAATACTCTTATTGACTAAATTCTGTAATGACTTTTTGTTTTAGATTTCTCATACTGGCTATACCGGTCTTTATAATGTATTTGTTTATCTTTTGCAAAAAACAGGAACCAAAATAAATTTTCAATACCGTAAGCGAGGATCACTTTGTGACAAGTTGGGGTGACTTTATTACACAAAACATCACATTTAAATATCCCCCTATTTCAGTGGGATGTTTCAGATAATCAGTGGTGCCAATTGAACCACTGGACATTAATAATAGCCTCCTTGAAATAGAAGGGAATGTAAATAACAGTGAAGAAACCTGTGTCACAAATTCACTCCCGCTTACGGTACATATATGTCATAAACGAAAATAGGTTTGTCTTTAATTAAACACTGTATTTTTTTTTTCTCCAGCCAATAGAAATTGTGTTGCATCGGCGAATTTTTGGGTTGATGAGTGAGAACACTTTATGGNATTTTTTTTTCTCCAGCCAATAGAAATTGTGTTGCATCGGCGAATTTTTGGGTTGATGAGTGAGAACACTTTATGGGGGCTTTATGTGGAGCTGAGTGCGGGTGCCCTCGGGGTCTTCCTGTGAGAGCCCCCGAGCGCACCTGGCCACCACTACAATACGTCCTTAAGTGCTTCTTTTGGCCAGTATAAAGGCTATAATGTTTTTTTAATGGGGAAATTTTAATGATGGTTCTCAGAATATTAGAGATTAGTACATTATTCCATGAAAATACGAAAACCTGATGTTTATGCTTTTCCAGAAATGCCGTGTTTGGCAGCTAAATGTACGCGTAATTTTAGGGGAGATTCTGGATATATCTAACGGCCAAGATTTTTGGACACTGTGTGGCCTACGTGCTTTTTTTTTTTTTTTTTTGCAATGACAGAAGGAACTCATTAACAAAGTAAAGCGAAACATTATCCAAAACAACTAAATTTCTTCTAGAACGCTTCTGATATTAAGAGAAGCATTTGCAGGCCGATGTCTTTTAGATTTCCATCAAGATTTTCCACTGTTTTAGTAGGCGTTCTTTATATTGGTTTTGCGTGAACAATTAAAAATTTTATTTACACAAATATTTTGTATGCTGTTTTAGTTCTGAACATAGGGACATTCCACCTTTTCTGTCTTTACCACTATAAATGTAAAAACTGAAGGGAGAAAACAGAGTATATGTAGCTAAATACAAGCGTTGCGTGAACAGAGGAGGACAGTAAAAGGGAGGGACCAAAAACATCACTTCCATTTGTTTCTAAATGCACGTCAGAGAATGTATTCTTCTCGAGCATATTCAATTGAAAGTATGTTTTNCATCACTTCCATTTGTTTCTAAATGCACGTCAGAGAATGTATTCTTCTCGAGCATATTCAATTGAAAGTATGTTTTTCGTCAGGTGTTGTTTTGTTTAGTTTGTTTACATATACCCGACGGGCTTCTGTAGAATTTACACTGGGGGATCCATAGCGATGTTCAGCATATAATAACAGTTTATAAAAGTACTTGTAATTTTTTTCAAACACTGTAACAATNCATCACTTCCATTTGTTTCTAAATGCACGTCAGAGAATGTATTCTTCTCGAGCATATTCAATTGAAAGTATGTTTTCCGTCAGGTGTTATTTTGTTCAGTTTGTTTACATATACCCGACGGGCTTCTGTAGAATTTACACTGGAGGATCCATAGCGATGTTCAGCATATAATAACAGTTTATAAAAGTACTTGTAATTTTTTTCAAACACTGTAACAATGATCGATTGGTAGTTTCTCCGCATATTCTTTTTCAATTTATTGAATTTCCATAATAATTTTTATTCGAGAAATAATTACATTACGCAAAGTGATATAGAACACTGATATACTTTTAAAAATACTCTATAGCGAGTTCATAGGCTGAAAAACACATCAACACCTATTAAAAGGGTAATGAAGTAATATTAAGATGTGCTAGTTTTTTATACAAGTTTCTGACTACCATTTCACCGAATTGATGATCATATTACCGTTGCATCAAATGCTCGTTTGTGCACCCACCGAATATGCCTCATGATTGTGCGCCAGTTACTGTCGCCTAATAGGAATCTTTCATGCCGGCTTGCATAGTGTTTAGTATACCGGATCAAGCACCGGACCTTACAGAAGCTCGTACAAGAGCAAGTACGGCGGCAGGTATCGTATAATATCGTCTTATTTGAGTAAGCTGTGTACAGCTTTTTGTCTTCAACGGTTGATTGTACAGATATAGATAGTTTTGAATATTAATTAGTGTACGGAAGAAAACTTATTAAGGTCAAAAAACAATACGTTCATGTGGGCGGTGATACTGAAATCCACCATCTATCGGTGACCTGGTCGAGAGATTCCAGATTCAAATACCTGGTAGGCCATAAAAGTATTTACGGTATTTATGATTAAATTCAAGTCATTTTAGCACATAGGACACTCCCGGTCAGGAGAAATGTATGGAAGCATGCATGAAATAATAATTACAGTCGGTTGGCAGACAAGCATTGTTTGTAACCCCCACACCGTCGGTAGCTGGCAATGTGCGATCCAACTGAAACTCGTAAACAAATTTTGTTTTCAAAAATATGTATGTGGNTGAAACTCGTAAACAAATTTTGTTTTAAAAAATATGTATGTGGACAATGTTATCTCAAAGTTTATGTTGTTGTTCTAATATACAGAAAACCTTTAACGGCTCAGAGATGGAATGAAGTTGTATTGAATGTGACGCTAAGACCAATTCTTCGTGGTTACTGAAGAATACACATAGGTAATTGCTCGAAGCCAGTTGTTCANTGAATGTGACGCTAAGACCAATTCTTCGTGGTTACTGAAGAATACACATAGGTAATTGCTCGAAGCCAGTTGTTCATTAATTAACTGGAGTTGATTGGCTCTAATTGAGCGCGCTGCTCGCCTCTGAGTACTCACGGCCTTGGAGCTTGCCGATGATTAATGATTGTTGCTCTTGTCACCCGACACACATATTTTCCCTCGATCGGAGAAGCCCCTGGACATTCCACAGCTCCGAGTTTACTCGTGCAGTAGAATCCGTACGTAACGTACCGAGTATCTTTTTTCCTTTCTGTGCACTCTAAGTTCGCATCAGTGGAAAATCAATGATTCGCAGTCAGATTCAACTACTCGAATCAGTGAAAACGGCTCCACTTAGTATCGGTGGAAAACCACTAGTTGTTACAGTGAAACAATTTCACTGATTGAATAAATGATAGCCAACTGCACGCCCTGTTCTTTGATTCTCCAATCGTTCTCTCAGTTTACCTACGACCTTGATGTAGTACTTCTGAATTATGGTTAGAGGCTCAGGTCAATTTGTACACTAACCATGATACCAGCAAGATTATACAACAGATTTCTCTTTCAGCAAAGCCCAGCAGCAAATTAAACCACATAAAATAACAAGGCAAGGTAATTTTTTTCCCGGAAGCATCAACTATACATATCCACTATGTATAGAGACTCAGGGGTGTCCAGTCCCATTTCTTAAGGGAGCATGGTACATATATAAACGCTACAGAGTTTAATCGTATTTCCCAAGCTTATGGAGGCCAATATAGATAAATTATGAAATGGCAACCCTGCCAGATTGTTTTACTAACTACGTGAGCAAATATTTTTTCAGAGAGGTGTTTTTTCTGTCGAACTATTTCTAGTGCTCTAAAAATGTTTGTGTTAGCGGCACAATATATGCTAAATAAATGCTCCAATATTGCAAAATAGTTACTCATAAAGTGGTAAAAACCTGTCATCTAGTATTGCTCTCTTTAAGTCTCTCTGTGTTGGCTTCCAGAAATATGTAGAATTCAATTGACGTAATTTGGAGTTATTTTTTGTCCCACGCCCTCTTAAAAGTCACACGTGGTATGATGTGCTGCATATGTGTTAACCGCAGTGCGCGGTGGTATCTGAGTCGTGTGTGGTGACGCAGGTGTGGAGGCTGGCGGGTGCGCAGATCGGCCGCTTCTGCCGCGGCTACCCGGCCACCCTGCTGCAGCAGTTCCGGCCGCGCTACCACACCGAGGACAACGAACTGCCCGAGGAGGACGCCGGAGGCGACGCCGCCCGCGACGACGACGACGACCCCTTCCTGCAGCAGCACGTGCGCGCCAAGCGGCAGGTCGCCAGGACATACCCGCGCCGCTTCAAGGGCCAGACGCAGACGCAGTATGTCTCCTTCCAGAGCGGCGGCAGCGGCAAGGCGGAAGCTGAGTCCAGTCCGGACATATCCCGGGCCCACGTCAGTGAGTGCGGCCACGCGTGGCCTTTGTTGCTCCAGCCTGCCTGCCGGGGACAGCCCTCAAAATAAACAACACTGCGCAAGGGGCGGAGCCATTACAGGATTCCTCCGCGTTTCTTACACTAGTTTCGTGGCTCGACATACTACTGGAGACAAGCTAGACTTGTCAAGAACCACCTGTCGCCAAGTAGGGCTGTGCGACATCCACTTTTCAATATAGTTTCTAAACATGTTGACCATATTGGTATTGGTGCGATATATCACATCCAGAGAGTACTGAAAATCGATAGCTATATATCGCAAATATTGCTTATATTGACATCGTAAATATAATATCGCATATCGCCAACATCTCATATATCACCAACATCGCGATATAGAATATATTGCTTTACACTATTGGGCCATATCACAGTTGCGATATTTTATAAATATTGTTTCGTTATAGATATGTTACCATTTCGCACAGTCTTATCGTTAAGGACAGCAAGTATGTAGCTGTATCCAGTTAAAACACAGGTTTACGCTAAATAACATGGGAAAATGTGTCACTTCTTCAATGCTCCAGAATCACTTATTATCCTCTACTCAACATGAATTCTTTTGGGATTTAGTTGGGAATGTTTGAGACGACTGTTCGTGATTATTGGGTGTTTCTGGTGTAGACAGAAAAAGTAGACGCTCCCTCCAACTTGACACACCTTTGTGGCACACATGTGAGATTTAAAGAAATAAAAATAAAAAGCGCGATGGTACCGTGGCCACACAAACGACTCATCGAGCACACGAGAGCAGTTACAGAGCTGCCAAATACATTACAGACTAATACCGGAGAGCTTGGGGAAATTTAGCGACAAAACCTGGCGATTGTGTTTAGTAATGTATCCTACTGAATTAATAGTTGAGATACTTACATACCAGACTCGGAGACAGCTTTCTTTACTCTTTGACTTATTTTTTGCGGAACGATAGCCAAAATACAACGCTGAAGTCAAAACCTTAACGCGCCAAAGAAATACAAGAGGAAAATGTATGATAACAGTTACGAATTACACATAATTTATAAAACTATTACCAAAGATGTATTGTAGTACCAACTCTTACCAGTAAGTGATGCGGTGGTGTAGTGGTTAGACTACTCGCCTCCCACCTAGGCGAACCGGGTTTGGTTCTCGGCTGAGTCGCTCCAGGATTTTTGCATGTGTCAAACACGGAACTAGCTCCAAAAACGCGGAGAAACTCTGAATTCGAAAACTCGGAGAAACTCTGTAATGGCTTCGTTACTTCTAGATAATTGGTTAAGGGCGTTGGCCAGGGAACAATTTATTTTATATTTTGTACCACATAGTGTTCACCTTTTAGACATTATCTTTGATTACTTTCTCATTGAAGAAAAAAATTGAACTATAGTTTTCGCATGAATGCATGTCAAAATCACAATTGTACTTTAGGAGTGTACCAAAAAAAAAAAGAAAACTTTCTTACGTACAGAAATGAGATAATTCACACTGAAAGAAGATGCCGAGAGTTACTTCAAGACGTTTATAAAATCGTAAAAGGAAATGTTTTTGCTATTTCAAAAAAATTGCTGAAAGTAAGTAAATTCTTGCATATTATTTATTTGTGGTTAGCCCTTATTTTTTTTATTTTTTTATTTTTTTGTGAAATACCTTTTGCTAAGGATACCATAAAATGAATTAAGACAAGACCTTTGAGTTGCACTTGTTGAATTTTCTGCGGAAAATTTGCTTTATTTTATTTGTGTATCACAAACACAGTACAATTTTT
>NQII01000965.1:318356-399641 GCA_002778355.1 Clitarchus hookeri | reverse complement strand
AACTGTAAAACATGCTTTCAATGCCTTTGGGAATAATAACACACAAAACAGAGTATAGCTGGCTTTTCATGGCAGCTGCAACTGACAAACAAGGGCTGTGACTGGAGTAAATAGAGACCCGGAAGCCTGGCCTACAAGGCAGTGAATAAGTGCATTTTTCCAGCCTCTTAGTTAAATAAATTTGTCTGAATCAGTCATGTGGTGGTGGGGTAAGGTGGGATATTATTATGGTTCCAGGTGGCTCCCAAGGGATGGGGCAGGCCCAGAGCCAAACCGGTGCAGACGACTGTGACGGCTGCTATGGCGGTGCCTACCCTGGAGCTGCAGGCGGTGTAGCCCCTGGCCAGCTACGGCCACCTCCGTATGGGCCTGGTGAGTACAACTTTCAGTGCCTACCATGTACACATTTTACTACCCATCATTTACACACACCAACACCAACATAAACACATTGGACACCAAAACAAGTCAAAACCAGTATTTCTGTGCCATCTTTTTTCTGGTAGAGCAAGAAAACATTTCAAATTTAAGGATTTGTAGGAAATGCTACGAGACAACAAATATGAAGGTTCCTAATGGCATAGCAGTAAGCACGCTGGTCTTCCCTGTACTTTGGATGTGATTTAAGTTTAAGAATGAATGATAAAAAGGATAGGTATGTATACTTAGAGTTCTTCCACATTAATCAACATGTACATTTTGTTGTTTCTTCAGCAAGGTTAATGTGTCAATCTTTCAGTGGCTGACAGTTATCTCTCAGAAGTTCCAAAAATGTGACCAGAATTAATATTTTATGAAATATTATTGGTGAAAAAGATTTCACATAATTGATTTGTGCTGTAGGAACATTCCACGTATAAAAAGCATGTTGCCTATTGACTAAAATATTACACTAATATCTGGCAGTGTGTGGCACACCATGGACCACACATTGCCAACAGATGAACACAGCTTTTCATGCCCATTCCTTGCTGTGCCAAGTCCACNTGGCACACCATGGACCACACATTGCCAACAGATGAACACAGCTTTTCATGCCCATTCCTTGCTGTGCCAAGTCCACTCCACCCAACTACATTACTCACTACCATGTTGACTGGATACCATAAAGAAAAACAAAATCCTTGAGAAAATGTACANTCCACCCAACTACATTACTCACTACCATGTTGACTGGATACCATAAAGAAAAACAAAATCCTTGAGAAAATGTACAAAAACAGAGTTTTATAAAAATTTTTGTTAACCATCAACTAAAATTGTGTAGTATAGTTTGCCTTTATAACGTGAGGAAATAATATTATGATACAAGTTTCCGAGAGCTTTTTGATCATCTACTATTTGGATTATTCCTATAAGAAATCAAGGTGCAGCAAGACACTATCCACTCTTCTGCCTAGTGTCATATTTCCACCAGGTGGTGCTACTATACCATCAAAGAGCATTCTTATGAAAGTAGCAGGTGGGCTGTGCAGAAGAAGCCCATCATATTAACACAACTGGCCAAATGTATGCCATGCCACAGCAACAGCACCCACCAAGATGCTGAGAAAACAGCCTAACATATCCTTGGTATCCCATAGTCATCTTCCCGGTGTCCATAGACAACTGACTGGCTAGGGTATGCCCAAGCTCCAAATTAGCAGGCAATAGAGAACTGTAGTTATCACTGTTTGAGCTCTGAGCTGCCCAGACACACAAAGAATAAAGGTTGCCACCCCACGTTTACATTGCTGTTCTCATCAGTGAAATTACTGTACTGCATTTGGCAGTACTAACCACTAGCAAAAAGTCACACACATGTAATCCCCATTTGTTGTAAGGTAGGTGGGTAGAACTTAGTCTTTTCGAAATTGGCTCATTACAGACGGAAAAAAAATGCTTGGACTAGCAGGGAAAAAAAAAGGACATTTGCCATCACCTGTGTAAAAGAACCCTGCTAACATCAGTCTAGAGTGATTTTGGAAAACCNGAAAAAAAAAGGACATTTGCCATCACCTGTGTAAAAGAACCCTGCTAACATCAGTCTAGAGTGATTTTGGAAAACCGAGGAAAATAGAAATCAGGATGATCAGACTATGAATCAAATCTAGGTTGTCCTTACTGCAAGCCCAGTGTGTTACTACTGTGTGTTGTCATACCTCCTGTGTTTGCTTTGGACCCATTCCTGACATACAAGCACAAGAGAGACAAACAGGAACATGCCCTGCCTGCACTGTGGTTGAGGCATTAAAGGAATGCAGCAGCAGAGTGACAGTTACCACTGCAATCAACAAGACATCTACTGCCAACTTTGTGATGAGAAGTGTGTGTTATANAGCAGCAGAGTGACAGTTACCACTGCAATCAACAAGACATCTACTGCCAACTTTGTGATGAGAAGTGTGTGTTATATGTGATACAGTGCTTATATACCCAAGTGATCCCTGATTCTCACTGTTCCCAATGTCAATGCCAAATAACAACATATGAAATAAACATGCAGTTACCATGTTAATTTAATAATATAATTTCAAAGACAAATTATGACCATAATTCTGTGGGCCTCTGCTAATTTGACTAAAATAATGGTCATGCATGAACACTGAACTGACTCACTTTCGGCAACCGTTCTAAACAGCATGCAAGCAGTGGTGGTGACAATATTTTTTCTGTATATTTGATTTAAGAAAGAAAAAATACTTTCTAATACGTTTCTTCCGTTTTNGTGGTGGTGACAATATTTTTTCTGTATATTTGATTTAAGAAAGAAAAAATACTTTCTAATACGTTTCTTCCGTTTTAGGAATTTGAAGATTAGCACATACTATTTGTTGTGAATATTAAAATATTAACTTGACTATTGTTTGTGGTAACCCCTCAAGTTTTTACTCGCTGCTGTATTGCCATCGCGCAGTTGATTGCTGGTAATCAAGCTCGACGGACACTGTTCCCATGAGGAATCTTCAAATTTGAGCATAAACAAATTATGTTAATTCTGTTCACCTTTAAATTTATTTGCAAACGCATTTTACCTTTTTTTCATCCCCCACAAATGCTGTTCTCAACCGCAGTCCAATAATTCATTTTTAAATAGCTCATTATGTGAACTTCCCATTTTGCTTGGCCAGCTTAAACAGCCAGACTGCATTATGCAACTGACCCATAGGCCAGTTGATCTTTGCTTTCTCCAGATAGGTAAAATAATTTCTGAATAATGTACAGTATTTTTGTATAGATTTTGCATAGCTAAAAGTGTTTGTCCACATGTGTTAATTTTACTATGTAGAGACAGTGCATGCAAGATGGAGTCACATGCATATCCCCATGTAACATGTGTGTGTAATAAATAAATGACTCAATGCTCTCCTGTTTGCTTTGGGCATGCATTCAAATACACGCTTATGTTCACATAATTAAATATTTAGCATGTTCAACATTGGGAATAGTAAAGTATTGGTTAATTATCAGCATGTGACAGTGTAGTGCTGCCATCTTAAGTTACAGTTAAAAGATACTCTGCCACAATACTACACCCCAAGATTGTTGCCTACCCTGGCCAAGCTGAAATGCTGGGTGGAGCCCATTTTAATCTCAACCTCTAAAAGTCTCTCAGCACAATGGCAACATGTGCCACCTCACTCAGTTCTCATTCAGTGGCACTGCTTAGTTTAACAAGAGACCTTCCACATTATCAACAGTTTGGAGTTCACTTCAATAATATCTTTTAGTACAATGTTGCTTAAACTTTTATTAACTAAGTGTTAATATTTTNCAGTTTGGAGTTCACTTCAATAATATCTTTTAGTACAATGTTGCTTAAACTTTTATTAACTAAGTGTTAATATTTTTCCAGTAGTTGGCAAAGAAATAAATATTCAGCAGTGTCTTTGGATACATATAATTGACCAACTAAACATTAGTCTTTTTGTCACACACATACTATTTATACAAATAAAAATCTTGAAACAAATTTTTTCCAACTTCCTCTGATACAATTNCAGTTTGGAGTTCACTTCAATAATATCTTTTAGTACAATGTTGCTTAAACTTTTATTAACTAAGTGTTAATATTTTCCCAGTAGTTGGCAAAGAAATAAATATTCAGCAGTGTCTTTGGATACATATAATTGACCAACTAAACATTAGTATTTTTGTCACACACATACTATTTATACAAATAAAAATCTTGAAACAAATTTTTTCCAACTTCCTCTGATACAATTNATTTTTGTCACACACATACTATTTATACAAATAAAAATCTTGAAACAAATTTTTTCCAACTTCCTCTGATACAATTCGGTATTTTCTACAGAAAACTGAGCATTATATATCAACAATGTAAAATGTAGGAAGGAAAAGAATACAGATTTAAAAAACTAATGAAAAACTGCTACTTTAATTTGAATTTACACTACATTCTATATTGATATTATTATGTCCTCAAAATAACATAAACTCATACCTAAAAATCTGGGTTCAGTGCTCATTAATATTCAGTAACCATTACTGATAATTATCCAATAACATATTTTAACATTGCAGGTGCAGGAAGACCAGGCATTCTTGGACAACCTGGCGCAATTGGAGGTATTGGAGAAGGTGGCAGACTTCCAGGGTACCCAAGCCAGTACCCAGGGCTGCAAGGGCCAGGCCTACCTGGTTCTCAAACAATAGGAGGTCCTGGAGGAGGAGTTGGAGTGGCAGGTTACCCTGGGCAAATACCTGGTCTGCAAAGGCCCGGAGCAGACACAGCAATCCCAGGCTACCCAGGACAACGTCCAGGAGTTGGTGGAATATACAGGCCATCTGAAGCAGGAATACCTGGATATCCAGGGCAAGTTCCAGGATTACAAGGACCTGGAGATGGCAGGGGCATATCTGGTTACCCAGGACAAATCCCTGGTACAGGTGGTGTAACAAGTTACCCTGGCCAAGTTCCTGGTGCAGGTGGTATTGTGGGTCCTCCTAGGCAAGTTCCTGGTAGAGGTAGTGTAGCACATCCTTCTGGAACAGTTCCCATTGCAGGAGGTCGGGACCATTACCCTGGACAAGTTCCTGGTGCAGGTGGTGTACCAGGATACCCTGGTCAAGTACCTGGTGAACATGGTATGTCAGGATACCCTGGTCAAGTACCTGGTGAACATGGTATGTCAGGATACCCTGGTCAAGTGCCTGGTGTAGGAGGTATGCCAGGATACCCTGGTCAAGTACCTGGAGCAGGTGTGGCAGGATACCCTGGTCATGTACCAGGATATCCTGGTCAAGTACCCAGTGCAGGAGGTGTACCAGGATATCCTGGTCAAATACCTGGTGCAGGTGGTGTGCCAGGATACCCTGGTCAAGTACCTGGTGCAGGTGTAACAGGATACCCCAGTCAAATACCAGGTGCAGGTGTGGCAAGTTATCCTGGTCAAATACCTGGGGCAGGTGTGGCAGGATACCCTGGTCAAATACCTGGTGCAGGTGTAGCAGGATACCCTGGTCAAATACCAGGTTCAGGTGTAGCAGGATACCCCAGTCAAATACCAGGTGGAGGTGTGGCAAGTTACCCTGGTCAAGTACCTGGAGCAGGTGTGGCAGGATACCCAGGTCAAGTACCTGGTGCAGGTCATGTACCAGGATATCCTGGTCAAGTACCTATTGCAGGAGGTGTGCCAGGATATCCACATCAAGTACCTGGTATAAGTGGTGTAGCAGGTTACCCTGGTCAAGTACCTGGTAGAGGTGGTGCAGCAGGTTACCCTGGTCAAGTACCTGGTAGAGGTGGTGCAGCAGGTTACCCTGGTCAAGTACCTGGTAGAGGTGGTGCAGCAGGTTACCCTGGTCAAGTACCTGGTAGAGGTGGTGCAGCAGGTTACCCTGGTCAAGTACCTGGTACAGGTGGTGCAGTAGGTTACCCTGGCGAAGTAACTGGTGCGGGTGGTGTGCCAGGATACCCTGGTCAAGAACCAGGACCTGAAAGTGTAGCAGGACACCCTGGTCAAGTGCCTGGTGGAGGTGTGGCAGGGTATCCTGGTCAAATACCTGGCACAGGTGTGGCAGGATACCCTGGTGCAGGTGTAACAGGATACCCTGGTCAAATACCAGGTTCAGGTGTAGCAGGATACCCCAGTCAAATACCAGGTGCAGGTGTGGCAAGTTATCCTGGTCAAATACCTGGTGCAGGTGTGGCAGGATACCCTGGTCAAATGCCTGGTTCAGGTGTAGCAGGATACCCTGGTCACATACCAGGTTCAGGTGTAGCAGGATACCCCAGTCAAATACCAGGTGGAGGTGTGGCAAGTTACCCTGGTCAAACACCTGGTGTAGGTGTGGCAGGGTACCCTGGTCAAACACCTGGTGTAGGTGTGGCAGGACACCCTGGTCAAATACCTGGTGCTGGTGTGGCAGGATACCCTGGTCAAATACCTGGTGCAGGAGTGGCAAGTTACCCTGGTAAAATACCTGGTGCAGGTGTGGCAGGATACCCTGGTCAAATACCTGGTGCAGGTGTAACAGGATACCCTGGTCAAATACCAGGTTCAGGTGTAGCAGGATACCCTGGTCAAACACCTGGTGCAGGTGTGGCAGGATACCCTGGTCAAATACCTGGTGCAGGCGTGACAGGATACCCTGGACAAGTACCCAGTACAGGAGGTGTGACAGGATACCCTGGTGCAGGTGTAGCAGGATACCCTGGTTCAGGTGTAGCAGGATACCCTGGTTCAGGTGTAGCAGGTTACCCTGGACAAGTCCCTGGAGTTCCAGGTTTGGTTCNTCAGGTGTAGCAGGATACCCTGGTTCAGGTGTAGCAGGTTACCCTGGACAAGTCCCTGGAGTTCCAGGTTTGGTTCCTGGTGGACTTGTAGCACCACCTGGTTACCCGGGGCATGTTGCTGGCGGTTGTATAATCCAAGGTGGAGTATGCGTACCTGGCACAAGTTCTGGAGCCAGAGAAGGAGACTCCCAAACACAAACATCTGTCCATCACTCTAGCAATGGGACACGAGCAACTGCTACATCTCAAGGTAAAATTGGAGAAGGTGTTGCACAAGCTCAAGTCAGTGGACTTTATTCTGGCTCAGGTTCCTTCTCTGCACAGGCACAAACTGCTGACAGAGACAGAGCTGCCCAGAGCCAAGTAATTGGAAATAAGCAGGGATCTACTAGCACTGCTCAAGGTCAAGCTGGGACAGGTAAGTCTCAGTCACAAGTACAGTTTGGTTCCGATGATGGTGCTACAATGGCTGAGGCCCAGAATGATGGATGGAATCATGGCACTAACACCCAAGTACAAGCTGGCTCTCAAGGAGGAATGGCTGATGCACAAGCTAAGGGTCCAGGAAGCACATCTAGCCAAGCTCAGGTTGGTTTCAAACCATACAAACGAAATGGCGGCAATGGTCAAACAATACCATTCCAAGGAGGAGGTAGTGCTTCTTCACAAAGCGGTGCATATTCTGGACAATCACAAACCCAGGTACAAGGCTCATTCAGGCATGGAATTTCTTACAGTGGAGCTGCACAAGCAGGAACTGGGAACTTCAACGGTCGTACGAGTGGACCTGCAGCATCACTCGGATCTCGCAATGGAGCAAATAGTCTGTCACGTAACAGCAGAACAGCTTCATCCTTTGGAAGCAATTTCCATAACTTCAACACAGATAATTTTAACGATTTGGTATCAACAACTGAAAAAAATGAAAATGAGGATACAGTTACAGATGAACCAAAGAGTCCATCAAAAAATGATGGGAACACAAATTCAGTACATACTGATGGTTTAGATACAGGACTAGGTGAAGTTAGTGAAGGACAAAGCAAATTGGGTGGTGCTTATGAAGGTACTTACCAAGAAGGTTCCAGCCAAAATGGTTACAATAGTCGGCCGCATGAAACACATGGTGCTGATGAAGACAGCTATCAGTCAGGGCAGAACAGCTATAACTCTCTGCAACATGGAACTCATACTGCTGGACCAGACTCTGAAACAGAAGATGAATACTCTCAACCATTACAGCCACAACATAATTTTAATCCTGCAGTTGCTGAACATGGAACAAGAACATATATGGCAGGCTCTGAAGAATCACCAAACCAGTTTGAAATTGAGGGTAATCGTGAATCCATCACTCAGCCAACAACCTCCGTAAATGAATACGACCAGTACGAGGACTCAGAATATGAAGAAGTAACAGAACACGAGGGAAAACCAATGACAGGAAATGATCGACACATGGCACAAATGGGTAACGTAGAAGTTGAAATGCAACCATCAAGTATATCCACTAGACATGGCACAGTAACATTCAATGGTGATAGTAGCAAGGTTGTTACAGCTGGTCAGTCAGGTGGCCCAAGCCAAACTCAGCTAACACACGTGGGTCCACTCGAGAACAAAGATGCTCATGTCATACAAGACTCGGACAGTGGGCAGCATCATGTGAGTGCTGGAGATGTGCTCCAACCAGGACAGCATGTTTCTGGCTATACAATACCCCCAGGTCTGCGTGGTCGGGTTTTGTCAGTAGCCGGGAGTCCATCACATACCATAGCCGGAGCACCAGATGGAGGCCATGCACAGACGCAAACAGTAGTGATCACACCTGGCTCTGGCAACTTGACCTATTCCAATCCTCGCACAGGATACCGTACTCAGCTAGTACCTGCTAGTCATACCTACCTCAGGAATGGCAGAAGGCCTACACGCATAATCAGGCCACATACTTATGGAACACAAGAATCAAAATACAAAGCACCAGTGCTAAGATCCATGGCAGATGACTATGATACTCAAACACCTGATAGTTTTGTGACTGTGACAAAGAGTGTGACGGGCAAGTTGGACAATGGGAAGCAACAATCTGACAATACAGACGGTAAGAAGTTCACACACACTTATTACACCAAATCTTCAACGTGTGGTTACTTCACTTTCTCGTGCAACGTCGTCTATGGGTCAAATGNTTCACTTTCTCGTGCAACGTCGTCTATGGGTCAAATGGAAGAACAAAGATCTGCAAACCAAATCCACCAACAAATGCTGATGGTAGCCCATGCTGCTGTTAAAGACTGTGTTATGAGAACTTATTTTCACTGCCGACTATTAAGTTAAATGACAGTATCAGTAACTGTTCAGAAACTCTTTTATTGTAACTAGTTGACATTTGTTACGTGTTTTTATATTTGAACAGTTATGTTTACACATATTTCTATCCAACAGTACCTCTCAAAGGAAAAATATGCATAGTGGTGATTACTACAAGTCTGAGTAATTAAGGCATTGTAACAGATACCTATGTTTCAAAACGAAACTTTTTTAACATAATTTCAAAATGTGTACCAAAAATAATAAATATAAAAAATTAAATTAATGTTTATTTAAGGAAGTAACATTCTCCTTCCCTTTCAAAAATCTGTAATGCATAATAAACAAAATGCTAAAAAATTACAGTTTATGTTACAATATATATTGTAATACATTAGTCAGTTTTCAAGATCATTAAACCAAAATAGCTAGCTTTCAATTATTTTTAAACTGCTGAAACTAAAATACTTTTTTTTGTATTACTGCACTCCAGAAAAAATAAATTTTGTAATTAAACTATTTGTTCACTCTATTGTTCTAAATATAAAATATAACCATTCAAAGCTTGCTCGCACAAATTATANGGAAAAATATGCATAGTGGTGATTACTACAAGTCTGAGTAATTAAGGCATTGTAACAGATACCTATGTTTCAAAACAAAACTTTTTTAACATAATTTCAAAATGTGTACCAAAAATAATAAATATAAAAAATTAAATTAATGTTTATTTAAGGAAGTAACATTCTCCTTCCCTTTCAAAAATCTGTAATGCATAATAAACAAAATGCTAAAAAATTACAGTTTATGTTACAATATATACTGTAATACATTAGTCAGTTTTCAAGATCATTAAACCAAAATAGCTAGCTTTCAATTATTTTTAAACTGCTGAAACTAAAATACTTTTTTTTGTATTACTGCACTCCAGAAAAAATAAATTTTCTAATTAAACTATTTGTTCACTCTATTGTTCTAAATATAAAATATAACCATTCAAAGCTTGCTCGCACAAATTATATTTTACATCCTGAAATTATTATAGTATCACATCAGTAAATTGTGACAATATTTGGTTACCAACAATTATAAACTCCTACAAAAAATTACAAGAGGTTACAGATATAACAAATGAGCCTACTTCCCTCTACATGGACACAAAAAATGTTGACGAAGTTCTTAAAAGGTTAGATGGTAGATGGGTCTTGGCATCACATTGACAGTGATATCATTAAAAACAGAACTAGAAACAAATGTAATACTAATGAGATAATTACAAATACACACGTGTCTTACTTGAGACTCGAACCCAAAACACCTCATACTGTAAGATGGCATGCAACCAACTACATTGTGGAGGTAGAATTCAGAGCATAAACTTTGTTTATAATCAGTCGAAAGTTTTGGTAAACTAGGTTTACCAATCTCAAATATTTACAGGAACATCATTTTGAAAACAAGTGTACGAGTCACTTCAATCATGTGAGTTTACATGGCCCACGGTAGCAATAATTGTGTGCAGAATTTGGTGGAAATAGGTTGACTTGTTCCCAGGATATGGCATAAAGGCTTTATTATCTCTTTCGGTGCTACTGTACAAAATAGACTAAAAAATAATTGATTATTTCCTGAGATAAGACCAAACTTTATTTATTCTTATAGCATTATCTTACAAAATTATGGACAAAAGAGGCTCTGTGTAGACACATTTTATTGTTGTACAAGACACTGCCAGCATAAAAAGTTAAGTTGAAATTTTAAAAAAAAGTGTGTCTAGCCCATTAAAAAAAAATGTCAGTTTTCATAGCCTACTGTAGTACTACTTGTTTGCCAAATTTGATGGCAATTGTTTGTTTTCCAAGATGACAAAACATGATTTATTTGTGTGCCGCTATCTTTTAAAGTGGTGGGGAAAAGGGGCCCCGGGTATACAATTTGATGGCTGTAATAAATGCTTGTAGCATACATAGTTAAGTTGAAATTTGTTCCATAGTTTAGAGAGAGTGCAGTAATCTAAAAAGTTTATATGCATGCAATCTTGAAAATAAGTGTCTAAAACATGTCTGTTAAAATGACCTACTACTTGATTGTCAAATTTAGTTAAATTGGTGTATCTTTTNGCATGCAATCTTGAAAATAAGTGTCTCAAACATGTCTGTTAAAATGACCTACTACTTGATTGTCAAATTTAGTTAAATTGGTGTATCTTTTTTATGAGATATNTGGAAATAGGTTGACTTGTTCCCAGGATATGGCATAAAGGCTTTATTATCTCTTTCGGTGCTACTGTACAAAATAGACTAAAAAATAATTGATTATTTCCTGAGATAAGACCAAACTTTATTTATTCTTGTAGCATTATCTTACAAAATTATGGACAAAAGAGGCTCTGTGTAGACACATTTTATTGTTGTACAAGACACTGCCAGCATAAAAAGTTAAGTTTAAATTAAAAAAAAAAGTGTGTCTAGCCCATTAAAAAAAATGTCAGTTTTCATAGCCTACTGTAGTACTACTTGTTTGCCAAATTTGATGGCAATTGTTTGTTTTCCAAGATGACAAAACATGATTTATTTGTGTGCCGCTATCTTTTAAAGTGGTGGGGAAAAGGGGCCCCGGGTATACAATTTGATGGCTGTAATAAATACTTGTAGCATACATAGTTAAGTTGAAATTTGTTCCATAGTTTAGAGAGAGTGCAGTAATCTAAAAAGTTTATATGTATGCAATCTTGAAAATAAGTGTCTAAAACATGTCTGTTAAAATGACCTACTACTTGATTGTCAAATTTAGTTAAATTGGTGTATCTTTTTTATGAGATATNCAAACATGTCTGTTAAAATGACCTACTACTTGATTGTCAAATTTAGTTAAATTGGTGTATCTTTTTTATGAGATATAACACAAAAACTTTATTTTTCATGTGATTCTATCTTACAAAATGGTGGGGAAAAGAGGTTATGTATTGACACATTTGATACTTGCAATAGATACTTTCAGCAGAACAAGTTAGGTCGAAATTGGTCAAATGGAATTGTTACACGCTCACTGCTCTTCATCACTTCCCTTGCCAGTCCCGGTTGTGCGAGTGAAGGAGTGTGTAAAGGTCATGGAGATTACATACTAAGCGTGCAGATATCTACAAAGGCAAGCCGCAGCATGTCACCGCGATAAGCCTTGTGTGCTCCTGACCTACAGTGGATTGAATTTCTGTGGTTATCTGTGAAATAATGTTCTGGTTAATTGCCCTTGCCTCTCTCAGTGAGGATGCAGGCAACCTTCCAGATCAGATCAGCGAGACTACTTAAGCTGCGACAGGCCTCTGAGCTGACAGTTTGAGTTTTGAGAGCAGGGAGTTTGGAGGACTGTATGACCTTAAGCGACAGGTGTGCAAAGACAAGCCAGCAGAGCGTCAAGTGGCAACAAGAATGAACAGTGGGAGTGTGAGGTCTCAGACTGCGAGCATTGGTACAGTGGAGAGAGAGACTGACGTGCAGGACTTTTGAACTGGATGCGTGAGTGCAAGACATTTGGAATGATGACACTACACAGATTGCATGTGCGTAAATAATGAGTGTGAATTAATTGACTATAATCAACATAGAGACATTGGCAAGGACTTTAATTGGAATTGAGATAGATATTAAATACTGCACTCAATGAGAATAAAACATGCAATAGTAGGGACAGATAGTTTAATAAAGTAAATAACAGCTGTGTNTAAATACTGCACTCAATGAGAATAAAACATGCAATAGTAGGGACAGATAGTTTAATAAAGTAAATAACAGCTGTGTGAATAAATTAATAACCAAATTATGTTTTATTATTTTTTTTACACCTCCATCCCTTATGAAAAAGAAATATGCCCCTCCGGCATCTTCCAACACTGGTGTCAGAAGGGAGATGGAGGCATTTGATTGTAAATGCAGTTAGGCAATAGGCTAGTAATTAGTGATATTAAAACAAATGAATTAATTGCAATAGTTGCAGGCCAAAATATTAAGACTGTTTTGAGCAAGCATCACCATGAATGTTAACAATAAAAATGCCTGCAGAACTGGAAGCACTGCAAGCATTAATTGAGGCATTAAGTAGTCAAGTGAGCACAAGTGTAAATAGCTTGAGGGAAAATGTAAATGATGAAATCAATAATGCAAATAGCCAGATATTTAATGTCAGTGATTTAATAGATAGGAAAATAGAAGGCATTAGCGCAGTAGTGAATACAAGAATTGTCTACATGGACAATAAAATTGACAATGTCAATGAAAAAGTGGAGAGTGTAAACAAAAGGATGGACAGTGTCGAGAATGAAATGTATCACAAAATGAATGCATTAGAGAAGGAATGGCATGAATTTCTTCCGCAGCAGAGCTTTACTATCAACACATCGGCAGCCGAGAAAAGTGAGGAAGCAGTGCAAGTCGTAATCAATACAGGAACATTGGTGGATAGCCGGCAGTTCTGCGGCATTGGTGTTGTGCAGCCAAGAGTGGGAAAGGGAGTTGCAATTAAGTCCGTCCCTTACGATTGCCAGACTTCTTGGCGCGAGTACCAACACCAGTTTGAAATAGTCACCACCCTGAATGGCTGGTCAACCAAACAGCGACTTACTACTTTGCGGATGTACTGAAAGGTCCTGCACTGAGTATACTACAATCTCCGCCAGAGCGACAACGACTGGAGTACGCCACACTGGTGTTGGCATTGGAGTTTCAGTGACCGGTACTTGCAACATAACCATTATGCCAAACTGCGAAGCCACACCCAGCAAACCATGAGAGCCACTGCAGGATACGTGGCAAGAAATTGTGTGGTTCTCCCACCTATCTCTGGAAGGGTACTCCGAGGAGGCACACACCATCATTACATTCGGCTTCTGCATTGATACCATTGCTGACACAGAGGTACAGCAAGCGGTACATCTGGCTGCACCCCACAACATGTAGGATGCCCTGGTCCGAGCACTGGAAGTGGAGTCAGCAAGACAAGGAACCGCACCCCGACGTCAGGTAAGGGCAGTGATGCCGAATGAAGATGAGGAAGACAGCATGAAGAAGACACCGAAGGTGTTGAAGATGGCTGTGAAGGACATCGCTTCCAGGGTCCGTGCTACAGAACTTCGCCCCCCCCCCTTCCCCTAACTAAACGGCCTGAGTGTTGGTCATGTGGACAGCCAGGGCATCTGAGAGCCTACTATNTCTGGCTGCACCCCACAACATGTAGGATGCCCTGGTCCGAGCACTGGAAGTGGAGTCAGCAAGACAAGGAACCGCACCCCGACGTCAGGTAAGGGCAGTGATGCTGAATGAAGATGAGGAAGACAGCATGAAGAAGACACCGAAGGTGTTGAAGATGGCTGTGAAGGACATCGCTTCCAGGGTCCGTGCTACAGAACTTCGCCCCCCCCCCCTTCCCCTAACTAAACGGCCTGAGTGTTGGTCATGTGGACAGCCAGGGCATCTGAGAGCCTACTATNGCCCCCCCCCCTTCCCCTAACTAAACGGCCTGAGTGTTGGTCATGTGGACAGCCAGGGCATCTGAGAGCCTACTATCCACCACAACAACAGCAGCTATGTGTAGCACAACAGCAGCAGCAGAAATGGATGTAGCAGTGGGAAAAGAGGCAGAGAGAAGAAGAACAAATTGTTTAGATGAAAACACACAAAACCACTATGAAGAAAATTATGAGCTTTGTGCTTATGCCCAACAACTGAGAGACTGCATCTACGAGCTGATGCTGCAAGCCATACACCTCACAAAGCAGTTGGAAAATGCATATGGTGCTCTGCGCATGCTCTCCAGATGACCTGCGCACACTGTGCCACATAGCTGCGAAAGGAACCCACGGCATGGAGCCAGTGATGTGATGGCCCCTCTCAGCATTGGCTCCGAGGAAGGCAGAGGCAGTACCACGGAGCATGTGCTTTGGGAGGCGAAGAACTGGTTGTGTGAACTTGAGAAGGAGAATNGGAAGGCAGAGGCAGTACCACGGAGCATGTGCTTTGGGAGGCGAAGAACTGGTTGTGTGAACTTGAGAAGGAGAATTAATCAGTAGACACGAGCTGCCAGTGCTTCAGAGTACGTCAGACAAAGATCCAGCCACAACCTGCAGCTTCCACCAAGTACCAACACTTTTCAGATTGGTAGATGTAGTCTAATTGAAGGTGCAAGGGGAAATTCTTTAGTTGCATCATAATTTCAAACCGATAATGAAAGGATTAGTCCTTCTGTAAGGCACCANGGAAGGCAGAGGCAGTACCACGGAGCATGTGCTTTGGGAGGCGAAGAACTGGTTGTGTGAACTTGAGAAGGAGAATGAATCAGTACACACGAGCTGCCAGTGCTTCAGAGTACGTCAGACAAAGATCCAGCCACAACCTGCAGCTTCCACCAAGTACCAACACTTTTCAGATTGGTAGATGTAGTCTAATTGAAGATGCAAGGGGAAATTCTTTAGTTGCATCATAATTTCAAACCGATAATGAAAGGATTAGTCCTTCTGTAAGGCACCANGTGCAAGGGGAAATTCTTTAGTTGCATCATAATTTCAAACCGATAATGAAAGGATTAGTCCTTCTGTAAGGCACCAACTACCATATTCTAACAGATTGAGAAAATCCAACATAACAGCAGGGGAATATACCAAGAGTTTCCCAGACTCTTCTGTGGTTGTCCAAACACAGTAAGAGCCTTTTAGATGCAGTAACAAGATGAAGAACTGGTATGACAGGAATGTCTGGCAAAGTATTTCAAGGACAACTGTTGTGGCTATACAACCCACATAGGCTAAAAGAGTACTGCCGGAAGTTACAGAAATGTTGAGAAGGCCCCTACACGTTTCTGAATAATATCAATGATGTAGTCTTTCAGATTTGTCGTCAAGGCTCTACGGCAAAGTCAAAGGCTGCCCACATCGATTGACTGGCACTCTACGTGGGTACGAATGTTGCAGTCTATTCGGGACGAACAGACTTGAGGAGGGGGCAGTTATATATGCTAGCCGCTCTTCGTCGCTTCCCTTGCCGGTCCCAGTTGTGCGAGTGAAGGAGTGTGTGAAGGTCACTGTGGTTACGTAAGCAGTGCGTGGATATATACAAACGCAAGCTGCTGCGTGCCACCACAATAGACCTATTGCAACTCGTGTGCTCCTAACCTCCAGCGGATTGAATTTCTGAGGTTATTTGTGAAAGAATGTACTGATTCGTCACCCTTGCCTCTTTTTGAGAGACTCAGGGTGTGGGGAACCATCCAGATTGGGCCAGCGAGACTACGTAAGCTGCTACAGGCCTCCGAGCTGACAATTTGAGTTTTGAGAATTTGGAGGATTAACCAACCTTAAGAAACAGGTGTGCAAAGACAGTGAAGATGACAAGCCAGCAAAGCATGAAGTGGCGGCAAGAGTGAACTGCGGGAGTGAAGTCTGCGTACTGCGAGCATTAGTACAGTGGAGAGTGAGACTGACAGGCTGGTCTATTGAAATGGATGCACACGTGTAAGTCATTTAGAATGATAGCAATACACAGATTGGATATGTGTGAATTAAGTGACTAACAAATATAGACACTTTGATAAGGACTTCAATTAGAATTCAGATAGAAATTACATATTGCGCTTACTGAGAATAACAAGAGTATTTGTGGATATAGATAGTTAAATATTTGATAGCTGTATGAATAAATTAAAAATTAAATTAAGTTATTTTATGATTATTAAGACCTCCATCCCCCACAAACTCATATGCACTCCTCTGACATCCTGTAACAGAATGGTAGATATAGCAAATGAACCCTAATATATATATATATATATATATATCACCACATTTGTAAAATAAGTGCCTTATCAATATAAATTGCAAGTATTAACATGGCCTACAATAATATTACTAATATGCCCAATTTGGCAGGAATCGGTTGAGTAGTTCCCGAGATATAAAAAAAAAACCTTAATTTTTTCATGTTGCAATATTTTCAAACCGGTACATCAATAACATTATTGCTTTCTAAATACAATGCATGCATCATGCACTATCTATCAGTGTATAAAATTTGGTTGGATGGTTCCCGAGATATAATACAGTGACCTAAAATTTTTCATTGTCGCCATTTTGAAAATAAGTACCTGGTGTGATTGAAAACTATGTGTGTCGGAAGTACTTGCTATCTACTATGTGTGGACAGAGTAAAGTGAAATTTGGTTCACGAGTTTAATAGTTATTAGGGAGGGATTCATTCCAGACAGACAATCAGGTGATTGCATAAGCCTCTTTTTCCTTCAGAAAGTGTAAAAAGTGATGCTGTATATTAAACTACACATAGCTAGAATATAAGTACACTCAAACCTAGATTTTACAGCACTTGGTTTGTACAGGCATCTTATTCGTAGCAACAGATTTTAATGTACTATGGAAAAAAAAAACTTATTAAAACAGTTACATGCCTCATACCTTTAAAAACAATAGTGGTAGTACTGTTGACACCCTTACGCTTTGCATTACAAGGTAAAATTTAAAAAAAAATATATCACTGCAAAAATGTATTAAGATTTACTGTTCCTAGCAAGTTGCGTGTGAAGATGATCATTGACCCATCGGTCTCCAGTTGCTTCACAGCATGCACATCCTCTGTTGGTGCAGTTTCTTTGCCCACACTGTACTTGTATGCAGAGATACACATGCACAACACAGCGCATTCCAGCCCCAACTAATGTTGACAAAGATNCCCACACTGTACTTGTATGCAGAGATACACATGCACAACACAGCGCATTCCAGCCCCAACTAATGTTGACAAAGATGGTTTAAGTAAGTGGGGAAAAAAATCTGTCTCTACCAATCTTCACTCTTCCCCGCCTGTTCCACACTTTTTGTTCCTGTTATTGTTTGCAAGAATTTTTGCTTGTTACATACATTTTTGACAGTCTAATACTACAACTACTCAGAAATTTTTTTGTTTTCTTCACATACTACAATTTGGGTTTTGCTTGAAGTTATATTTGTCGATGACCTAAGCTATTTCACTTAGATTTCATTTTTTGGTACCTTTTTGGATATATTTTGCTGCAGTATTTGATGGCCTACACTACTNCCCACACTGTACTTGTATGCAGAGATACACATGCACAACACAGCGCATTCCAGCCCCAACTAATGTTGACAAAGATAGTTTAAGTAAGTGGGGAAAAAAAATCTGTCTCTACCAATCTTCACTCTTCCCCGCCTGTTCCACACTTTTTGTTCCTGTTATTGTTTGCGAGAATTTTTGCTTGTTACATACATTTTTGACAGTCTAATACTACAACTACTCAGAAATTTTTTTGTTTTCTTCACATACTACAATTTGGGTTTTGCTTGAAGTTATATTTGTCGATGACCTAAACTATTTCACTTAGATTTCATTTTTTGGTACCTTTTTGGATATATTTTGCTGCAGTATTTGATGGCCTACACTACTTTCTGGACATGTTTTTGGATTGCATATGACAAGATGGGTGGAAGCAAGAGGGCAGGCCATCACACTCATGCCAAAAATATTAAATAATACAGTAGATGGAAGCAGGCAGGCACATGCAGTATAAAATAATGCAGCAGCAGTTATTGCTTCTGCAGAACTAAGGTATCATTTTGCTCAAAATACATCACACTAATATATCCATTTATATTTCATCAATAAAAGAACCTAATTTTTCTGTTAGAGAAGTGTGAACATAACTTTGTGCACTCAGTTAACAAAATGTGCTGTTTGGACTCAATTTTCGTATTGGGGAGCAGGGAGAGTCGCATGAGTCGAAATTTGGCTTATTTGGTTCATATGGACAAACAACTCTGTCGTACAGACAAATTTTGGAGAAATGTAGGTGTCTGTAAAATCGAGGTTTGAGTGTACAGTAATTATGAGGCATTACAACATTTTAAAAATGATTTGCAGCTCAAATTTACGTTTAAAAAAAATGGAAAATATAGTATAACTATTTTTTAACTGACATAAGTGCTCCTATTCACATCTACTAGGTAATAGCTGAATATGATCGAGGAAACATGTGGTACAACTATAGTAGCACTGAACACATGCTCTGCAACAAAATAACATGAAATCTCACAAGTAAGGGATTTAATGAGATGTGAAAATAATATGACAGTTCTGTAATGCACCATTAATTTGGCTGTGCATATTGTGATAAATTATTTGTTATGTGTAAAAGCTATTCCAGTGGCACTTTCTTAAATGCCAGTATTTTGAACAGCTAATATAAAACATCTATGCATTATTTAGTATAATGAAAGTGCCAACATGATCTGCCACAGCCAAATTTGTGCACAAAGCCCAGACTAGAGATGCAAGGCAAGGGTCAGTTGAAAAAATCCCTTCACTCAACTGCCACATGGAGAAGTGTTGAGAAGTAGGCGGATCATACAAGGGACTTCACCTTATTCTACTGTCTGGCACACTTTCTTCCTGTTCTACTGTGATGTTACATAGACAGTGGCTTGGTGAAAACCTGCAGGACGAGGGGAAGGGATTGCCATCAGCAAGACAGCAGTTAGCATATTGTATACATGTNTTTAACTGACATAAGTGCTTCTATTCACATCTACTAGGTAATAGCTGAATATGATCGAGGAAACATGTGGTACAACTATAGTAGCACTGAACACATGCTCTGCAACAAAATAACATGAAATCTCACAAGTAAGGGATTTAATGAGATGTGAANTAGTAGCACTGAACACATGCTCTGCAACAAAATAACATGAAATCTCACAAGTAAGGGATTTAATGAGATGTGAAAAAAATATGACAGTTCTGTAATGCACCATTAATTTGGCTGTGCAGATTGTGATAAATTATTTGTTATGTGTAAAAGCTATTCCAGTGGCACTTTCTTAAATGCCAGTATTTTGAACAGCTAATATAAAACATCTATGCATTATTTAGTATAATGAAAGTGCCAACATGATCTGCCACAGCCAAATTTGTGCACAAAGCCCAGACAAGAGATGCAAGGCAAGCGTCAGTTGAAAAAATCCCTTCACTCAATTGCCACATGGAGAAGTGTTGAGAAGTAAGCGGATCATACAAGATACTTCACCTTATTCTGTCTGGCACACTTGCTTCCTGTTCTACTGTGATGTTACATAGACAGTAGCTTGGTGAAAACCTGCAGGACGAGGGGAAGGGATTGCCATCAGCAAGACAGCAGTTAGCATATTGTATACATGTNAGCTTGGTGAAAACCTGCAGGACGAGGGGAAGGGATTGCCATCAGCAAGACAGCAGTTAGCATATTGTATACATGTTATGGCATGCATCAGAAAGTACAGAATAAACAAGCAAACAAAAAATACAGACACATGCAGTGCTAGTAGTGACACAGACTCACAGCACAACTGTTGTATCCTCGCATGTCCCCCCTCCCCAAAGTTTTACAGTGTGTGCAATATGTTTACAAATGTAGAGGTTATACTAAAGTGCAATAAGTATATAATTGAATTTGTATTTATTATATCATTTGAGAAATATTGCTTTGTAGACTTCTGTGTATATTCTACACACTTTATACTTTTGTTATGCAACATGACATCAGTGATATGGAAAAACTGCATTGGAGAAAATGCAAAACTATGTCAGAAATATTTTTTTTAACATGAACTTTACTATTGTAAATTATCTGCAAATGAACATAAAAATAACACAAATTTTGGGCTGTCAACCATCCAGTATTGTGCATTCCTGGGGNTAAATTATCTGCAAATGAACATAAAAATAACACAAATTTTGGGCTGTCAACCATCCAGTATTGTGCATTCCTGGGGTTGAAAGAATTCTAACATTTGGATATCGGATGGGACATCATATATCCCGTATCTCTGAATTCTTTGAAAATAAACTGAATGTTGGTATGTATTGTGTCAGTAATGTAACACTTCTGCAATTATAGGACAGGTAAACGCATACTTTGCAAAACAAGATTTTTCTGTTCCACACAACAGCGAAAGCAGCGTTAAACAACACACATGAACATTGTTGCATACAAACATACACACGTTAAAGAACTACAACAAACAGCGTTTTTTGCCGAACAAGGATTTAGGGAACAAAATTCAGTTATAACAANACACACGTTAAAGAACTACAACAAACAGCGTTTTTTGCCGAACAAGGATTTAGGGAACAAAATTCAGTTATAACAAGTCAACTAACCTTATGTTATATTACTAAGCATACCTTAAGTTGTAACAATTTTGATTGCAATATCAAATTGATCCATAAAATTTTTATTAGTTAATCAGAAAGTACAGATAGTATTTCAAACCGTTTTTTTTATAATATTTTCCTTTTTAGCATTTTATTGGGTTCAGATGTGTGTAGAGTTGTTGGATGTGTTTCTTACGGCAAATCTTAAAAAGTTGGCAGTTGGCAACCCTACATACTGTGGGATAAATTGTTTTAAAGCCTGTAGACATTTAAACTTTGAAACATTTTATTGTGCAACTGCTATTCGAGTATATAAACTAACTGCCATAAAAATATCCACCAGAATGGATTATAAAAGAGGCAAATATTGGTACACAGCACATCAAGTAAAATTTTAACCAATTAAAAACCGGTCCCAAATGACTGCTACCAAGGAGTGATAACATTGCTACAACCCTAGTAATACGAATGGTCTTAGGTCAAAACTATGTGTGGTATATGAAGTGAACATCGGTGAGTAGCTAGCCTAACTTTGTGATGCACTGGACAGAGGTATGAACAACTTATAAAGTTGAAGAGAAGACAAATTATTATACTATGGGAAACACTGTAGCTATTTCACCAAACTGTCTACCACCTTTATCGTTACAATGTTGAGAGCAGTGGGAACATGAGCGAACATGTATGCATGCCATTCAAGGGCAACCACCAGAAGAAAGGAGCATTTTATCATCCGGCATGTACTAACTCAACAAACAGAATTTCTTTCCACTATATAAAGATGTGTAGTGGCATCACTAAAATTTATTGTTTACACCTGCACTAATGCAAGCATACTTGCAGAAGAACTGCTTTCTCAATATCTCTTATGCCATCTTCAAAAAAACTTTATTTACAATTTTGTCATAGTCTGATGGCATGCATGACTGTGGAATGGCAATGCTTTGTCTTTAGTGATGAATCCAGGATTTGTCTGGACATGGATGATAGAGGAGCAGTTGACAGCATACAAATATGGACTTTGGTTTTCACCAACACACGTCCAGAACAAGTGGCACCATGGTGTGGGGAGCAATCTCCTACTATTCTGTCTTGTTAGTAGTGATCAGAGTAACACTGATGGCACAGTGGTACCATTCCCAAGATTCTACAACCCCATGTGATTGTTTCATGGTGCTACTCCAAGGGGCACTTTTCCAACAGATAATGCCAACCCACATACAACATAGGTTTACCAATCTACCTCCAAGCTATCAACACCTTTCCCTTGCTAGCCCAGGGTGGTGATTCCGAATACCTCTCATCAAACTGTTTGAACGAAGAGTGATGGTAAAGTTTGTTTACCAACCATATTCTAACGAGCATAATAACAGAGCATCATACAAAGTTTCTCTCTGATTATTAATGACGTCATTGTGTTCAGTGTGATTACGACTGTTAGTTGTTTGAATTTTTGCTATATTCACGACATAGGAAGCAGTCAAGATGACAGACCTGCTAGTTAAAATACACCAAAACAGACAAAGGAAGCATGACACCATTAAAGTTTGATGAGCATTGCATGTGACGATGAAATGCTATATCGTTTGTCAACGAAGTTTGTCTGGAATTAGCCCCCAGGCTCCACACTTGTCACCTACAGAACACGTTTGGAGCCGGCTGGGATAGCAGTTTCAGTCGTCAAGGAGACTGCAGCACATGCGATGGCAGTTGAAACAACTACAGGATGATCTTCCACAGGACAATATTACAAGTCTATGAATTCATGCCAGATCATATCACCCCATACATCCACAATAAGGGTGGTGCAACAACATAAATAAAGTATGTTTCAACTTTACAATTATTCCCAATAAAATAGTCCATTTTTCTTGATGTTATAATCGGTTAACATTTCATTATTCTTTATAACAAAAGTGTAGTCATTACAAGAATTTTCTCATCACTTTCAGCTCTCATCATACTCAAAACTGTGAAAATTTAATTTTAATTAAGATATTAAAGTGAAACATGTTACTGAAATAACATATTAGCTTCTCTCCGTCTCATGTAAAACAGAGAAAAAGACATGAGCCAAAACTGTGGGAAATTATGTACAAGTAATTGAAATAAAAAAAAAATTTCCATAAAGGCAGCATTTTCAAATTATTATTAAACTTCCTACATGTTTTTTTTTTATGTGTACTATGTTGTAACATTAGTAGAAAGAGTTACTTACATGTTCAGCCAAATAAAGTTATTATCACCCACTTCAAGAGGCCCTCCCATCAAAATGACACCAAACTTTTGATTAGGAAAAAGTGTTTATGGCAGTTTTTCATTCTCCCAACTGCCATAAATGGGAGTTTACAAAAGTGTGGGGCACAAATTAATGGTAAATATATGAACTTAAGTCTCAAGTTCTTGGGTGCCAATGTAAAAAGCTAAGAAAGTGTAATGTTAGAAATGGTTTCTGCCACAATGATATCTGGTAAGCCATTTATTATGCCAAGGGGTATATTTGAGGGGGGGATGGGGCAAGAGGGAGCACCTGCCTAGGCAGCATATCTAAGGGGCAGCAAGCAGGGTCTTGCAGGGAAAAACACACAGAAATTAAAATTAATAATTAAAAAAATTGTAGATCCACCATGACCCAAGAGAGACTGACGNAGAGAGAGAGAGAGAGAGAGAGTGAAGAAGTTAAATCAATGAATTATGACAAATTTCCTGAGAGAAAACCAAGAAAAGTTATTTCATACTGTACAACAGGAGGCTCCATGTTGTAGTGTGCACATAACATTACATTTTCATTAAATATCCATTCTTATGTGATATACTTATAAATAAAACCTTTTTTTAAACCATTGCACGAACAATTGTGCTTTATTTAACTAACCATTCATACACTTCTAAATAACAGGTTGTTTTCACCTTAATTAAAGTAACCCATTTTTGNCATAACATTACATTTTCATTAAATATCCATTCTTATGTGATATACTTATAAATAAAACCTTTTTTTAAACCATTGCATGAACAATTGTGCTTTATTTAACTAACCATTCATACACTTCTAAATAACAGGTTGTTTTCACCTTAATTAAAGTAACCCATTTTTGAACTGACTAAAGTAAAATTAATACCAAATCCCTTGTACATATCATAAAATCCCCTGGAAATGGGAAGTGGGGAAGGGGTGGAAGAAGCCAACTTTGCCCTTCCCCTCTCAACAAAATGCCTACAACAAGCACTGCTTACATCGTACATTTGTATGTAAACCTCACTGCAGTGCAATAAATTATGCTGAACTACAGCATCATTACTCCTCAAGCAATGTTTAATAAAGCATTAGAATATTTATAAACAATAGTGCAATACTTTTTTGACAACAGTCAAAACATGTGTACTCTACACAGTTTAGTAACCAATTAATGTTTTTTGCTCCTGAAGCAGCAGGTATATTTATAAACACACAGAAAACTTATATAGTTGCCAATTCCTTTAAGTTAGATGGGGGATGAAAATGAGGAAGACGTTAGGGAGGGATTTATTTAGCTTTCAAAGATGTACCACCACTGGTGATTGATTACATAGTTATCATATGGTCATAAAAATTACATCTTTACTGTCACATGGGTGTCGTGCAGACAAATAAAGCCACAGGTTAGTCTTGATGTCGTCAACATTATGAATCCATTATTCTTTGCTATAGAGAAAATTGTTACTCTTGGGAGTAGTAACAAGAGATATAAAAGCTGCTTAACAAGAGCTATTACTTCAGAAGCCTAGAATGTGTGGATTCATACCCCTCCTCCTACTTTTCCCAACCCAGGGCNCTGCTTAACAAGAGCTATTACTTCAGAAGCCTAGAATGTGTGGATTCATACCCCTCCTCCTACTTTTCCCAACCCAGATGTNTACTTTTCCCAACCCAGGGCGATAGGTTTGCTTCAATCCCCTCTCTTTGCCATGAACACACAAAAGGAACAGTAGTTACACAGTACTTAACGAGGATTATGCAAGTAGATAGAGCAGGCATGGAGAAATGAGGACATACTTGTATAAGGGAGTGCAATGCATACCTATCTTACCCAACCAACAAGTTTGTTCTTTCAGGTGTAATTCCAGTGAGAAAACAATGAAAGTACATGTGGCATGCAGCAGTGACATATGCTACATTTAGCATTTAGACCAAAACAACATTAATCAGCATGCAGCACGCAGCAATACTGCACGACATATGCAGCACGCAGCAATACTGCACGACATATAATGTGTAGTGCCCCCAGCCGCATGTGTTGCACGACACTTGGAAAGTCAAACAATGTCGCAAGTATCAGTTGGTGCAGCTTGTAGCACACAAAATGGAGTGGAATGCAGTATAACTCGCTCAAATCGTGGAACAACAAAAGTGCTGTTTCTAGAGACAATTAATTAAAATTTATATTCTCAAGTAGCTTGCAAGTAACTATGACTATAGCGTTGTATAGAGAAAAAAATACATTTTTAAAGTGGTTCACCTACTTGCAAGAAAAGGAAAATGGTTTGTGTTTGAATTGTTTTTTATGAGATTATACACCAAGAAAAATCACTTCAACAACTAGTGTTGACAAAAACTCTGATTTAGGTTTACTGTAGAACAATTATAGGCATAGCAGTGTCATTATTAGCAGTAATACATGAAATGGGCATTTTACACAGATAGGTTATAAGCACAGTATGTTACCATTCTTATATTGACACATGCCTTCTTCTCTGGCAAAATACGCCATAAATTAATTCATTTGTTTTGTTTATTCAGTTGACCCCCATGCTCTACACTGCAATCCCTCCACACCAGTCTCACCTTAAATTACAAACCTGCATGATTCTGAAATAATTATTTTATATTGTTACATGACGCTGGTCTGCATCGCTGCCCTTGACCCCTTCCGCGCGAGCGAACAGGACAGAGTAGTGGTGTCGAAAGCAGGCAGAAAGTCATGAAGGAATGTTTGAAGGACAGGCGAGCGATAATCCTACAAATACTTTAAGTTATAAAGGTGAGCCACTGCGCATTCCTCAGCGTGCTGCCATGATAAGCTTACAGTATCTCGCATACTCCTGACCTTCAGTGGATTGAATTTCTAAGGTTACCTATGAAAGAATGTTCTGATTATTGCTGAAGCATCTCTCAGCGTGACTCGGGGTGCGGGAATGTTCCAGGCCTTGGTGACAAACTATTTAAGGTAGACGGGCCTCTGAGCTGAGAGTTATGAGTTTTAGTGATTGTGCGTGAGTGGTAACGGAAGTGACCAGTGGGAGTAAAATCTACGGACTGGAAGTATCAGTGCAGTGAAAAGTGCAACTGGCAGGTGGGACTACTGAACTGGATGCATGAGTGTGAGACATTTCAAATGATGGCAACAGATTGAGCATGTGTTAATAATGAATGCGAATGAAGTGACTACAGTCAATATGCACACATTGAGAAGGACTTTACTTAGAATTGAGATAGATATTAAATATTGCGTTCATTGAGAATAGTAAAAGTAATAGTGGAGATAGATCGTTTAGTGATATAAATTACAGCTGTGTGAATAAATTAAAATTAAAATTTGTTCTTTTCTTCTTATTAAGACCTCTATCCCTCAAGTACTCACATTTGCCCCTCCGGCATCTTGTTTCACTGATGTCAGAAGTGGGATGGATGCAATTGTTAATTAATCAATCGTAAATTAAGTTAGACAATGGGCAAGTAATTAGTGATATTCAAACAAATTAATTAATTGTAATTGTTTAGTGATATTCAAACAAATTAATTAATTGTAATTGTTGTAGGAGAAAATAATTTAGAGTGTTTTGCACAATTGTCACTGTGAATGATAACTAGAAAAATGTCTGTAGAACTGGAAGCACTGCGAGCATTGAGGGATTAAGTAGCCAAGTAAGTGCACGTGCAAATAGCTTGGGAGAAGATGTAAAAAGTAAAAAATAGTTACGTATGTGATTTAGTGGATAAGAAAATATGACTGTAAATGAAAATTTAGACAGGAAGATGGACACTGTAAATGAACATGTAGACAGGAAGATGGACACTGTAAATTAACTTGTAGACAGGAAGATGGACACAGTAAATGACACAGGAAAATAAAAGGCATTAGCAAGTTAGTGAATACAAGAATGAACAGTGTAAATGAAATAGTGAACAGTGTAAATGACAGGATGGACAGTATCAGTGGCAGAATGGGCAGTGTCTGCAATGAAATGAATCAGAAAATGAATGTATTATAGAAGGAATGGCACAAATTTCTTCAGCAGCAGAGCTCTACTATCAACACATTGGCAACCGAGAAAAGAAAGGAAACAGTGCAAGTCGTAACCAATACAGGAACCTCGGAGGTTAGCTGGCAGCTCTGCGGCATTGGTGTCGCGCAGCCAAGAGTGGAGGAGGAGGTTGCAATAAATCCCGCCCCTTATGATGGCCAGACTTCTTGGTGGGAGAACAAACACCAGTTTGAAATAGTCACCACCCTGAATGGCTGATCGGCCAAACTACGACTTGCTAACTTGCGGCTGTACTGAAAGGCCCCGCACTGAGTATACTACAATCTCTTCCAGAGCGACAGCGACTGGAGTACGCCACACTGGTGTAAGCCTTGAAGCTTTGGTGACCGGCACCTGCGACATCCCCATCATGCCCAACTGTGAAGCCACACCCAGCAACGAGTAGAGCCACTGCAGGAGTGACAAGACATTGTGCTGTTTTCCCACCTATCTCTGGAAGGGTGCTCCGAGGAGGATTGCGAATAATCGCAGTCAGCTTTTTTATTGATGCTATTGCCGACACAGAGGTGCGGCAAGCATTACATCTGGCTGCGCCCCACACCATGCAGGATGTAGTCATGGGTAACTCACTGAAATTCTTAGTGTTAGTACACTAACACAGGCGCACCTTACTGAGTTGGCGTAGTGTGTCAACTCAATTGTACCATGGCGCAGCAACTGTGCCTTGCAACGAGCATGCCGCCGAGGTAGCACGGAGCGTACCTGCGCAGCAGCTCGCAGCTCAGTAGAAGCACAGCCGCACAGTGCGCTACTACTTCCTTATTCTATGGTGCGCCAATGGCAGCTAGCACGGCGCTACACCAGTTGCTGGTCGCTGCAATTGACAAAATAAAAGTCTTGTCACTTGGTTGCACGTGCATTTTGTGTTACTATTTGTTGTGGCCTATACAATGCCTACACCCCTGAAAGTGATTATTATGTGTGGTAAGAGCATTCAAATTGAAATCTCAAAACTGTTTACAAATGAACATGTGTTCGTAATATTATTAAGAATGTTGTTATCTTTACTGTGGCTTCTTAACCATTGTTGTGGATGGCACTAAATAAATGTTTTTAATAATAATATAACAATTGAAAAAGTAGTTCAAAAATGTAGAAAAATAATGTTAATAAAACAAAGACCTAATAAACCATTGTTAAATTTGCGGTATTTGATATTTTTTTTACCATATTATATTTTATGCAATGCAATACAGATGCTTCGCCAGCCTCGTGTAGCAGTGGTATTTTCAGAAACAAAACAATTGCAAGTGCATATAAGTAACACCGGATGCCAAGAACTTTTATTTCATGTTTTAGCTAGTTGCAACATTTTTTCCTCGATACATCCATACTGTTAATATACCCGATAGAAATCAATATTTTTTTAATATATCAACCTCACTAGTCCACTGCGCCACTGAGTTACCTATTTTCAAGGAAGTGAGTTACCGCACCATACGCAATGAACTCAGTTAGCACAATTGCGTGGTGTAACACTGTGTTACCCATCTCTAAGCTGGATGCCCTGGCCCAAGCACTGAAGGTGGAGTCAGCAAGACAGGGGTCAGGAACACGATGTCCGGTATGGGCAGTGATGCTGAACGAAGACGACGGCATCAAGAAGACTTTGAAGGAGATGTAGATGCTCACAAGGGACATCACTTTCAGGGTCTGCACTACAGAGCTTCACCATCCCCCACCCAAATGGCAGGAGTATTGGTTGGTCATGTGAACAGCTGGGGCACCTGAGAGTCAACCACCCACAACAGCAGCAGAAACAGAAGCAACAGCGAGGTGAAGGACAAATGGCTTTGATGAGCACAGTCAAGCACTTTGGTGAAGAAATTTATGAGCTTCGTGCATATGCCCAACAACTGAGACATCACATCGACGAGCTGAAGTTACAAGCTGTACACCTCACAAAGCAGTTGGAAAATGAACACGATGACCTGCAAGGGCTGTCCAGATAACCTGTGCACTTTGTGCCACGTAGCTGTAAAAGGAGCCCATGGCATGGAACAAGTGATGTGATGGCCCTTCTCAGCAGTGGCTCCGAGGATAGCAGTCCCACAAAGGAAATGCTTCGGGAGGCAAAGAACCAGCTGTCTGAGCTTGAGAAGGGGAGTGAGGCAGTTGACAGGAGCTACCAGTGCTTCAGGGTACGTCGGACGAGGATCCAGTCACAACTTGCGACATCCACCCCAAGTGCCAGCACTTTTCAGGTTGGAAGAGGTAGTCTAAAGGAAGATGCAAGGGGGAATTCCGTAGTTGCAACATCATTTAAAACTGGTAAAGAAGGGATTAATCCTTCTGTAAGGCACCAATGACCATATTCTAATATATTGAGAGAATCCAACACAGCAGTGAGGGAACCTACCAAGAGTTTCCAAGATTCTTCTGTGGGTGTTCATAAACAGCAAGAGACTTTCAGATATAGTGACAAGATGAAGACCCGGTATGACAAGATATGTCAGGCGAGGTATTTAAAGGAGAGCTGGTGTGGCTGTACAACCCACAAAGGCAAAAAGGATACTGGCCAAGGCGATATAAATTTTGGGAAGGCCCCTAATTGATCCTTAATAAGATCAATAATGTGGTCTTTCGGATGCCATCAAGGCTCTCAAGTGAAGATGAAGGCTGCCCACATCGACCGACTGGCACTCTACGTGGGTCCAGATGTTGCAGAGTCTATTCGAGATGAAAAGACTTGAGGAGGGGGCAATGTTACGGGTCGCTGGTCTGCATCACTGCCTTTCATCCATCCCATGCGAGCAAGCGAAAGAGGACAGAGTAGAGATGTGATAAGCAGGCGGCGAGTCATAAAGAAATACTTGAAGGATACGCGAGCGATAATCCTACAAACACTTTAAGTTACAAAAGCGTACCGCAGCACATTCCTCTGTGTGGCGCCATGATAAGCCTACCATATTTCACGTGCTCCTGACCTTCGGCGGATTGAATTTCTAAGGTTATCTATGAAAGAATGTTCCAGATGTTGGTGACAAACACTTTTAGTATGTTGGGCTTTCAAGCAGAAATTTTATGAGAGTTGAGAGAGTGGGCGATTGTGCGACCTTAAGCGACAGATGAGCCAGCAGAGCAACAAGTGGCAACTGAAGTGACCAGCAAGAGTAAAATTTGCAAACTGCGAGCATCGGTGGAGTGAAGAGTGAAACTGGCAGGTGTGACTTTTGAACTGGATGTGTGAGTGTAAGACTTTCAAATGATGGCAACAGACAGACTGAGCATGTGTTAATGAGTGTGAATTAAGAAACTATAGTCAACATAAACATTGAAAATTACTTTAATTAGATACTGAGATAGTAATTAAATATTGCGCTTACTGAGAATTATAAGAGTAATAGTGGAAATAGCTAGTTTAATGTTGTAAATAGGGTTTTGGAAATATTCAGTACCCCGAAAAAAAAAAAAATTAAAAATGACAACTTTCATTTTCATTTTTGTAAGAAATTTGAGTACCAAAAGTTGTAACAAAATGAAAATTTGCGATTTCAATGAATTTTCAGTTGTTTAATAAATGTCTATTTAGTGCACCAGCAAAGAAAATTTTTGTCTGTAAATCATTTTGTTTGTTTTCATTATTTTATAACTAATAAAACTACATAAAATGAAAATTTATGATTTCATGACCCCCTGCGGTAAATACTTCATATCCTACATTTTTTTTGTTTGATTTTACAACAAATTTGTTATAATGAATAACTTGCTAAAATGTGATGAAATTCATAAATCTTTCGTTAGGGCTGAGCTGTAATGACATTATTGTTCATTTTCGTTTCAGTTTCTCAAAAGTTCATAACATATCTTTCGTTTTCGTTTTGTGAGAAAAAAAAATTATATTCGCACAACTCTAATAAATTATAGTTATATGAACAAATTAAAAATCAAATTTAGTTATTTTATTTTTATTACTGCCTTTGTCCCTCATTAACTTGAATATGCACTAATGTGGTGTGCATTGTAGATAAACTTTTATATTTGTTCTGCCTGCCCACTCTTTGTGGAAGCCATCTTGTCCCAGAAAAATAAACAGCAAATAGTCAATTGTGCACAATATGGCATCAGCACTTTATTTTTTGTGCGCTAATGTTTAAACATAGTTGTAATGAACTATATGAACAGAGTCCATTCTCGTCATCCCGTGCCCAGGCATGCTGCTTGAATGCAAAAAGATTAAGGAGCTGGTAATGCTAGATTGTCACTAGTTTTTTGGAAAATAATTTTTCCCCACCTGAAAACAAGCTTTTACAACCAATATTAGCGTACGAGAAGCAGTAGTTGGCATCTGCAATGACCATTAAACAATGCTGGAGGGTACTTTAGGGTTCTGAAGCACTATGTTTTTTCCACCACGAACCTCAATTTTATATAGTCTTGTTAACAATTACATTTTTTTCTGGCAGAAAGATGTTGTCAGATACTACATATACATATAAGGCTCAAAATATAGTATATTTGTGGGATTCTTCACCCTTTCTGAATCAAATCTTTGAAAAATCACCCCATGTATGATGTGTTAGGTTGTTTCTTATATTTGTTGTGTATCATAAGCGTTTTATATTTGTGTTATGTTATAAAAATACCTTTTTTTTTTTTTTTTTTTTTTTTTTGTAAAACTGAACTTGAAGCGTGGCGATGGGTGACTGACGACGACGTCACTGTCGGGACAGGTTGGCGGACTTTACTGGCTGCTAACCGGATCTCGGCCGGCGTATAGGCTGAGGCACGTGACTTGACGGCACAACACAAAGTCGGCTGTGGGCTTGGCTGTCCTTCGTATTACTGGTTGGCACACAGCCACTGGTTAACCTGTATTGGGCGTGGCCCGGGGCAGCTCCTGACTCGGCCGCTGTTGCTGCTGAGGTCGGCCGGAACTCGTGCCCAGTTCTTGGGCAGAGGTGGTACTGTGGCTGGTGGTGCTGAAGGATACCCGCGGAGGGCTGCTAGTCCTGGTGCTCCGCCAGGGGTTCGCTATCATCCCCAGTGGCACGTGACGTCCCTGACGAAAGTCGGTGACGACCGGATGCGGCTGGCGAGTGGTCTTGAATGGGGGCTGAAATAAGGAGGGGGAGGGAGCTGGGAGGTGAGGCCTCTCCAACTGTCGAGCGGCTTGGGCTCGTTCCCGGGGGGTTATGCTGCAAAGTGCAGTTGAGGCTGAATTACAGCTCCCGTTGGATTCGGAGGCAGTAGCTGCCTTCCTAGCCTGCCACTTTGCACCACTCCTATGGGTGTATAGCATTAAGGTAGGTAGTAAAGTCGGCCCCACAAAGGACGATCAGGTGACGATGATCCCTAGCGAGGTGTATAGACAAGCAGAGGCAGAGTTAACCAGAGTCATACCCGATTACTCCTTCCGGCGACAGTTCAGCGCAGTGGATAGAGTTAATTGGCAGGGCTGGTTAACTAGCCGCCTTGTGGATTGAGCCTCTAGTAGTTGTGGCTCTACCGTACTGCACACTAGGTGCACAGTATAGGTGGCCGTCTAGTGGGTGTATTTGCAACGTACGCACGCCTGGTTAAGGGAGTCTGCCATCCTGTGGTGGTGCATGGACATATATTCCACCTGCCCGCTGGTTCTCTAAGGTGCAGGGGTGTGAGGGTGGGCTCCTCCTCCCATGGGTGGAGCTGCACTCTTGGGTGCCATCTCTCGGTCTGTGGCGAAAGCAGGTGTCTCTGTCATGCAGGGTTGCATCGACTGCGCGAGCTCAGGCGCTTAGCTGAGCCGCTTGACTGGCTTCTATCACACCTTAGGGGTTGGCTAGACGTTTGACATAAGGGCGAAATGAACTTGGCTGACGTGTGTCCGTTTGTGCCCTGCATCTAGTGGCGTGCTGGTAGGCTCTGGTAGCAAGTCGTTTCTGGGTTCAAACCCCACCTGGGGTGACGTGATGAAGCGTGAAGATGAGGCGAAGTCGTGTTTAAATAATTGCCAGTGTGCGTCATGCATCAAACTTTTACTTATATTTTATATATAAATTAGAATACTTAATTTATTATTAATATAAATAATAACAGGGAGAATAAAAGTGTGTTAATGCCTAATGAGAAATAGTTCTTATGCAAAATAATACTACACTAAGTGTTCATGAATGCGGTGCACTGTCCCTTTGGTGTAATTTTCTAGACTCTGTTAAGCTTTGTTTGCATGAGGCGTAGGAATATCATGGGAGAAGAACTTTAGCAGGACTTCAGAAAAGTGTGAAGTAACCTTGAATGGCCTATAGTTAAAATTCTCTGCAACATTCCACAAGTCTCTGTATCAACATTCACAGTGTAACAAACACCACAGGACCAAACTATTGACCAACAGGAAGAACAGTAAAAAATTTATTTCCCCTTTTCTTACTTTACTTCTTCAGAATGTGGAGAAGCAGAATGTGCTGTTTTGAAATGCAAAGTTCAGAGAGATGAGTGTGCAACACAGTGAATATGCAGCAAACAAACTGTGCAATATTATGCCTGAAGCACAAACAGACAATCTGTTATCAAGCACCTCATTTTTAAAAACTCAACTGCAAAACTTGAAGAAGTTATTCCAGTGAGACTCTCNGACAATCTGTTATCAAGCACCTCATTTTTAAAAACTCAACTGCAAAACTTGAAGAAGTTATTCCAGTGAGACTCTCTCCTGACAAGAACATTCTTACAGAGGTAGTAGGAGTACCTTACAAATTTCACAATATTCAATTGTGTTTTATAAATTGTCTTGAAAGAGCCCTTGACGGTATGTAAGCAGAAACTACCCATTTTAAGTAACAGTTACTTTTCTTAGCAAATGATTTTAACAAACATTGTTTCAACTTGCCTATAGAATTGGTTCTTTATGGATTAGTGAGTCAATTTATGTGCTTTTCTGGAGTGGAGTGTTCAATGATGACTAGTGTAATGACTGTATGAACCTAACTGTTCTAAACTACATAGCAAAATAATTTTTAATAACAAATCATGACAAGAATTAAATATCCTCTTATTAAATAAAAATCACTTAATGTTGTTATTGGTATTGAGTATAAACTCACAAGAATCTGTATAGGTGGAATCAACAAAAAGTGGTATTGTATCAGCCTAGCCCTGTCACTCTAGTGGAAGAAGACACATCACATGAAACTTGGTATAAAATAAAAAGACCTAAATTGGCTATGCAATATATATACTCCCCTGAAAGAAACCTGTATGGAATCAGATGAAACTAGTGTCACTGGAGATAATAACTCCTCCAAGTACTGCAAACTGTGTTGGGCAGGATGATGACCAAAGCCATGCTCATGAGGTTGGCAAAATCTAGGCATCAATTCAGATGGNGACAATCTGTTATCAAGCACCTCATTTTTAAAAACTCAACTGCAAAACTTGAAGAAGTTATTCCAGTGAGACTCTCCTGACAAGAACATTCTTACAGAGGTAGTAGGAGTACCTTACAAATTTCACAATATTCAATTGTGTTTTATAAATTGTCTTGAAAGAGCCCTTGACGGTATGTAAGCAGAAACTACCCATTTTAAGTAACAGTTATTTTTCTTAGCAAATGATTTTAACAAACATTGTTTCAACTTGCCTATAGAATTGGTTCTTTATGGATTAGTGAGTCAATTTATGGGCTTTTCTGGAGTGGAGTGTTCAATGATGACTAGTGTAATGACTGTATGAACCTAACTGTTCTAAACTACATAGCAAAATAATTTTTAATAACAAATCATGACAAGAATTAAATATCCTCTTATTAAATAAAAATCACTTAATGTTGTTATTGGTATTGAGTATAAACTCACAAGAATCTGTATAGGTGGAATCGACAAAAAGTGGTATTGTATCAGCCTAGCCCTGTCACTCTAGTGGAAGAAGACGCATCACATGAAACTTGGTATAAAATAAAAAGACCTAAAGTGGCTATGCAATATATATACTCCCCTGAAAGAAACCTGTATGGAATCAGATGAAACTAGTGTCACTGGAGATAATAACTCCTCCAAGTACTTCAAACTGTGTTGGGCAGGATGATGACCAAAGCCATGCTCATGAGGTTGGCAAAATCTAGGCATCAATTCAGATGGNGCAAACTGTGTTGGGCAGGATGATGACCAAAGCCATGCTCATGAGGTTGGCAAAATCTAGGCATCAATTCAGATGGTTGCCCATGCCACTGTCGGCCCTTGAAGAGGTTTCCCAAAGGGATATGATTTCACACTGACCCTCTCCTTTAACACTACATCCCTCCATCATAAGTAAAGAGGGGCTTGGATAGGTGAGCCATGGGATGCACCAAAGTACAGGTATACTCAGCTTTTCTTTCTGATGTCCTACCTGACCAGTGCTGCCCCTCCGAGTGATGGCACCAATTGCACCTTTATACCTGGGACTCGCCTCTTCCAGAATCTTTAAAGAGAGAGGACACCAAACGTGTTGGTAAATGCACCTAGTCTGCCCCCAGTTAAGCCTTGGGATGTCCCATCACAGGACATAAGCAACTTCATGATAGTATGGTGACATGCAGAATCGTAGATCCTACACCAACAGTGCCCATCAGAGTGTGTGTTTAGCTAGCCTGCCTCGAGATACAACCAATCGGAGACCTAGAAGGTGACTACTGGTGATGTTTCACAGTCATGCGAGTTCCCACCAACAGTACGAGCCTGGCAGAGTCCAGGTCGTTAGCTAAAATAGTACTTTGGGAGTCTTGCTATACAATGAGCTCTNCAACAGTACGAGCCTGGCAGAGTCCAGGTCGTTAGCTAAAATAGTACTTTGGGAGTCTTGCTATACAATGAGCTCTGTTTATTAACTGACTTTTCCCCAGAATGCCCTAACCTTCACCTGTGATCTGAAAAACTCCACATAGTCTGGCTAAGGAATTCCATGCAAAAGAATGTTTGCCACGAAGCACACATGCTTAAGTAACACCAGACAGGGCTGGCAGAGTCGTACAAGGACACACATGGATGGAAACTGAGCCAAAAGGCAGAAAACATAATTCCTTTAGCACAGAGCTCTGTGTGGCATCACTGGGCCGCATGCCTCCATCTTACCCATGCAAGACCCATCTCTTTCCTTGTCCAGTGAAATTAAACACAGCTATGCTGCCTACCCAAGAAGGTGCTCAAGCCAAGTGTGAAACAGCCACTGGGTGGGGATAGTGACCATCCACTAAAGACTGTCTTACACAACAAACTTNCTAACTTTCTTGCCGGCGATCTCAATTTCATATGTTTTTCTGCCCATGTGGCTTCCAAATGTTGTGATACGGATATAATTTACATAAAATGATAAATTACAAATTTTGCACTACCATGTCTGATAGCTAACCTAGTATGGTGATAACTACAACACAAATTATGAATACAAAGTGGTATACAGTATATCCAACTTCGCTGGAATTTAGTTGAAGATAGATNTATATCCAACTTCGCTGGAATTTAGTTGAAGATAGATTTTCTTGCTTTTTATGCATGGTGCATAAACACAATAAGACGAATAAAAAAATAAAACATGAAACACATAAGAGCCCAGGAGGGTTAAGCAAGATGGATATGGAGTAGCACCAGAATGTAAAGGCAGGGGAAACTGGAGATCACCCAAGAAAACCAGTCAACTAGCAGCACCATTTGGCATGATTCCCATGTGTGAAAATCCTTTGGCCCTGCTGGGAATAGAACCTGGTTCACCTTGGTGGGAGATGAGTGCTCTAGCCACTATACCAACCACGACCCCCATTGACCTAACCTGGAACACTAAACACAAAGGATTCAACAGACCAGTGAAAAGAGAGCAAGCCAAGTTTAAAATTTCCATTAAAACAAAAAGAAAATAAAACAAAATCTTTAATTTTGGATAAGTAAACAAATATGTATCTACACAATATTCATCCAAAGTTTTATTTTAGAATATTACAATAAAACTTCAAAACAGAACATGCTTTGTAACCGACTGAATAGCAAAAGGAACGTTTGTTCAAAGACACATTTTCAACATGCATCATCAGCACATTGAACAACTACTACGATAGTTCAATATTATATAATACACCATTGTTATAGTCATNTCAACATGCATCATCAGCACATTGAACAACTACTACGATAGTTCAATATTATATAATACACCATTGTTATAGTCATTTTTATTCAAGTAGTGAATAAAACATCCTGTCAAGTTGTTTATTATAAAATATAACATAATTGCTTGAGGAAACAATTTTCAAAAATCACTTTTTTTTGCCAGTTTGATTGAAATGTCATTGTCAAAATTCAATGGTTCTGAACATAATTCCTTAATTTTTCCCAAATGCTGAGTTTCTACCAAGAGTACATACTCTGATTTAGGCTGTTAATTCTATTTTCCATCCTCCTGTTTAACTTGGCTACACACACTATATACAAATCAAATTGCTAAATGTTTACTACTGGTTCAGATTCCACATCAGCAAATATCTAGTGAAACAACTAAAAGTAACATATACTTTTATTATGGAATCTTGTCTGTAACCAAATAAAATGCAAAATGAGACCATCTCAAAAATGCAGCATATACTTAAGAGCACNTTATGGAATCTTGTCTGTAACCAAATAAAATGCAAAATGAGACCATCTCAAAAATGCAGCATATACTTAAGAGCACAGTTTTAAGCATGGTCAGAACCCCCAAAAAAGAATGGTGAGAGAACAAGGAAGTAAGGATAAAAGAGAGAAACAGAGAGAGGATAGGTACGTACCAAAATTTAAGCTGCATTTAACAACTGAGGTCTTCAGCACCAAGAGGGAAAAAGCAAAGAGAAGATGCGAGTAGCAAAACAATGCAGTGGTGGGGGAAATTGGAGTACCCCAATAAAACCCATCGACCTTACAGCCACATCTGTTACATTTCTCACATGTAAACATCTTGGTTTAATTCTGCCAGTACTCAAACCCAGTTTACCATGATGAGCTAGTCATATTATAAGCACACAAATGCAACCCCTTTCAAAAAGGAATGTTGCATTTCCACTAGCATGCTTACATATTACTGGTGACTTGAGTAACAACAATTATATTTAGGAACATCTTTAAAGTTACACTATGTATTTGAACTATAGTATTGTAGGTATACAATGTACAAAAATTAAGAAAACTACATTACACTTTTTTATAGATTTTTTTTTTTTTTTTACAATTCTTAACACTTTCCTTTTTTAAAAGTCTTGGTAACAATACATTTTACTGAAAATTTATTGAAGTATATATTCAATAATTAGTATTTAATACATAAAACTCCCTTCTGACTCATTACCATTTCCAAATAGTGCAGCTCACAAACTGATGGCATTTCATTATTAGAATTTTATTTTGGCATTTCAAAAATAAAGTGAAAAAACTATGGGAAAGTCATGTAAACATTTTATTCAGAATTTCCTAGTGGCATCAAACCAAGCCTGACATACATGCTTGTACTTGCAGAATACAAAACATAAATACTGTTAGTTAATACTTACAAAACAATATTTTTGAACTAAAAAATAAAACTTAAAAATTAATAAATATAAAAATAGTTATCATTTTCACATAACACACACCAAGCTAAAATATATTGGCACTATTCTTTATTACGTAACACTGTAACATAAAATCACAACATCTCAGANACACACACCAAGCTAAAATATATTGGCACTATTCTTTATTACGTAACACTGTAACATAAAATCACAACATCTCAGAACAGACACAATGTTTTTTTTTTAAACCTATTTCATACAAAACAAACTGAAACACAAAAAAAATTATACGCATGAAAAAAATTCTGGAATAACATTCTTTTAGTTAAAATTACCTTAGCCGTGAACATTTTTTNAAAAAATTATACGCATGAAAAAAATTCTGGAATAACATTCTTTTAGTTAAAATTACCTTAGCCGTGAACATTTTTTTTTTTTTACAAAATAAAAAACCTTCACTTTTCTTTCACATCTTAACGAGAGGTTTTTGTTGCTAGTCATATAGGCATCTGAATTGAGGCCAAGTATATTTGAGAACTTGTTCTGATTAGTCTGCATGTTTTGTTGCACCCATCTTTCAGGGAATACTTAGCTTGGACGAGTTCCTGACCTCATCCCAGAAGCCTTGGTTGATACTTCCTTTTCCTGCATGTAAGTTCATTGGCTTGCAAAAATCCAGTTCACGTGTTTTCCTCAATACTGGATATTAGCACTATAGTATTAAGATGATAAATAGAGTTGTTTTGATACCAATACTCTAAATTTTTTGAAGAAATATGGAAAACTTCCATCAGTGACTAATTCTTTGCAATATTCCTGAGTACAATTTTCTTGTGCACCATAAATATGATACATTCGTGGAACACTATGCCCGAAATGGCTTGCCGCTGTAGTACTAGCAATGACACTTTTAAGTTCTAAAACCTTGGCATGTATCTACAGCCATCTACATCTGTGAGACAGTATTTACATTTATTTCTACTAGAAGCATGATTGGCGATGGTGTATTCAATGGTGTATGTTGGATTCAGGGATCACATATGTCAAGTTTCTTGTGTTTCAGTACGTAGTTGTTATTTCTTCAAGTATTGTAAAAAGTGTAAAAAAAAGTGCCTACACAAAAAACCAGCTAAAAGTTAAAAAAAAAAAAAGCAGTAACAAAACAAAACAATTGGGAGGGGGGAGGAGGTAAGCTTTCAAAACATTCCGTTATTTGTGCACTCAAATAATAAAACATTTTCGTTGAAACTGTGTTCAATTGACAGATTTTAACATAATGGTCATGTGACTTGATTTTGTAAACAAAAATTATGACATACTGTATTTTGTCATTTTGAACTTTGTTTTTTTTTATAAAGGGATATAGCAAAACTTTACAAATACACAAAATTATCAAATTGCCACTACACTGTATTTGTTTTTATCTGGAGGTGGCATAACCTATAAAATATCTATGGGGATGCATAATTAACTTGATTTGGAATAAAGAAATGTTTTCTATCACAATTAATGCTTCAAATCACAGAAACCATTATAAATGACGGGCTTATAATTTTCAAATAAAATAACAGCCACATCTATTAGAAATTATATAAAATAAACACATATATTTAACAATTACATTTCCATAAAATATATTTTTGGGTTAGAATTTCGATGTGTTATTACTACTACTAAAAAAAGGGGTTGCTGACAACATTCAAATTGAAAAATACAAAGTCGCTAATTACTAAATAATGAAAGAAATCAGGCACGGGTAAAAAAATGTTGTGCTTTGATTAGTAAAATTTGCATAGAGCATACATGATAGGATAAAAGGTAGAGGAAAACTTGCAAATATTCATCAAAGTAGTATCAGAATATCAGTATCAGCTATAGTAGGGGAATTCTGCCTAANGAGAATTCTGCCTAAAATGACATACCCTATTGTAATTGGAAATATTTACGATTTAAAACTTTAATTTTACAAAATGTTGTACAGAAATGAATAATTCAACTCNGGGAATTCTGCCTAAAATGACATACACTATTGTAATTGGAAATATTTACGATTTAAAACTTTAATTTTACAAAATGTTGTACAGAAATGAATAATTCAACCCTTTTGAAATGAAATTACATTATAACAATAACAAATTAAAATAATTTTAATAAATTTTCTTTGCATTAAAAAAAGTTGTTGAAGAAGTAGAAGACTGAGTATCGAGTCAAAACTGTGGTTGTGCTATGCACTCCTGTGGTGGTGCAGTAGGCTTTTCTACCTGTAGGCCTACAGGACCCAGCCGATATGGTTCAGATACGAGCTGTGGTTCAAGATCAGAATCTGATGGAAATGTAGGCCGTAGTGCAGACTCTGGATTTGGTAAAGACTGNCCCTTTTGAAATGAAATTACATTATAACGATAACAAATTAAAATAATTTTAATAAATTTTCTTTGCATTAAAAAAAAGTTGTTGAAGAAGTAGAAGACTGAGTATCGAGTCAAAGTTGTGGTTGTGCTATGCACTCCTGTGGTGGTGCAGTAGGCTTTTCTACCTGCAGGCCTACAGGACCCAGCCGATATGATTCAAATACGAGCTGTGGTTCAAGATCAGAATCTGATGGAAATGTAGGCCGTAGTGCAGACTCTGGATTTGGTAAAGACTGCAGCATTGACAAAGGCGCTTGAAGTTCTAACTCAGATGCATGTGCCAGATCAGTTTCATTTTGCTCAATGGTGGGGCGATTTGTTGTCTCACTGGTAGCGAACACAGGTGATCTTCAAACTTCAAAAATGTCAGGATTAATAGGAAAAAGACCAGTCTGCTCAAATCCACTTAAACCAACTTTCACTGTGACAGCTTTCCCATAGGTTACTGCAAAAAGACCACTGATTTGGTACTGGGTCACAACTCTTCCAGGGTGAGCTCTAAGCCATTTTGATACCTCTTGGTTGTAGAATGTTTTAAGTGGCCCATATAGTCTGTGTGTGCAGTGTGGTGGGAGGCACATGGTGCAACCATTTTCTTTGGTGAACTCGATGACTTCCAAGCTCTTGCGACTTGANTGCAGTGTGGTGGGAGGCACATGGTGCAACCATTTTCTTTGGTGAACTCGATGACTTCCAAGCTCTTGCGACTTGAGTGACCATCTCCAATCAATAGAACTTTGTCCTCTTTACTTGGCTTTACATTATGTGCAAAATGTTGCAGCCATTGTAAAAGGACCTCACCAGTCATCCTGCCATTATCGTGTGTGAGTCCTATGCTACCAGTAAATGCTCCATCTATGAGCTCATTTTTCCACTTTTTACAAGTAAAAATCAGAGCAGGCGAGACAAAATGTCTTGTTGTACCCATGCAGCACACTACTGTCATGTGCTGCCCTCTTTCTGCACTATTTAAAGCGCCAACTTGCTTTCTTCCAGTTTGAGCAAAAATTTTGCTGGGCTTTTGAACTGTAAACAAACCACTTTTGTCCACTTTGTAAATCAGTGTTGACTAAGAAAGCTTTTGCATAAATTTGGAAAAACCCATTTACTTGAGGTCTATTGAAAGTCACAGCATAGGTAGCACTGGTTGGTTCTGTCTTCCTTAATGATGTACGTGTGTTGTGATTACGAAATCCAGATAACCAATCCCAACCTGACAAACTGGTCTTGTAATGACGCAGTATTCTTAATTTTCGGGGCACGTGTTTCATTTTCGTTCGTTTTTCCTAGCTTCGTAATATTTTTATCTGGTTTGAAATTCAAGCCGTGGTGGTTCGTTTTACCGTGATAGTTTGTTTATCTGGCATACGTTTGCTGTTTTTTAGGTTTATCGGGAATACGTTTGCCGTTTCGTTTCGAACGTCATAGTTTTTGTTAAGCGTCAGCATTATTTAGAAACTTTCANTATCGGGAATACGTTTGCCGTTTCGTTTCGAACGTCATAGTTTTTGTTAAGCGTCAGCATTATTTAGAAACTTTCAGACTGAGTCGACAAGTTTTGTACAAGAAGTTCGTTTATCTGTATGTTGACGGCGCAGTTTTAGTTTGTACAACGCAGTTTCGATAACAAAGGAAGAGCGTGTGTGGCCAGGCCCTTATCTCAGGAGAGGGGGGTGATAGGCAGCACAAGTACAGGTGTGCCTGTCGCCCTTCAAGTCACTNACACTGAGTCGACAAGTTTTGTACAAGAAGTTCGTTTATCTGTATGTTGACGGCGCAGTTTTAGTTTGTACAACGCAGTTTCGATAACAAAGGAAGAGCGTGTGGGGCCAGGCCCTTATCTCAGGAGAGGGGGGTGATAGGCAGCACAAGTACAGGTGTGCCTGTCGCCCTTCAAGTCACTTCAGGTCAGTCGGCGGCAAAGTCAGTTGGAAGGCAGTCGCCCTTCAGGGCAGTTGGAGGGCAGCAGTCTCCACTCAAGTCAGTCGTCTAGGCCACGTCGGNCTTCAGGTCAGTCGGCGGCGAAGTCAGTTGGAAGGCAGTCGCCCTTCAGGGCAGTTGGAGGGCAGTCTCCACTCAAGTCAGTCGTCTAGGCCACGTCGGGTGTTACGCTAACCCCCACATCAGCACTCTAAACATAACTACATTATTTCTCCGCCGGTGTGGGAGGTCGCTGCATTTCTTATTTCTTCGGGCAGTTTTTAAGAAACATAATACTTCGTAAACTACTGTGGCGCTGTTATGCACGTGTATGTTTATCTGTGAACGTTTCGTACTCTGCATAATTGAACTTCGTATGTGAACGGTGTCACTAAAATAGTAAATAAAAGTATAAAACAAATACTCTGGAACTTGACTTCATTTCATATGTAATTGGCGTCCTTTTTACAACAGTCTCACGTGTTACTCCGACTTGAGCTAGTCGAGTGATAAGTTATAGCCAAGTGTCAACTTAAAGCAGGTTATAACTGTAGCGGCCAACGTTACAGTCTCTTTGTTGAAATGATGATATATCCCATTTTTTTTGGCCAACTCAAAACCTAGTCTCCTCACATCTGTAGCTGTTAAACCAAAAAAGCAGGATTACAACAGTTTAATGTGATCCACAAGTTCCCTTTCGGTATTGGCATCAAAAGTTTTTTGATAACGTCCTAGCCCTTTAACAGAACCTTGAAATATCTTATTCTTACCATTCCTGCATTTTCTTCTCAGTGTAGCTTGAGGAACACCAAATGTCTTGGATGCTTTCAGCCAACCCATCTCGTTGTTCTCGACTGCCTGAATAACTCGGGCCATTGATTCGCTACAAAATTCTATGATGCAACTGTTAATAAGTAGCAAAATGCCTACTTTTTCTCTTAATATATACCATTGATAATATATCTCTTAAAAATAACTGTAAGTGAAAGAAACCTATAATTTTTAAAGTTTAGAATACTCACATTTAATTTTTCGTTTATGGAGCGAGAAATATACAACCCTTCCAGCTACCATCAACACAGTATCACTGCTGCCAATCATAGAATACTTTAAAGGTGTTGCGACATTCGCACCTAGTGTGGATTTCAGAAAACTCACAATGTCATTTTATCCAAATATGTCGTTATAGGCCGATTTCCTCAATCTGAGTATCACTATCAAAAAAAGTAGTATCAGAATACCTCTAATTATAAATGAACTAAAAATGTATTTGGTGGCCATTGAAACTGCATCACAAAGTATGAAACAATAAAAAATACCAGTAGAAAAGAACTATTATTTTCTAAAATTAATTTTCTTAAGAAATAATTTTTTTAATTTTAATTTTTTTGCACTACTAATTTCTAATGCATATGAAAATTTTTGTTGTGTTTCAACACAACAAAAATTAGATTAAATTCACTATTTACTACCACATGATTTCATTTTTGAGGTTATCAATACTTTGCACAATCATTTTACAACATGGTGTCAACAAGATCAAATAAAATTACACAGTTTTCTTGTAGTCCAACAAAAAATTATAAATGACACAGGTGTCATTTACAGCCAATATTTCTGGTGGCACCGCTTGTGTTCTTTTTACAGTTTATATTTGTATGGGTGTTTCTCAAGTGACTGAAAGACGTATCAAATTTCAGTTTCATTTTACTGTTAAACAGAAAAAGAAACATGGTTGATAGAATACTACTACTCATGTTGAATGTGAAAAATGTACTTCAATTAGTCAATTTTCTTACTATTTTTTTTAATTCAGGTAATTGTTTCACTTAATTTCATTTCATAAAAAAACACACATGCTTCACATCTTACAACGTAAGAAAGTTATATCCAATGGCGATAACAAATACTGTGCTCTCCACAAACATCTGAGAAGTGCTGCAAAGCTCATTGATGTTACTACCAAGGTAAATAAAGTCAGATCTTACAAAAAAATAACATTTATATGACGATTCTACAATACCTACGAATAAAAATTTGACTGAATTTACGAAGGCCTGTCAGAGTAGAGTAGTAAAATATTGTATTTCCTACCAGAAAAATTACACATTTTTCATTATGGGTTAAGTTGAGAAGTTTTTGTCTGGTGCATAACGACGACGTCTTGAGTGCAGGTGTGGGTGAAGTGAGGTGAAGGGGGAGCAGCAGAATGCAAGGGCAGGAGAAATGGGAATGCGCTGGGAAAACCCACCGCCCAACAGTAATATCCACCACATTTTCCGCATACTAAATCTGGGTGACCCCAACAGGAATCAAACCCAGTTTTGCTTTGGTATAATATCCCTAAATTCCAGCTCCAGTTTAAAGGGTGTAAATGTGGGCATCACTATCTTTTGAATGCAGGTAGAATAAAGTAATTTTCCTCAATGCAGACAGCACTAACAAGTAAAACTTGGAACTTAATTACAGGATTTCCGAGATATAGCGACTAACAAGAAATTGCCTATTTGAAAAGCTTCCGGCGACTTCAGTTGTGGTGTATTAATAGAATAATAATAAATCACTCGTATGAACCGGACTCAAAAGAAAGCCATTTCAAGAACAACATGTTTTTTAACACCAAAGGCAAAATAACAAAGCACTACAAACCACGCCAAAAAAAAACTTTCTAACTCCCACAGAATATAGTTTAAGAAAAATATGATGCATGGAGTGATCTGGAAACAATTTTGAAAATAAAACTCCTTGACTTCAGATGGTGATGTCCTGGATGGTGTCACATTACATTGGTAAGAGGTGAGAGGAGTTGTCTGATTACTACACCATTACAGCCTCTTTATCATCTGTAATCTTATAGATAGTTGTGTCAAAACACAGCAGTCATAATCACCATCCATGCTCCACTTCCCATAATTACCAAAACACACAGCTACAAATTTTTAAAGTGTATTACAAAGGTATGTACATTGCAACTGTTTGGCTGGCAAAGAAATTTCAATACCAGTCACAGTACCGGTACAATAAATTCACATCTCATTAAATTAAAAACACAAAGAACATTACAGATGACTCTGCCCAGAAAGATATAAATTAAGTTCCCTGAATTAAGAAAATTTTTCTTACATTTCATTACACTGTACCACTTAAATGGAATGACCTTGGTAAAATGGTGAACACAGTCATTGCAATCACAAAAATGAAACATAAAAATTTAATGCTGGAATGTTAAGACAACAGCAGACATGTGGACCAATATATAAAATAAAAATCATGTGATTTTAGACAAAAAAAAAAGTGTATTAAACATCTGCACTTCAATTTACAGTAAAATCTCACATTTTCAAAATTGGAACAAATGAATTTCATTCTCAAATTACTACCACACAAAGCTTAACACATTTTTAATACTGAGATAGGCACATTATTGATGCAATTATTGTAATTGCACTTCTAATTTTAACTAAGTCAATAAAAATATAAGAAGGATAGCCCCGAATCTACCTAATGCTTATGCTTTACAAACATGAAATTTGGGGAAAAAAAAGTTAAATCCATCTGTAATACTGATTAAATCACAAAGACTTTGTATTATCAATATTTTAATAATTTCTCAAATAAAATATGAAATGCTTGTAAAATCTTACATTAAATAAGAACTTTAAAATGGTTAAACCCACATTTGTCATGAGAAAAAAAATAGAGGTATATGAGTGGAGGTTACAAACTGAAACAAACTGTGAAATAAATTAGTCAGCATGCCTACTTTACAAATAATTGTACAAACATCAAAACACTAATGTAGACATGCTGCAATCCATTTGACACTATTTTATTATGTAATATAAGAAGTGATGAAGTTATAACAACACATTTGTACCTTCTTATACTGTGTACCATATAAGAAGACCACATTCTTGACAGTTGACAATCGCCGCGCCTTTTCGTTTATGTATCCATTCGCCATCAACTGGCGTGTCAAGTATAGGCTTTGATGTGGCGAGTCAGCGCGTCCAGGTGGTGCTGCTACGTTTGGCAATTGGTGAACTGCTTGGGTGGCGTTGCATTCGTAAATGGAGCTTGGTGGACGTGTGTAGGGTCGTTCGTAAACGCTGTACACGAAATATATGTTACTTTAAAAATTATACAGAGCTCGTGGGAAAATAAAACCATATGTATATGCGTGTAAATACATTATTTTAAACAACAAAACTATAATATGTTTCTGGGTGTAGTTCGGAATATGGATAACAGATAGCGTGGAAGGGCGTGTTGTAACAGATGGCGCGTCTGTACCTCAAAAGATGGCATCACATGGTTGGAGAGTCTGGAAACGTGAAAAAGGTTTCGATTTTTTCGTTACATTTGGATACGGATCGTTTTATTGTGCATCTCATTTTGAACACCTATACATTACTATTTTATCACAAAGTTTCGGTTTTAAAACTAAAAACTGCTGTTTTATGACCATGTAAAATAAAATGTATTAATTAATTTACGAACTCTTTCTTATCCGCGTATTTTCTGCTTGTCTGATGTGCGTCGGCACTGCTCTCAGAACAGCCAACGTAATATTAATTTCTGTTCGTTCGTGCATCAGTTGATACAGGATTTTGTAAATGGCACGTTGTTTGTTTTGAATACATCAATTTGCCACTCACGGACTGTCAGAATGTGGCCTTCTTATATGAAATTAACTATAACAGCTTCTTATTAATAATTAAACTATCAATGAAAATTACTTCTACGGTGTGATGTACTAAACAAGTGCTTAAAAAGGAACTACTCAACTTTCAAATACCAAGTGATTCTTGCCGTATTTACAATCCATCTTATTTTGAATTGAAAGTTACATATATTGCTTTCATGACAAAAGTGGTTAAAGAGACACCCAAACATTAAAACACAGACATGATAATACTTATAATAAAACATACAATATGGAGGAATGGCTACACCAGATGGTCAATTATGAACCAAGAACCTGTTTTGATGGCATAAACAATAAAATTAGGATAACACCATGAATCATAACTTAAGTTACATATCAAACTTATGATGCATTGTAACTAAGAAGCAAAGTGATCCCACCACTGTAATCAAAATATTAACATTTTTATTTAACTTACATAAATATATATATGCAGCTATGTATAATCTGTTACATGAACGAGTGCTACTGACAGTTCTGAAGGTAATCCTGTAAACATATACAGCAGTTTTCATGGCAATAGCAGTGTCTCCTTGTGTCACAGATAATGTTTACAAAATCATATTCATCTGTCAACCTGCCCAGTATGTGAACAAAAATTTTTGCAGTGGAAACAACTGTAAACAGGACTATATTTAGAACTGTCCAAAAAGTGCACTCATTCATGGAATAGACTATGAAGAATGACCACAATCTAACTGCAACCATTATGAGCAGATTCAATGAAACAAGGCAGAAAGCAACCATACCTACATAGGTTTGGTTATTCAAATAACTATGGTTATTAGAAGGACATGAGGCAGCAGGAAGGAGTGAACACACACTTTACGCTTCTCATAGACTTCATATATCCATCAAGCATTCCTAATATTTTGAACAGTCATTTTCTTCCTCCCGCATCTCTTCATACTTCTGGGAATGCTATACAACCAAATGAAAGCACTAAAAACTGTGTTACAGCTGGAGAGTCTTCCATTCTGTGATGCACCATACCCAACACCGATATCCAAAAGGAGACCTAGTATCACGTGGCAGACAAAAGACAGTGAGTTTGGGATGCCACAGAGCAGATTGCAATATCAGACTCCTAATCAGTCCATAAGCAAACTTAGTTATCACATGCAATTTCAGTTGTCTTCTAGCATCAGGGCAGCAGAGAAATAAGGTGGGGGGGATAGGAGAAGTGAGGGAAAAGGAAAAAATTAAGAGGGAGAAAGAGAGAAGAGGGAAAGTGAAGGGTAAAGGGGATATGGGAAATGGGGTAAGGGAAAAGGTGAAGGGGAGGTGGAGAGGTGGAGAGGAGGAAGTGCAGAGAGGGGCAGGGGTAGGGAAGAAGGGAAAAGGAGGTAGTAAAGATGTAGGAAGAGGTGAAATTAAGGGATGAGGGGAAGAGGGAGGATGGGAATAGGGGAAGGGAAAAAGGAATATGGTTAAAGGGGTTGGGGGAAGGGAGAAAAGGAATACGGTTACCGGAATTAGGGGGAAAGGAGGAAAGCAAAAGGATGAAAGGGGTTGGGGAAGGGAGGGAAGTAAAAGGATTAAAGAGGTTAGGGAGAAGGGAAGAAAGTAAAAGGATTAAAAGGGTTAGGAGAAGGGAGAAAAGTAAAAGGATTGAATGAGTTATGGGAAAGGGAAGAAAGTAAAAGGATTAAAGGAGTTAGATGGAAAGGGAGAAAAGTAAAAGAATGAAAGGGGTTAGGGGGAAGGGAGAAAAGTAAAAGGATTAAAGGGATTAGGGGGAAAGGAGGAAAGTAAAAGGATTGAAGGGGTTAAGGGGAAAGGAGGAAAGTAAAAGGATTGAAGGGGTTAAGGGGAAAGGAGGAAAGTAAAAGGATTAAAGGGGTTAGGGGGAAAGGAGGAAAGTAAAAGGATTAAAGGGGTTAGGGGAAGGGACAAAAGGAATAAATGAAAGAGGGGGAAAGTAGAGAGAGGAAGGTCGAGGGGGAAAGAAAAGGGGGAAGGGAGACTGAGGAAGGCAAAAAAAAGGTAAAAAGAGAGAAAGGGAAAGGAGAGGGAACAGTAGGAGAGGTAAAGGAAGAGGAGAAACAGGTAAATGGGGGAAAGGGAGAGGGATAAAGAGGAGGGAGATAAGGGAGAAAGGAGGTTAGAGGGAGTGGTTAAGAGGTAGAGTGTGGCAAGAGGGAGCAGAGTGGAAGGCAGATAAGGTTAAAAGGAATACTATGAATGGGGAGAATGAAAGAGAGGAATGATGATAAGGGCAATAAGGGAAAGGTTAATAGTCAAAAACAGAGAAATAAAGAAAATGGAAAAACGGGAAAAAAGAAAAAGGGATGGGAGAAAAGGGAATGGGGAGGGGAATAAAGGGAAAAAGGGAAAGGCAAAAGAGGAACAAATAAAAAAGAGAAAGGAAAGGGGAAAAGAAGAAAAAATTAGAGGGGAAAGGGAAGGGGAAAAGAGGAAAAAATAAGAAAGGAAAAAAGGAAAAAATGAGAGGGGAAACGGGAAGAGGAAAAGAGGTAAAATGAGAGGGGAAAAGGGAAGGGGAAACGAGGGAAAAAAGGTATGAGGAAAGGGGAGGGAAAAAAGGTATGAGGAAAGGGGAGGGAAAAAAGGTATGAGGAAAGGGGAGGGAAAAATATGGAATAAGAGAAGAGGGAATAGAAGAAATAGGGGATGAAAAAAAGGAAGAAAAATAAATAGAGGTAAAAGTGTAGGGGAAAGGGGATAGGAGAATAGAGGGAAAAGAGAGGGAAAATGGGATTGGGTGAAAGGGAATAGAGAGAAGGTTTATGGAAAAAGGGAAGAGGTGGAAAGTGGTTAAGGAGAAAGGAAAAGAGGAAGAGGTGGAAAGTGGTTAAGGAGAAAGGGAAGGGGTAAGAAATGAAAGAGGTGAAAGGGGTACATGAGGGGCAGGAAGTGTAGAGGTAATGAGGGGAATGGGAAAGAGGNCAGGAAGTGTAGAGGTAATGAGGGGAATGGGAAAGAGGGAGAAAAGGGATGTAGAGGAGTTAAGAAGTTTTGGTTGGTGCTTAACAGCAAGGTCTTAAGCAGGGTGATGGAAGGATACGGATGAGGGAAGGGACAGGAGAGAAGGAGGGTTGAGGGAAGAAGGGATAAGGAAGGCTGAGGGAGAAAGGGAAAGGAGGGTTTGTGTGGGAAAGGGAAAGGAGGATTGAGGGGGAAAGGTGAAGGAGGGTTGAGGAGGAAAGAAGAGGGAGGGATGAGGGGGAAAGGAGAGGGAGGTTAAGGAGAGGAGGAGGAGGGTTGAGTAGGGAAGAGGAAGGAGGATTGAGGAAGGAGGGTTGAGGAGAGAGAGTTGATAGAGGAAGGGGAAGGGGGGTTGAATGTAGAAGAGGAGGGAGAGTTGAAAGAAGAAGGGGAAGGAGGGTTGTGGATGAGGGAGGTGTGAAGGAGCGGGAGGGTTGAAGGGTGATGTAGAAGGAGGGTTGAGTGAATAAGAGGGCTGAGGGGGAAGGGGAGTTGAGTTGGGAAGGAGATTTGAGTGGGAAGGGAAGTAGTGTTGAGAGGGGAAGGGGAAGGAGGGTTGAGTGTGAAAGGAGGTTTGTGATGGGAATGGGAAGGAGGTTTCAGCGGTGGAGGGTTTAGTGGCAAATGGTGATGANGGGATTGGAGGGTTGAGGGGGTAAGAGAAGGAGGGTAGAAGGGATAAGGTGGAAGGGGTAAGGGAAGCAGGGGAAAGAATGTTGAAGGGGGACTGGGAAGGAGAATTTAGGGTAAAAGGAGTGGAGTGGAGAGGTTTGGGCGGTTTTGAACATCTGGGTCTTGAGAGAGGAAATGAGGGTGGAGCGAGGTGAGTATGGAGCAGTGTTGGAATGCGAGAGAGAGGGAAACAGGAGGTCCCAGAGAAAACTTGCAGGCCAGCAGCGTGGTCCAGCATGATGCCCACATGCAAAAGTCCAAGAGTGACCTCGCTAGGAATCAAACCCAGTTCACCTTGGTGGGAAGACGGAAAGGAGACACACACCCACTACTAGTGTAACTTTCTCGACAAGATTGAGTTACTTGTCCCAAATGCATCTTGTCTCTAGGAGAAACTGTATTATTATTGCTGTTTAAACTGCTGTGTACACATGCGTTAAAGAACTAAGTGACTGGGCGCATTAATACTTGGCTCAGGGCAGCAGTGTGTGCCACCCCCTAAAAATCAGCAGAACTCAAGGTGGTGTTGGGGTAAGTTTGCTAGTGACAATCTCTAGATCATTGGTTGCCCAGCAAAGAATGTATATGAATAACAAAACATTTTTGGTCCTCCGGGCCAGATTGCTTTGTATGTGAAACCAATCAACGATTATGTATTGTTGTGTCACTTGATTGTGTCTCCTACATAATTGCAATGTCCTTCGCATATAGTGTGGTGGATTTATGCAAGTAGAAGGAACATCTGTGCAGGCCTGTAGATAAGCTGTATCGTGTCTGCCAGCTCAGTAGTGTTTTGTATCACTGGTTGCGACTTGTAATTATTGTACATAATGAATGTATATTGTGACTTAATTCAAGGAGACCTCAGTCGGTCTCGGCAGGTGGTAATGTTCAAGCAATACTTTTGTAAATAAACTGTTGTGTACACATGCGCCAATGGACTGCGTTATTTGGCACATGTATACATATTTGGCTCCTGGAAGTAGTGCACCTCCCTCAAAGATCAGCAGAACTCAGATGGTGTCAGTCGGAGTAAGTTTACTAGTTACAATCTCTCAATCATTGGTTATCCGGCAAAGTTTGTATATGAATTACTCTGCATGCACACAGCCAAGAGCATGCCTGGTAAAGCATTTCTAGCAAATGCCTCAACCAAGAGTAAGCTCAGATGAGTAGGGAAGGGAGGTGAGAATGCTGGCAGCACCAGCCCAGGGCATTAAGTACCTGCTGCATCAAATACCACACTGCATTTTTAACAAGACCATGAGAAAAATACTTTTCCAGATTCATGGCCAACACTGCTCTAAGTAGGTCAACAAGCACTGATGTGAAGAAGTGTACTTATAGCTGAAAGTTTTTTTTTCAAAGGGTTGTTTCAAAAGTGTTTAGATAAACTGTGAAAACTAGCAGCATTCAAAGATTTACCCCAACACATGTATTCACTTGGGGCCTTTTCTAACAGAATTGGTACTTCATCTTCGGTTTGCAAAATGAATTCTGACCAAACATGTACTTGTACACAATTACTGCACATATGGTTCACTCACAATAAACTCACACATGGTTGAGGTTCCTGTTCATGCCTCACAGTGACTTCAAAATCAATCTACATCAATAGTTTAACTTCATTACAAGAATACTACACATTAAGAAATGATTGCAACAATTTTGGATGCTAAAATAGCTGTTCCTAATCTGCATTCTACATAAGGATTGCTGCAGTTGTGGCCACTCGTAACTAGTAGTTTGGAGGTAGGTTATAATTTGCTCTTTGATAATACATATTTTCCATCACAAATAAGGCTATTATAAAACTATATATTTCAGCCTGTGTGTTTTTTCTCTTGCTTATAACTAGTCATCTGAATAACCAAGTTTCTTAAATTTTAAGTTAAATATTACAATTTGGCACTAGGGTTTTTTATGTTTTGTTAGGACATGAATACAGAACAAAATAAGATGGAATATAACTAGTATCCTCTGTTGTATAGGCCGCTGAATGAGGCAGAACACTTTTGTTCGTACTATGCTACATTGAATAACAAAGACAACAAGACTGCAGGCAAATAATTTTATAATCAGTCAGTTATGCAGGTTTAAAAATAAAAACCAGAGCAACTATCCTTGCTGTATCTGGTGGCATTAATCCTACAAAAAATAAACACTGTACATTATAAAACTGTTTTGTACAAAACCCAACTCCAAAAATTTTGTGCATCATGTTACAGCAAGACTTAATTTATAACAAATACCGAGTTCACTTGTTAGATTTTTTAAACAGAAGCTTCATACTTCTCTTAACATACGTATTTTAAAAAACTGTAGTTGAAGCTGCACCATCAGGAGAAGAGTAGTAGCCGGTACATGGAAAGGAACAGAGCATGGTCTGCCAACGGCATGCAGCCACACTTCATTTTACTCAACTACAGCATGAAGGCTGGTCAATCAACTTTAAAGTAAGCTTATTCTGACACTATTACATATTTAGGCTGGGGGCTTTCTTGATTGAAGAACCCACTGGTGAATTAATTCCCACCTTGAGCCAAAATATTTTTATTGATTAGAATGCTAAAGTTTGTTCAGTAATGCATTCTTGAAACCCACTTCAGGTCACAAGATAAGTATGACCTACCATGGAATTTTTTCATGGATACCTGCAAGCTCAAACATTCCATAGATGCAGAGTAGCTGTCTCCAGTAATAGACTGACCAACATTCACAGCACCTCCAGTAAAATATGGCTGTGAGTTGCTAGATACCCTGGATTCATCTCACTTACCTGGCAATCTCTTCTCACCTCAATGCAATACAGCCATAAGTCAAGACACTGGGATATTAAGCGTAACACTTTCTCTTGTCCATTATTAACTCCCTTTGTAGTCAGCCAGTGGTTTACTAAACCTCAAGCAACCATAACATGTTGCAGTATCACTGGATTACCACACACAACAATTATATGCATTTAAATGTGTCCACACTGCTTTTCCACCCACAAAGGACATTATGGGCATTAAATGCATCCACACTATGCGATGTGCATTTAAATGTGTCCATGCTGTGCAATGTGCTTTTTAAATGTGCCCGCAATGTGTATTTACATGTGTCGATACCGTGTGATGTGCAGTGCTCTTAAAATGATCAATCTTGATTAGTTTATTCAATGTGTGTAAGAGTACCCAAAAGTTTTAACACAAACCAATCAAGGAATACATAACGGTGGTAAAGAAAAATTGACAAGACAGTGCTCAAAGATTTATTAACTAGGCTTATTAATACCCTACTTTAATGCCTGCATGTTAACTAAACAGGAAGGGGTGGCTCACTAATTAATACAAGCTTTGAAAAATGAAATTTATTACACTTATGTGAAAGGCCCTGTAGACAGTCATGACAGGTCATATTGCTATAGGCCATTCATGGTAAAGTTAACACTCGTGAAAGACCTGCTTGAATTCTATTTTCAGTCAATTGTGTCTTTCCCCCACATGTAAAGATAAACACTGCCGCCACATGTTTCACTTCACTGCTTGAAAAATTATAGTCCACTGTGTTTAGCAATTAATAAACAAGTAACAACTGTGATTAAGAATACTGTATTACAAATTAATGTCTACATAAAATTGGCTTGTGTACATTTTTGTTTGGTTTTATACAATACATTTAGTCTGTATTCTACTCTCCTCAGGACATAAAATGGAATTTATTGCTGATTATGTTATCTACTGAAATAGTCACAGTCATATACTATCAGGGTACACATTATCTCTGTCGTCAACATACGTTGCCAAAAAGTAAGTGAGGACTGAATTTGCTCCTGTGATAGGCACGTGACACAAGTACATAAAAATGTTTAATTATTTTGCTATTTAGTATGTCAGTAGAGACACACATCATAGCAGTAGTGAAATCATTGAAAATGTATTTTAAACCTTTGTAAGTAACATATAAGCATTTGTTTAACATGCAAAATTTTTTCAAAGTGAAGTGAATCTTTACTTAATTTCAGTGTAAATACACTTCCACATATCAGATCAAATACAATAAGCAACCAAACAAACATTCAGGAAAGTATATTTGAGTGATAATTACACTTGAGAACATTCCATGTTAAGTATAGCACATCTAACAGTTTCATGCAGATTTTTATTCCAAAATTAGTGGCTTACTAAGTTCGTTGTTTGTGATAGGCTATTGCCTACTAATTACTGGTTTGATGACGTAACTCATGCACTTTAATGCCACAGAATTGCTGTAACCAAACACAATTTATACAAGTTACGTTTATTTTTCATTAATTAATCTCGCTAATTTGACTTGCATATAACATAGGCAAAGCAGTAGTAAAGATGTTGACGTATTACATAAATGCTGTAATAGTTACGTCATGGTCAGAATGTTAATTTGGAAAACTAAGACAAATCTTTATAAAACGTAATGATTCACTCAGAAAATGTATAATGGAAGGTAATTTTCATGAAGGAGGCAGTTTTAGTAGTTTCATGGTTTGAAATTTTTATTTACAGACCAACAAGCAAATGTTTGCTTTAAAACTGGCAGCATATGCTATCTGATGACAGAGACAAACGTCTAGTAAATNGTTAAAACAGCAGGTGTAGTACATTGTCTTAACATATGCCATGATAATTTTAGGAATTTGTAGTACACAGTAGTAACCTAATTATCTTAAATAAGTTGCTACTGTATATAACTTTTATAAAACACAAAGAAAAACATTTGCCTGGCCATTCACATATTCTTTCAATAATACTCCATTACATGTTCAGAACTACGTTTACTAATTCACTGCCAACTTTACACATAGTGTCGCTGCAAGTGTTAATGTTGAATCATACGCAATAACAGGCAGTGATTTTTTTCAATGGTTGACTTCAAAAGAGTATACCATCAAAAAACCTATCAATAAGGGTATGTAATATACTGCTATGTGTGAGACTTCCCACCTTCCCCATGCCAGGAGAGCATCTGTCCTTGTGGCATCAAGGGAGTGCGTTGACATACACAACCCACCCTCCCTGGCCCCTCCTCTGGGCGGATCTACTACGTCGTCGAGGGAGAGGGGGGGGGGAGATAGACGCTGATTTCTGGTGCCATTACCACCCTCCCCTATGATGGCACAGTAGGCTGTAGCTGTTGCGCAGGCTTTCTAGACACCTTTCCCATCCACACAGGTTGATGTGTAAAGTTTGATCTTGATCAAATGCAATTTTTTAAATTCTATTTTGGTTCAATTCAAATATATAAAAACAAAATGAGTCTTTATGAAGTTTTTTCATGTAATTCTTCGTAGCTTCAACTAGTCAACATTTCAAAATGTGATTCCTATAAAAAAATAAAGGTAACTGAGTATGTTAACCTGTCAGTTACAAAATGAAGTGGTCGTAGAGCAGTATGAGATAATTTGATCTATAAACACAAAATGATTAAAAGTATTCTTCAACATACAATGTTAAGAATTGTTTTCTCCAACGACATTTTTTTTATCATGTAGGTATGTGTAACAGTAGTATGGCGACAACTCCTGTTGCGCAAAAAAAAAACGTTTAAATAAATATCTGATATTAATTCAACATTTTTTGGTCCTCCGAAGCAGGATGTACGTAGTAAACAACCATGGTGTGGTGTTATCATGTTCATTAAGTTATGAACGTACTGCTCTTGTGCTGTTGAGGTGAAGTGAAATTGATAAAACAAGAATAGTGTGTTCCGAAAGTGCAATTACCACCAAGCTTCGGTTAATCATATTCGATTACGTAATTGAGGAGATCAGTGATGTTACAAGTTTGTTAAATGAAGCAAGCAGTAACCATGAAAAGTTGGGAAAGTTTGAGATTGTTTTTGAAGAAATATCAGAAAAGAAACAAGAACTTCAGGTGAACTATTATACTTTGGGCGCGTCCCCACCGAAGGCGGAGATACAAAGCACTGAAACGTTAAAGGCGTCCTTCAAGGACTTCCAAAGATTATACCGATATTTACGTTGTGAGTATAATCGGTGTACAGCCAGGCAGTCCAAGTTAACGAGTCGCAGTGGCCAACCTCGTGCCATTTTGCAGCCATTGCCCTTGCCAGTTTTCTCCGGAAATAGGGCGGAATGGACCTCATTCGCAGAGCTGTATACATCAATAATACATGAAGATGAGTCCCTAACAAATGTTAAAAAATTACACTACCTCATTGGTTGCCTCAAGGGAGAACTGAAGGAACTCTTGTGTAATTTACCTCTAATTTAGGAGAACTATGACGTAGTTTGGACAGTTCTTGTGAAGAAGTTCAAGAACATACGTATTTCCGCAACCATACATGTGCTAAATATTCTACACGTACCACTAGTTGCCCCTTCACCAGAGCCATTATCTAGCTTTGTTAGTGTGGTTAGAGAGAATTTGAATGCCTTGCAGGCTGAAAACTTTCCTATTAAGGAATGGAGATTTTTATTGTTGAACATTCTACGGGAGAGAGAAACTGGAGCCGGCACTTTGTCAAGCATTCGAGCTTACTGTGGACCCGCAACTGCCAACATGTGAGCAACTGCTATCCTTCCTCGAGCATCGAGCAACAGCACATGAAAGTGTTCAGCTGCTCTCTGCTCATGGTTTAGCTCACAATATGGTCAGCCAAGCAAAATGCAGTTGAAAGCACAACCGTCTTGTACTAAGACAGGTATGAAATCACAATCTTGGTGAGGCACTACATTAGTGGCAGTGGAAAAGGATGAACAGTGTGTTGTGTGTGATCCACTCCATTTAATTTACAAATGTGATAAGTTTGTGTCATCTACAGATGACAGGATGCAACTGGTGAAGGAGTAAAAACTTTGTTTTAANTTTACAAATGTGATAAGTTTGTGTCATCTACAGATGACAGGATGCAACTGGTGAAGGAGTAAAAACTTTGTTTTAATTGCCTAAAGGAAGGTCACACTTCATGAATGTGTTTGTCAACATTTTTGTGTAGAATGTGAAATGGTAAACATCATTCATTGCTTATTTCACTAAACATAATGGTTCTGATCCGGTGTGTACAGAGTGTGAAAATAAAGTTCAGGCGCTTCACTCTTCTCAAGATAATGAAAAGCAATATATTGCGGTGTTGTTACAAATTGTACTTGNAATAAAGTTCAGGCGCTTCACTCTTCTCAAGATAATGAAAAGCAATATATTGCGGTGTTGTTACAAATTGTACTTGTGCATGCACGTGATGGAAGTGGCAACTTTCAGATTGTAAAAGTGTTGTTGGATGGTGCATCGCAGACTTCATTCATCAATGAAGAGTGTGCAGGGGTTGTGTTTGCCATGTCACCATCAAGGAGTAGAAGTTGCAGGTGTTGGACAAACCTCAGTGTGTGGTGCTAAAGGTGTAGCGTCATGTTCAATAAGTCCAGTTGACTGCCGGGAAAAACAGTTTGATATAAGTGCTATTGTGTTCTTACANGTGTAGCGTCATGTTCAATAAGTCCAGTTGACTGCCGGGAAAAACAGTTTGATATAAGTGCTATTGTGTTCTTACAAACATAACACATCCTATGCCATCTTCAACAATTGCTTTAGAGAGTATGGCACACCTTGCAGACTTAAAAACTGGCANGTGTAGCGTCATGTTCAATAAGTCCAGTTGACTGCCGGGAAAAACAGTTTGATATAAGTGCTATTGTGTTCTTACAGACATAACACATCCTATGCCATCTTCAACAATTGCTTTAGAGAGTATGGCACACCTTGCAGACTTAAAAACTGGCANGACATAACACATCCTATGCCATCTTCAACAATTGCTTTAGAGAGTATGGCACACCTTGCAGACTTAAAAACTGGCAGACCTCTCATTCAATGTCCCTGGGCCAATTGATATGCTGTTGTCAGCTGACATAGTTTTAGTGAAGCTATGACTGGTGCCAAAATCCCAAGTGAGCCTCATGCATTCCATTCAGTCTTTGGTTGGGTGGTGACTGGAAAGACCCCCTGTGAACCATGTGCAAATCGTGTAACAACTATTTCATCTCTTGTATGAACCAACTTGGACGTGGAGCTCAGAAGGTTCTGGGAGATTGAAGAGGTCCCAAGACTAAAGTTAATTTCACAAGATGACAAGCAATGTGAGGACTATTTTGTCACAAACCATCCATACCAGGGCAACAGATGGTAGGTACATTCTTTGTCTGTCATTTAGACAGTATGCCCTTGAATATGGAGACTCTCTACAGCAGGTCTTGACCAGATTCAAACATCTTGAAGCAAAATTTTGCAGGATTCCAAAATTGGCTTGAGAGTACAAGGCCTTCATGGAAGAGTATGAGGAACTGGGTCACATGGCACCATTGACGAGCATACCAGAATACCAAGCTGCAGACACAGTGGAGACCAGTGATGCTTAGAAGCCCAGTGTTGTGCCCATGCTCATTATCCCTCACCACGCAGTGTATAAGGAGACAAGTTCAACAATCAAGGTACAAGTTGTATTCAATGCCTAAGCACAGACAGCTAACAGTGTCTCATTGAACGTTGTACTCAGTACTGGTCACAAACTTCAGAAGGACCTACCTGTAATCATTCTTAATTTTCGTGTTTCACCTGTCGTCTTCACAGCAGATATCTGAAAATGTACTGTCAGATTCTCATTCACCAAGATAATCGCAGACATTAGTGCATATTGTAGCGACATTCCCATGAAGAAAACATTCAGATTTATCAGTTAAACAGTTACCTATGGACTGGCCTCCTCTCTACATCAGGCAATCAGAACTATGCAACAGCAGGCTCACGATGAAGGACATCTGTATCCGAGAGCAGCACAAAAGTTACAGCACGACATATTTGTTGACGATATTGTTAGTGGAGCAACATCACTTGAAGCAGCCCAAGTTCTCAAGCCAGAGCTTGTATTCATCCTGGTATTGGGTGGCTTTGAGATACAGAAATGGTCGTCGAACAACCCAGGTCTTCTAGACAGTGTCCTTGTAGAGCAACGAAAGGTGCTGCACAGCTTTGATGGAGACTCCAGCCCTGTCCCGAAGGTACTGGCTGTGCACTGGTGCCCCGAAACTGATGAGTTAGTTCGCCTACCACATGAGTGTTCCTAATCTTCCCGTAACTAAGCGAGGTATATTGTAAACAATTGCTAGGCTGTTTGATCCATGTGGTTGGGTGTCCCCAGTAGTTGTCTGCATAAAGGTACTGCTTCAGACACTTTGGACATTAGGGCTGGATTGGGATGAACCTGTTCCTAGCAACATTGTTGACAAATGGCTGCATTTTAAAGGGTCACTGAATTCTTTAGCCAGTGTAAGAATTCCTAGGTATATCTGGGCCATTAATTTTTCAAGTATTCAGTTATGGGTTTTGCGATGCCTCCGAGAAGGTGTATGTTGCTATACTTTATGTTAGAGTAGTAGGTGCTAAAGGTGTGGTTTCAGTACACTTGGTAATGTCGAAATCCAAGGTTGCACCCCTAAAAACATTATCTTGACACGGAACACACATATATATATATATATATATATAATTTCTTCTTTTTTTTGCAACTACGTATCATAACGTGTGCGCCACGTGCCCTAGAAGTGATACAACCCTGAATGGCAGCTACCCAAGCCAGTATTCCATCTCTGTAAATAAGGTGGACGCCTGGAGACCTGAGTGCACCTGAAGAAAGAATATATTGAATCGTCCCCGCCTTAAACAAAACCCTGTGGGAAAAGCCAGTAAACCATGCCAGCAAAGCTGCGCCTGAGCTCGCGAAGCCAATACCACTCGCAAACAGGAAGACCTAATTCCAGTCACCCCGAGAGATGGCAGCAAGTACGGCTCCGCCTACAGGGCAGGAACCACCCCCGCCAAAGCTCCCAGAAGGCCGGATACACCAGAGACACCCCTCGGGTAGGAAACTATATGGCCCTGCACCGCTGCAAAACGGCAGTTGATACCAGCAGCTCGCCTTCGCACAAGTCATGCCAAGGCTCTCTGCTGTGTCTGCTCTCTTCACCTCGTGAAGAACACCCGTGATGACCAGTACCCAACGCTGGACTTCTTCTCGCATACACTGCAGTCCCGAAGNTGCCGTCAAACCCCCACACTCCATACTCCTCTAAAGACCATTTAGGACAACTTCAGATTCAGTTAGGGTTTAGTGTTGTTATAACTGCTACCTAATCCATTGCTCTATACTCTTCTAGCATGCCCTTCAGGCAAGGTTCTTCAAGCCGACAGGCCCCTGTCTTTGCTTTACCTTCCAAGAGTTAATCAGTGCCTTGGTTACAGTAAGAGAGTACGAGTACCCTCCGTCTGCACTTTCTTATGTGAAATGTGCTTAGTCGGCTGGACGCCTGCCTGCTGTCACCACCAGCCAGCTGGGTCAGGAGACCCACCGCAGGACCTATGCCGACGAGTACCCGATGCCCGGCAGTGGGAGGTAAGCCAACGGCTTTACCAACAACCCTCACATGCAAGCCCATCCTAGATCAACTAGACTTTGTGCCAAGCTGGTGGCCTACCCGCTCAACTCTATATAAAGGCACCATTAAGGCCAAGCGCCAGATTTTGCAGACCCCGCCACAGTCATTTGGCATTTTTAATCATAAATTTCTTTCATTTTGCTTACTTGCATGCAAGACCGCAAACTACCCACTCCCTAATTCAAAGACAATTTTGGATTATAAGTGCTTGGCGCATCATTCGACAGCAGATACACAAATGTGTTCGCTGTTTTAAGTGCAGTCCCAAGGCTCATGCACCTCTCATGGGAAGTCTGCCAGAGTCCAGATTTTGTTAAATTCGTCCATTCCTAAAGGTTGGCATGGATTTTGGTGGAACATTTGTAACCAGAAAAGCCAAGAGCATGAAAGACAACTCCTATGAAAAGCTACCTGTGCTTGTTCATCTACTTGTTCACCAAGGTGGTGCATTTGGAGCTGGTTTCTTCACTTTCCCCAGATGCCTTTGTTGCAGCTCTTAAGCGATTTGTATCACTTAAGGGGACCACTGCTGACATGTATTCTGACCAAGGTACAAATTTTGTTGGTGCAGCACGGCAACTGAGAGAGCTGTACCAAGCCTTGTTTGCAGAACCAATGTGACAATCTCTTCAAACACAATTCATTCACCTCAACATCAGGGGGCACTTTAACCCTCCTCCTTCACTTTGGAGGATTATGGGAGGTGGCTATTAAGTCTGCCAAGACTCGCATGTGGCGAGTTATAGGTGATCAAATTCTTACATTTTAAGAGTTTTCAACCCTGTTCATAAAAAATTTCAGCCAAAATGAACTCCCGACCACTTTGCCCACTCTCCACTGATCCATCGGAATTCGATAAACAAAACATGTTGCATTCATGCTCCATAGCATGAAAAACATTCTCCCCAAAACAATGGAAATTTCTGTGATAACTGATCGGGTCGATCTGCCTTTCTGAAAAAGGATCTAGGGCGACACGCTGTATCTTTATCTGTGATGAATAGCGCTGCTATCTAGCGGAAAACTGAGCGACTGCATATAGAGTAGCAGCCACAGCGATCTAGCGGATCATGTGGCAACTACATGCTGACGAAACACGAAACAGCACAGCCATTGATGGTGTTATCGTATAATTTCATGAAAACAGTATACACCGTTTTGAAAATAGTTCACAGATTATTTTTAAATGAAAGCAGTCCATAAATGGTACAACTCAAAAATTTTAATTAAAATTGCAATATTCTTTTAAAAATTCAGTCAATGATACTGTAAAATAAATAGAGGTTGTTTACATTCCAATTCAGTTTTCAAAACAGAAACTATGGCTGTGATTAACATTTCAAACAATAGTGCATGCGTCTGCCATGCCATATTGTAATGACGCAGTATTATTAATTTTCGGGACACGTGTTTCATTTTCATTCATTTTGCTAAGCTATGTAATACTTTTATTGGGTTTGAAATTAAAAGCTGTGGTGGTTCGTTTATCGAGCATACATTTGCAGTTCCGTTTCGAACGTCGTAGTTTTCAGTAAGCGTCAGCATTATTTAAAAACTTTCAGACTGTGTCGACAAGTTTTGTACGACGCAGTTTCGATAACGTGTAGNGGGGGGTGATAGGCAGGACAAGTACACGTGTGCCTGTCGCCTTCCGGCAGTTGATACCGAGCAGTTGGCTAAGTCAGTCGCCATTAAAGTCAGTGGACATCAGTCAGTCGAATCAAGTCAGTCGACTGAAGTGAATTGTCATCCAGTGCTGGCCTAGGCCGCGTCGGGCTTAGCGCTAACCCCCACACCGGCAAACTTGAACTTGCTACATTATTTCTCCGCCGATGTGGGAGGTCGCTGCATTTTTTATTTCTTCAGGCAAGTTTCTAAGCAATGAAATACTTTGTAAACGACTGTGGCGCTGTTCTGCACTTGTCCGGTTATCTGAAACCTGTTCGTACTCTGAACTTCGTATGTGAACTGTGTCACTTAACCGTTAAATAAAAGTATAGAACAAATACACCAGAACTTGACTTTATTTCATATTTAATTGGCGTCCATTTTCCAGAGTCTTGTGTTACTCCGTCTTGAGCTAGTCTAGTGGTAAGTTATAGCAGTGGTAACTTAAAGACGGCTATAACTGTGCGTGTGCCAACATTACAATATTTGTTGAATGGGATTAAAATACATTGCTTCATTTACAGCAACAGAAAAAACGTGTGCATTATTTTTGTTTCTTTGAAACAAATCAGATTATTTTTGCAGAATATAACAGAAGTACAGTGTTCTGTAAGTTACTTGAAATCAATGAATCGAACTTAGGCCACTGGAGAGAAGCAGGCAATGCCATTATTCTCTTCCGCAAGCACAACATTATCATTTTACAGAGTGAAATATATTTCTTTAGATGGAAAACCATTTCTATCGAAGGTAAAATTAAACTTCAAACTAATAATTTTTTTCCTGGATTTCCCCTAAAAATAAGGTGGATCTTAGAATCGATGGTGTCATAGATTTGAGTAAATATAGTAATAAGTGTAAAAAATATTAAGAAATCCAGGATATAACACCATGCTGCTAATCTAAGAAATATGTGACAAAATAAATACAAAATTTAATGCTATGATAATTTCAGTACTGTCTGGGCATTTCACACCTTGCAACAAATACAGTATACCTCTAAGAAAATTTCACTATAATTATGTACAACCAATTCACTTTGAACAATAACTAGAGGCACGTGAACTTCACAAATTTTTTGTCACAACTGTTTATTCACTAGCTTCTACCATGGTGAGAGGATTCTTTTTTAGTGTTGTGCAAATATTCAGTATACTGAAAAAAAAAACAAAAAAATGACAACTTTCATTTTCTTTTCGGTAAGAAATTTGGTAGCCAAAAGTTGTAATGAAAACAAATTCTCAATTTTAATGAAAATTTGGGTGTTTTCATGTTCATTTAATGCACTAGCAAAGAAAATTGTCTGAAAACAATTTTGTTTGTTTTAATTATTTTATAACTAAACCAACAACATAAAATGTAAATTTAAACGTATGCAAAAACCCATGTGATAAATACACCATATTCTACTTTTTTGTTTGGTTTTGCAACAAATTTGTTATAATAAATAGTTTGCTGAAATCTGATAGAATATATTAAAGTTTCGTTACAACCGAGATCTTATCAAATTATTTTTCATTTTCATTTCAGTTTCACGAAAGTGCGTAACATATTTTTGTTTTCATTTTGTGAGAAAAAAAGTTACATTCGCAAAGCCATATTCTTTTTTTATTCTACTTGGCTGCACGTGGTAAGGTCACATTTCTCTCTGTTCTTTACTGGCTGAAGAGCCGTCCAGGACGAGTCCATGAAAGGAACAACAGAGTATACATTCTTAAAGTCCAACGTGCCACTAAAAAACTTTGCGGAATGCATGGACCTCCAACAATAACCTGTTTTTTTTTTATGCTAGTTTGCTGTGTAATTTCATTAGGATAACTAAACTGCCAAAAAGAGAAAATGAAGCAGCCTNATATTTTTGTTTTCATTTTGTGAGAAAAAAAGTTACATTCGCAAAGCCATATTCTTTTTTTATTCTACTTGGCTGCGCGTGGTAAGGTCACATTTCTCTCTGTTCTTTACTGGCTGAAGAGCCGTCCAGGACGAGTCCATGAAAGGAACAACAGAGTATACATTCTTAAAGTCCAACGTGCCACTAAAAAACTTTGCGGAATGCATGGACCTCCAACAATAACCTGTTTTTTTTTATGCTAGTTTGCTGTGTAATTTCATTAGGATAACTAAACTGCCAAAAAGAGAAAATGAAGCAGCCTGNTTTTTTTTTATGCTAGTTTGCTGTGTAATTTCATTAGGATAACTAAACTGCCAAAAAGAGAAAATGAAGCAGCCTGATTTATTTTCCTACTTGCAGCATCACATACCCATGCACAGAGAGCCAGATGGAATAACACGACACATTTATGCCATACTTTGAATATGTTGTAAAATGTACAGCACTACGTAAACTGCACTAGCGCTGTGACTTAAGTATGGTGTGGGAATGAACTGCAACATTGAATTGTAATAAAAATTAAGTCTCTTGTCTCCAGTACAAATGTTACAGCACCTAATAAACTTGCTTATTTTGTAAAGTAAAACATCTAGAAAATTTGCATGTTAAATAGTGAAGTAGGAACACCACCAGCTATACATTTGTGCACTTTAAGGGGAAGTTCCACATACAATTCTGACGTAACTAATCAAATGATTATCTCCCCTCCAACCTGGTTATCAATCATAGAATCAAATCTCTTATTCCCACCTTAAAAATTACATTACAAACTCACGGATGTCAAACATCTTAAATTTTTGTCAGACACTCTTAGAGGAAAGCAATAAAAGCTCAAGAGGACTAAAAAATTAAAAATTAATGCTTATTAATAACATTCTGAGATGGGTCAATTACAAAAGTCAAAGTTTACAGACCAGGTACTGAATTACTGTAGTACGTTGCACTTTGAAAGGAAATTCGTAAAAAGTAATTTATAGAATTTTTAACTGAAAATTTTTTATCCAACAATACTTAGCAACAGTTTTTCTGTGTACACTTAATATGATGTTTTTAAATGTATACATACACCTACTCTGAACTACTCTGCAGGAGTTAACAGCATCCCTCTAGGCTATCCATTATGATCACTTTTTCACACCAACATCGTTAAGGACAATTCCCTGGTCGACGCTAACTAATATGTACATAATGTGACATGACAATGAACATTTCAGTTTGAACAAGCATGATGCAGAAATAGACCACTAGAGTGACTAAGTTAAGGCCTTACTCATGAACAACCCTACCAGGAGTCCTTTGCCAAAAAGTTCTCAGCAATTCATAAATGCACTACGCACTGCATTCACCATTAAATTATGTGGCAATGTAATGTTGGGAGTTTCTGCTATAGTAAGAGCAGTTGTGTCCCAAAGGAACAGCAGCCGATGAGCATCAGTAGTTGTGAACATCTTCATCACTCGCCTCCCCGGCCAGCCGAGGAGGGGCTCGGTGAGACAATAGAGTTGAGCAGCTCGATGTGCGAAGTCTGCAACACATTGATGCACCCCAACATTCACAAAAACTTGGAACATAAAAATTAATCTACTGCGTATGCCTAGCACTATAAATACATTGCTGATGTGGTAGTGGAATTAAATTTTTATGAAGGTGAAAAATTTACATGGTAACATTTCCCACATGATGAAGAGTTGTCAAGAGATATGGTCAGTGCTTAACAGACGAGGTCTTAAGCGCCTATAGGAGTGAAGTGAGGTGGAGATGGGGCAGCAACAGAAACCCCAGTCTGCCGAAGTGCAACGTCTGAATACTTAATTCTCACAACACATACTACGGAACGCAACCTAAATGAGCTGTACTCTGCTGCAAAGTGACACTTTCAATAGCACACCTGCCAACTTCTAAAGCTTTTATCAGTAAGATTTTAATAGAATTTTTTGAATAGTGAGTAAATGGACTACGGAACTTAGTATGTGGTGCATGTACTGTTCATCGTAAAAATTACTAAATTTCAACTACAATAAGAAGTGACCATATTTGTATTAATATTATAGCAAAATAATCATAAAATGTTTCAGGAAAGACTGTGACAAATATAAATTTATTAACCAGAAAACTTAAACAACAAATTGACATATGTTTACTTGTGTGTTTATTGGTCAGATGCTAAACAATGTAAGTTTATAAAAGCATAAAAAATTTTTTAAGTGGAAACCTATCAGACTGGGTTTTGCTTTAATCTGATGCACCAACACAAAATATTGCTAATACTACTCACCAAAAATTTTTACATGAACTTAGTATCTACTTAATAAATTTCCAGCAAATTTTAGGCATCCTTAACTTGTTTTGCATTCTTACACAAAGAGTTATTACAGTTGCTAGAACGATATTACATACATTTCTGATAGCACAGTTCAAGAATTTTCGCATACTGTTGTCAGAATACACATGCTTATTCACATTTCACTCTTGAAACCATCACATAACTCTTTTGACCTATATAGCAAATACTGTCACTCAGCCCTTTTTACGCTTTATAAGAACTTCCCACACTAACCTTTATTGCAGCAATACATTAAAAAATGATATTTCATGGGAGGAAATCTAAATAGTTTTATTGCTCACTATTGCCCTAACTTCAGTTCTATTTTTGTTAACTACGCTAAATATCATATCCATTCACACTCAGCATTACTGCAAGGCAGCAAAGCGACTTACCAAAATTACTTTATAGATTTTGTTGACCTAGTTTGTTTTGTTGTAAACAACCACATGTTTTATAAAAACTGAATGCTGCCAAACTATACTCACGCCAAAATTTACTGTAAAATAAACACANCCACATGTTTTATAAAAACTGAATGCTGCCAAACTATACTCACGCCAAAATTTACTGTAAAATAAACACACCAAAAATTCTCAATATATTTATACTTTCACTACACACCAAATTTCTTGAATAATGTTTATCACTACACCAAAGCAGTCTATTTAGAAGCCATTTCATCTTCGCTGAAGTCTACAAGTGATGCCAAGAAGCATACAGTATCTTGTTTTGGTAGAAGATCGGTGCCATAGACAAAAGAAGATAGGCTCTATGGCTATCATCAGATACACTTGGTCGCTCCTGTCAGAAGTGCAAGAAATATGGTACTCAGTGACCATAAAAATGGTAAACTGACCTGAATTACAGTACATTAGTTTGCAAAACTATTGTATAGTTCACTTATTTTATTACATGGTATACTACATTTCATATAAGTACACTAAATTCTGACCGACAATATGACCAACCCACACAGTATGTAAACAGTAAATGCTCTCATCTGCGAAGTATTGAATCAGCTGATGAATTGTTGCGGGATGTATGTTATGTTTACAATATTGATGAGAACTATGGAAAAAAAATAATATTCAAAACTAAAGTTTGTAATTTAAAACTTAAATTATAGTTACAACATTTAGGCTTTGATCTATGTTTTTAAGTAGTGTATAATTTTTTTGGGTTTTAGCAAATTTGCTTTAAAAACAGTTATAGTGGAGAATGCAGACATGTCTGATCAGTGAAACGTTTCCAACTTCATGAACACCATTATGCATGTGATCTCTTTCATCACGTTTATGCAAGTACCACCCTGGTGTTGTTTGAATATTTTATCGGTAGTTAATTATCTTCGTATTTGCTTTCATTAAGCATAGTTGATTGTAGGAGGGCCTTTTTTGTGTTTCTTTTTGCATGAAATATAACATTATTGGCACATGTATGGCTTGATCTGGCATTTTCTGTACTGGCGTGAAGCACAGCAGTTTATTTAAGTTATGAAATTTCTAAATCTGTAAGTTTTGGGAAACCAGTGGCATCATATTTACTGAACGATTATGCAAATAAATTATTTGTTTTGTAAATAACGTATTTCGAAACAGTTATTAGAATGTTTGAAATGTATGTGGCCTAAAAAACCACCAGTTCAACTATTTGTTTTGTAGTGTAAAAATAACATATTGTGTAGAAAAAAAATGAGTAGGGTTAATTTTGGAAAAAATATTTATATACAAAGTAAGTTTATTGCACTTATCAGTACCTACCGCAATATATTTATTGCGTATTGTTTTATCAGTGAGTTTAAAAGTTTCCAGGTTACAATAATTTGAATGTTACTTCCATACGAGCAAAATTTTCCACTGCTCCATCAAAATAATACGTTATTCAAAATGACACTGTCTCGAAAGAAGAGCTGCAAAACAATAGTCCTATGAAAGACGTTACACTAAAGTTCCTACCCCCACATAAAACTTGGTCATAATAAAAATAAAATAAGTTGGAGTGATAAACTCCATTGATAATTGTATATTTGTTTGCAGACATTGTTTTCTTCACTAACAGAACAGATGTTCCAGAAAGATACATTGTGGCCAAGCTACTTTTCTAGAATTGTCAAAGTTTAGTGAACTTATATGAAATTGAGTATACATAGTACTGTGTCCAAAAGTACGGTACATGTACCATATATATGGTATTCATATCCCTCATTTTAATGCACATGACTGACACAGTATTGCAAATTATAAAACGTCTATGCGGTATAAATCCATAAATTTTAACCTTATCTGTGAAATCGTGTAAAACCTGCATATTTTCATTCAAAATTATGGAATGATCATAAAAGTTGGCAGGTCTGCAATACCCTCCCTAGATGCTTTCCTAAGGGCCTTTGGCCTTTTATTAGTTCTTATTAATTTCATACAGGAATGAGCAGGGTGAACTTGAAAGCTTCACAGATGAAAATGACATTGACATCTTTCCCGTAACCCTCGGCCTGGTGCTAAGATTTAACTGTGCAGTTCAAAGTGGCAAAGGGCAAGCCACAAATCAAGTGGTGGCACAACCAGACTTATGATCAATATGTCAAGCATAAACCACATTCACAGAGAAGAAAACAACAATGTAAATATATCAAATATTAACATACACTGTTGAGGAGGAAAGAAATAAAAAGAACGGGTACATTTTTCTTTTTATGTAATAGCTGTTAAGCAGATTACAGCTGTAAACTTTACTCTTAGTTCAAGAAGACAAACACACTGATATTTCACAACCACCCANAAAGCTTCACAGATGAAAATGACATTGACATCTTTCCCGTAACCCTCGGCCTGGTGCTAAGATTTAACTGTGCAGTCCAAAGTGGCAAAGGGCAAGCCACAAATCAAGTGGTGGCACAACCAGACTTATGATCAATATGTCAAGCATAAACCACATTCACAGAGAAGAAAAACAATGTAAATATATCAAATATTAACATACACTGTTGAGGAGGAAAGAAATAAAAAGAACGGGTACATTTTTCTTTTTATGTAATAGTTGTTAAGCAGATTACAGCTGTAAACTTTACTCTTAGTTCAAGAAGACAAACACACTGATATTTCACAACCACCCANCTGTTAAGCAGATTACAGCTGTAAACTTTACTCTTAGTTCAAGAAGACAAACACACTGATATTTCACAACCACCCAAAATGACACTCATATTTATATAATACATATCATTTTATAATAAATATATAAATCCCAATGCCATAAAAATTTGTGCATAAAGAAAGAATTGTATTTAAAGAAAATATTATTATTGTTGTTGAATGTTCAGGTAGTTACAATCTGCAACTCACACGGGTAAAGATTTTCTTTTCTACAAAAAAATACTTTTGGTTGCCAATAAGTGCTTTATTCCAGACTGACCCTAGTCACTATATGCGGCCATACACTGTCCCTATGCCAAATAGGGGTGTTACTCATGCAAAGAAAATCTCCAATAACAGTTCACAACAAGCTGGGGAGTCGAGGTATATAATACTGACAAATTAATATGTTCTTTAATGATGTCTTGCACTCTGTTTTAAATATCCCAAGGGCAGCATGGTAAAGAAACACCTAGGAGTGGCAGATGAACACCCAGACTAACCGGCAAGACACAGTGCCCCGAAGATGGCTGAAATCTTATTTGCACAAGATTGTCTGCCCTTTACATTTCTCTCTCCAAAGCATGCACCTGCTGGCTTGGGTAACTGTAATAATGTGCTGGCAGTGTTGCACCGAGGGGGAAACAGGAGTCNTTGTATCTTTGAAAAATTGTGCACTTTTGAATGGAAACTAATTAGTCTTGGGAAAAACAAATATATAATTTTTTTTAAATTCATTGTTATAGTATTTGCTATTCACATAACATACAGAATACCTAAAAGTGCACAGTCTTTGAAATTTTTTTTTTTAAGTTAGGTATGCACAGGGTTTAAAAAGTTGCCCAGGAAAGGGCTCACAATATTTGCCCTGGGACCTCAGGGGCTGTTGGCAGTCCTGGCCACCACCCAGCAAGGCATGAGTACACATGAATATGACATAGTGGGGGAAAAGCACAATTCATCATTCAAGGCAATTCTTGCCAGCCTGTAGCATTTCACATAACGCTTCACTACCACCACTGCAAATGAAGGCGACAATGTTGATGTGTTAATGGCACAATATGTAAAGGTCATTCGGACTGCAAATTTGCCTAAGCTATGCGTTTGAAACATTTCTGGTAAAGATATTGTTCTGGGGTGGAACACCACAGAGGCATAAAATTCCCTTTAAAACTAAATGCCCAGCACTGACACACACCTACGCAGTCATCTCGAGTCTGCAACTGCCGCCTTCCACCGACACACAAAAACTTGTTCTCATCTCGCCACACTTCTTAATGCAAGACAGATACAAAGAGCGCCCAACCAGTTCACATTCAAATGCACACTACAGTAAAATTTTGCTATAACGTACCTTCACATTAAAGTATCTTTCACTTTAATGTACCATTTTCAATTCCTGCCCAAATACTCTACATAAACTATCTAACAATATTTCACTTTAACATTCAAAATCTAGGTTAACTTTCAATACAATGGAGATTATTTCACCTTGTGTCTTCCACAGTGGGATTAATTAAATGTCCATAAGCATGCTTTACATAAAGGTATTGATTTTATAACCATTTCCAACCTAAATTAATTGGGTTTTGTTTACACAATACAACACAACAGATTCTTGCTGTCAACTCCCAATGCTGTTGATCCTCGTGTCAACCTAGATTAACGCTTGCACCACCACCTTGAATTCTTTCATACATAAAAACATGAATGTATATAAATGGGAAGCAGTATATATACATTTTGGCATCACATCACAGTAACATACAGCAAATTTTCTTACAAGAATGGCCTTATAATATCGCTAGCCGTGTATAAATCTAAAATTATCAATTTTAACCCATAAAAAAAATTATAAATTGTTTGTCAAAGTGCATTTTTTTTTGCTATGAAGACAGTATTTAAAAATCTCCCGCATAAATTCTAAATGATTTTTTTATGAAATATTAATTTTAATCAATTTACATTTTATGAATAAAATGATACCCTAATGCAAACATTATACTCCTTTGTAGCCAAAAAAGTTTATTAATACAGAGCGACACATTTTACTGAGTGCAATGTCAACTTTCAAGTGCTTCTTGTGGAAAAAAAAACCAGAATTCATTACTAAAATATCAATTTATTTCAAATGATAAACGACTTTTGAATAACTTCCTTCAGTGTTATTTGTTAAGGGTAAGTGGCATAATTTTTTTTCAAAACAAACTTCATTAATAATAAATAAGCAGTGTATACATTTTCAACCCTGCATTATTACTTTGACTGCAGGATGTATTGTCTGTCTCATATAAGTTGGCGAAATTTTGACAGTTCGACAAAAGTGGGGCCAAATGTTTACTTTTCATTTATGTATCCTTTTGCCATCAGCTGGTGCGTCAAGTGGAAGCTGTATTTTTTATCAACACGCTGTCAACTAATCCACTAGCCATTGTACTGTAATGCTAAACAAATTTTAAGGTATTTATAGACTGACATCTTTCTAAAAAATTCTTAGGTTATAAAAGTAAAAATATAAAACCTTGCAAAAATTTCATATTTGCTAACTCTTTAATTTATCCGAGACAGCAAATTTGGGTTAACATTTGCGAGACGGTAATTTTAGTTCTTATCACACTTTGGACATTACAGCTAAATGTTAAGAATTGAATTAAAAATAATTTTGGGAACTTACTTGACAACACACTTTCATTCACCAACTCACTAACGACTTTGCAAAGCAGACGGCAGAAAAACGTGGCGTGTAATGGACATAGACGTAACGATTACCGGCCCAAAGGAAATTACTAGTAAACAAAATCGCTGTACACGGAAATATGCGTTACTTTAAAAACTATACACAGCTCGCAGAAAAATAAAACCATTGGTACATGTTCGTAAATTTGATATTTTGCACAAGAAAGCCATATTTTTCTGGCTGGTTAGTGTTGGGGAGAGAGACATGTGGCGCGCATGGCATGGCAGGTAGCGCTTTTGTGAGCAGGATGCGTTTCTCTACAGGTGGCAGCACGTTAGCCTGCCTCCTGATCCCGTCTTTTTAAAAGTTGACTTTTCTCCTATTACTGGCTTAAAACGACACGAGTTTGAAATATATTTCGTCAAATTATTTGAAAAAATAATTGAACAATACCCTGCAATATTTCTGTAGGCTTTTGGAATTAATATCAAGTATGTATGGAAAGCATGGATGGAGAGTGGGGATACGACATGAAAAGAACTCCCAAGGTTTGAAGTTGTTTAATTTAAATACGGATCGTTTTAATGAGCATTTCATTTTGAACACCTATTCATTACTACTTTAGCATGAAGTTTTGTTTGCAACACTAAAAGCTGCTGTTTTATAACCACGTAAAATAAAATATATTAATTAATCTAAGAACTCTTTCTCATCCGTGTATTTTCTGATTGTATGATGTGCGTCAGAAGTGCACTCAGAATAACCAACGTAATATTAATTTTTGTTCGTTTATGCATCAACTGATACAAGATTTTGTAAATGGCACGTTGTTTGTTTCTTTCGTATACATCAAGTTGCCACTCACTGACTGTCAAAATCTCGCCAACTTATATGAGACAGACAATAATTTGTGCATTTCCCAATTTTAGAAAAGTACAAATGCTATTCGGAAAGTAAGGTCCGAATCTCCGTAGCTAATCGAATGTCACGCGAACATTGTAACGCACATGCGCACCAACTCCCGGCATGCCTTGCTCGTCAAACGATGCCATTTGCATTGGTATTGTTGCAGTGTGTTGTTTACAGTGTCAGTTAGCCCGCCGACTCTGAAATACGGTCAGTGATTCGGTTTTTGACAGCAAGGAACATTTCAGCAGCGGAAGTTCATCGACAGATAAGTCAAGTGTATGGCCCCAATGCGATGAGTGACAACAAAGTCTGTAAGTGGGTGAGAGCTTTCAAGGACGGACGGACGGGAAAATGTCCATGATGAACCGCGATCAGGCCGACCATCAGTGATCACAGAAGATTTGGTCAAAGCCGTGGGACAAAAAGATTTGTGAAGACCGGAGATTCACAATTTCAACTTTAGCATTGGAATTTCTGAATGTGGATAGAACAACTTTGCACAAAATTGTCCTTGAAAATTTGCAATTTCACAAATTGTGTGCACATTGGGTTCCCAGGCTGCTTACTGAGGAACACCAAATGAAACGAATGGCTTGTGCTCTTGATTTTTGGACCGATATCATAAGGAAGATGATCAATTTTTAGAGAAGAAAGAAGCAGTTACAGACTTGTTATCCTCACAGGCGGCAGACGTCTATGACTCAGGGATACAAAAGCTTGTAGAACGTTATGACAAATGTTTAAACAAATATGGAAACTATGTAGAAAAATAAGAAACATGTAAAGAATTAAATAAAAAATTTTTTTGAAAAAATCTGAGATGTGTTAATATTTTATAAGAAATCAGACCTTACTTTCTGAATAACCCTCATACTATTTTATTCTCACTTTTAAAAAAATTTTTCTTTGTAATTACATATGAAGGCCTAGGCAGAATGAGCAAAGCTGATTGCAATGCTGATGGCTGGTGGACTCTGATTGGCTAAACCCTTGCTCGTAACGTCACCACCAGCTAGCTGGTGTGGCAGATAGCTGGTGGCGGGCAAAATTTGCTTAACTTCATATTTTGGTAGTCGTTGGACACAATTACCATCACATGACATCACTGACAGCCAATGATGATGTAGTTCTATTGTTAATTCAGAGCATGCAGAGAATGTACAATCCCAAGTTTACGAGAAAAATGTAAACAAACCAATTTTTACAGCAAGCATTAAATGAAATCATCAATATATGTCTATTTGCCACTGTAATGGATTTGCCTTGTAATGTGCGTAAAAATCCGTACGATTTTTGCAATCAATATTACCATAACGATAATGAAATAAACTTTTAACGACTGATACAAAAGCTCATTTTCTGCACTTTTATTTCAAAAATGCCACTATGCATAGCAGTAATTCATAAATGTTTTTGTTTGGAAGCATAGTTTACTACAACGCTGATTAGAGAATTACTTCTAATGCAGTTTATCCACAGTGAAGGATAGTAATGTTTGTATAATATTGTTTTACTTTTCCATTATATTTTACCCTACCTAGCAATAAATTTTCAAACTTCCTATTTTTTTTACAACCCAACTGTAAAAAATAAATTAATTTGATCTCTGAAGACTGTTACGTCATAGTATGGTGATATTCCACCCTAATCGTTTTTATAACACATGTCAAACAGTATAACTCGAACTATAAACTAAATTTATTTTCTTTCAGTATTAAAATTTTTTTAAATAAGTATTTTTTTAGCTTTTTGGCTTATATGTGAAAATCACATTACTTTCAGTTATGCATTTGTATTTTATAAGTAGAATTGTTAAGGTTTCTTCAACATTGTAATTTTCAGTTATTGCAAAATGAGAAATTTCCAAATCCATTAGAAACAACCCCTCATAACCAAATGTAAACAATAGACAATGCGAACGTTTTTACAGCTACAGTCTGTGTGTGATTCTTCAAACTAGCTCAACAGCAATCGTAACTACCATTGTGACAGGTCTTTTAGGTAACGGACACCTGCATTTCGTGGTTGGCAAATTGACGACCAATCAGACCCAACAAGCAATCAGCATTGCCATCAGCACTGCTCATTCTGCCTAGACCTTTAATTTTATTTACTGAAATTATTAATTGTGCAATATTTTTATGAAACCCATATTGGCTATTTTGTAAAAACTTAATGAGACTTAAACTGCTTTCATTACTAAGAATAAGTGTTGAGGTTTTATTTATGTACATTATAAGATTTTATTGTATACACAACAGGACGTGTACAAAAAACATCTAGTGCTCTAGTGAAGCTCTTATACTTCACTGCAAGGTGAAGTTGTTGGCTCTGTTAGTGCCTGTCTGACAACTGTACGGTCCCCCTCCTGATGGTCTGTCAGGATAATCCAGAAACAGGCTATCATGTATGGGAACCTTCACTTATGCATTGTTCCTAACATAATCTGGATGTGAAGTCCAAATGGCTTACATGACCAGTAATTCAGTACATAGTTCACCCTGCCTCTCACAGCTGTATTATCTGGCCTCTCTCAAACTCAATCAGTTGTTTGTATGGATTTCTTGTGCATCATGTAGGACGCATAATTTCACCTGGCAAGCTTTATTCATGTCACATATGAACTGTTCTGAAGATCGTTAATAAAAACCATGCAAAGTGCAACAGAAGCAACCTCGTANTTATTCATGTCACATATGAACTGTTCTGAAGATCGTTAATAAAAACCATGCAAAGTGCAACAGAAGCAACCTCGTACAATATTATATGTTTGTGCCATCATACAAAACTAACTGTCTGCATATCTAGGATCGTGCATACATGTGCCTAATAACAAACTTTCACTCTCACCTTATGATTATTAATGCATGCATAAATTTTTATGGCAATGAGTGTATTTTCTTGAAACCTTTCCACTATCAAAGTTAACATGTATTCAGATCAAAGTTGTCCTACTACTTTAGGACAGTATACGTTATTGACCAAGGTTTAGTTCATTGATCAATGATGATTTTGTTGACCCTTCTTGCATGCACTACACAAGTGTTAACAAAACACCATTGCAGAATTTATGAGATTTACATTGTGCTAGAAAAAGAATTTAGCAAATGATTAGTAAAGCATCTAAGTATGTGTAGACTACTGTATTTGTCAGCGTATAAGACAAGGTGGCATATAAGATAAGTAATGATTTCAGAATGGTGAAAATATGAGGACATGGTAAAATGTATTTTCACCCTATTTCTTGAAGATAGGAGTTGCTCTATGTGCAACATATAAAATTGTCGGGTACATAGCACCACAAATTTGGGCTTAACACTGGGCAAACTATCCCCCAATATAAAGTGGTAAGTGAAAATATTTTTAACACAGGTAGTAGCTGTCTGAAGTAAATATTTTCAATGCAGGTAGTAGTTGCGTGGAGTATATATTTTCAGCACTGGTAGTAGTATGGAGTCGTGGTAGGGGCCAAGTGCCTTTTGTCAATGTGCTCGTGAAGATCCAGCCAGTTTATTTTTTATTCACTCTTTTATAAAATACTAGCNCCAAGTGCCTTTTGTCAATGTGCTCGTGAAGATCCAGCCAGTTTATTTTTTATTCACTCTTTTATAAAATACTAGCATACACTGACAAAAAAAATTTTTTACAGGATGTCCACTGAAATTCTTTTAAGGAACTTCCTAACTATTCTCTGTTTTCCAGGCAGAATATTACCATTTTCCCTGACCTATTTCAGGACCGAAACTTTCTAATACTATATTTTTCCACCACTGATAGACAAAATATGGTATAAGTGAAGTTGAATTAAATTACACTGTAACAGACCAAGCAAGCAGGGCCAACATTTTATTCAGCCCATTGATATTTNCCAAGTGCCTTTTGTCAATGTGCTCGTGAAGATCCAGCCAGTTTATTTTTTATTCACTCTTTTATAAAATACTAGCGTACACTGACAAAAAAAAATTTTTACAGGATGTCCACTGAAATTCTTTTAAGGAACTTCCTAACTATTCTCTGTTTTCCAGGCAGAATATTACCATTTTCCCTGACCTATTTCAGGACCGAAACTTTCTAATACTATATTTTTCCACCACTGATAGACAAAATATGGTATCAGTGAAGTTGAATTAAATTACACTGTAACAGACCAAGCAAGCAGGGCCAACATTTTATTCAGCCCATTGATATTTCTTGTGGTGCATTCAATTGATTTCACATTAGTGCCCATTACCAACACAAACATTCTTCAATTTGTACATATACGCCCTGCATCACTTGGCAAATTCACAAACGTTTAGGTATGCATTTTTCCCAATTTCGATTCCCAATTTGATTCCTCATTTTCAATTTCCCGATTCTGAGTATTTTGATTATTAAAATTAACATTCGCAACATTTTTTATTCATGTGTTAAAAAAATTATTTCACACAATAACATTTATTTTTTGTAAATTCCAGGTACAGTGATAATATTGGCATTGAATCATAAGTAGTTCTGTGTCTAATCATATCAGAAGTGATCTCACTGGAAAATTTTTTGGATTAAAACAACTTCTTGCCTTACAAATTAAGTTGATTTTTAAAAAATTTACATATTCTGCTTTTTAAGAGTGTTGGAAATAAAAATACAAAGGAAAATCTCTTTGTGATGAGACTGAAGTGATTTATTTTGACTTATTTTGTAATGTGATTATGCTAAAGTCAAATCGGAATGAAAATATTGTAATGCATTGCTGCATTAGCACAAAATGTATTGGTTCATTTCATAAATTTAAGTACACTATATCACATTTACATCTGAAAAAAATTCTGTTTGCTGGGTTTTTTTTTTTTTTTGGCATCTAGGTTGTGTTTGAAGTGTGTATGGTTGGTACTTTTCATCACTTCTTGCCAACTCTAAGCAATTTTTTTTATTTAATGGACGTACATATTTAACATGCACCAGACTTTAAACATTATCTTGGTTGGAACATGTTGAAAGGTTGCTGCTTTATTTGTAAAATTACTAAAATTTTATTTATTTTTAACTTGCCCCACGTTTTTCAGATAGATACTTATTTCACATGCATGTAGAAAGCCAACTACGTAGAGAAACACTAGCTGCCAATAATGAGGGAAAAAATGTAATCAAGTCCTAGATGTGGACGACTGCATAGGCATGCCAATGAAGTAGCTAACGCCTGATACAGACAGGCATCTTTTGTGAACAAGAAGGTGAACACCCTCTTGTATTCAAGTCCCATGTACATACAGTATATAAACAGTGGTAGAACTTAATGTTGCAGCATGCCAGTCACTCATTTCTACCACAACACAAAAAGATTTTACAAACCAAACAAATCACTAATTAAGAATTAAAATCTGTTTTCTACTCTCAAATTAACAATATCAGTATAAACGAATGTACGGGAATTACATAAATGTATGAAACGCAAATGTAAACAAAAAACTTGCAAAAGAAGGTGAATGAAAAATAGAACAGTCTCATGCAAGCCACTTGCAAACAAGTTAGCCAGTCACACAATGCAAGTTNAAGAAGGTGAATGAAAAATAGAACAGTCTCATGCAAGCCACTTGCAAACAAGTTAGCCAGTCACACAATGCAAGTTGACTTGAACAAGAAAGGTATACACCTTCTTGTACAAGTGAACCATGTGCAACGTGTTTAACACTGTTGTGGCAACGAACGTGTCTGCCAGTGCTAGTGTTGTGGAGAAATGGCCAGCCATTCGGTTTAAAGTGCTGCATGCCCACACATCTTTGATGCCCACAAGAAAAAGTTTGTTTCCATTTTACGTTAATAGAAACACTGTATTGAAGTCTGATAGATTGAAATCCCGCATCCATTGTAATGACGCAATATTCATAATTTTTCGGGACTTGGGTGTAAAATTCTTTCGTGTGTTTGAAGCTTTGGAAACCTCCGTAATTTTTATCGGGTTCAAGTTTAAAGCCGTGGTGGCTTGTTTCCCGTGTTTGTTTATCAGGCAGACGTGTGCTATTGTAGGTTATCAGGAGGACGTTTGCCGTGTTACGTTTTATCAGGAAGGGTTACAGTTTCGTTTCGAACTTTGGTTTTTTGGAGAAGCGTCAGCATTAATTAGATTAGTTCGTTCCAGCGCATTTTCAGGCAACGTCAGCAAGTTTTTGTTGTATGAGAGGTTAGTTTCTGTTGACGGCGCAGGATTAGTTTGTGCAGTCAGTTACGATAACGTTGTGGAGAGCGTGCGTGTCCAGGCCGTTATCTCCGGAGAAGGGGGTGATAGGCAGCACAAAAAGAGGCATCTGTCTGTCGCCCTACGAGCAGTCTTATTCAAGGCAGTCGTCAGGGGGAGTTACTTCACGACGCCCGTGAGGGCAGGTCAGCGCAGTCGAGAAGTATCATGCAATGCTAGCCTAGGCCGCGTTCGGGCAGGACTAGAACCCCCACATCGGCAACTAGACTTTAATATATCAATTCTCAGCCGGTGTGGGAGGTAGCCGCATTTTAAGTTTCTTCGGGTCAGTTTTTTAAGAACATCATTAAGTAAACGA
>NQII01000965.1:256762-303334 GCA_002778355.1 Clitarchus hookeri | reverse complement strand
TTTCGAAATCCATTTGTAAGTGATAAATTAACAATTACATTAAAACTTTAGAACTATTTCCTCTCTTTGTGCTGGCAACCTAACGGCATAACTGTATCCGCGCTCGCCGCTGTTTGTAGTGTTATATGCATGTGGCTAACGGCTAGGGTGATTTTTCAAAGGTTCTTTTCAAAAGTATCGAAGATACCGTGAATNTGGCTAACGGCTAGGGTGATTTTTCAAAGGTTCTTTTCAAAAGTATCGAAGATACCGTGAATGGATTATAACCATCGAGTAGGGTTGTAGATCAACAGCTATAATTTTACCCACACAGTCGGTAATTTATTTTGCACGAGGATGAACTATAGAAAAAATGGACGACTTTGCAAATACTGAATTTATAGTTGGCTGTTTCCTTTTATCAAACCTACGTTTAACCGTTTGATGTTCACTAAAAAATTTAACCTTTTTCTCCTGTAACTTCTTGTATAACTGTCATGTAAACTGATGTGACAAATTAGGCTGCTTGTTGAGGATGCTGGAGTTTTAATGTTTTTACTGCAGGTATTACAAACTGCATTTAGGCTGTCAATTATTCGATAAAAGTTCTAGCTAGACAACTGTTTTACACTGAACNGCAGGTATTACAAACTGCATTTAGGCTGTCAATTATTCGATAAAAGTTCTAGCTAGACAACTGTTTTACACTGAACTGATTGGACCTCAGTGGGAGGTGAAACATTCATTGCAGAAACTTTATCACGTGTACAACTTAAAATCGAAGCACTAAAAATAAACAGAAAATGTGCAGAACTCTATGCATACTGCAACAAAAGTAATAATACCCATAACGAGTATCAGGCAATGCATAAAAAATTACGGACAATCGACAATATTCACCAGAGTCTTAAAACGATACAAGTTTACAAGACAACCACGCACGTTCTGTTAAATACAAAAACTGACACGAACAGAAGGAAATGGTGTATTATAGAAACAAAATTCCCACATTGCGGTGATAATACTACTGTCTTACAATTTTAAAAATACATATATATTTCTTTTGAAGCGTCATGCGAGTACATTTTTACGATAAATAATGATAGCATCGAAAATAATTATTTTTGTGCATGTATTGTAATAATGTAGTTAATGCAAAAGTTAATGTAGTTATAAAAAACTTTTTTGTGTACAGGTAAACGTCTGTTACAGTACATGATTGGCTATTCTGTTTTTATTGTCAGCCATTTCAAGATGGCAGCCTGTAAGTGCGTGAAATGTAAATAAATAACAATGATGTAACAAACATTATTTTAAAAAAGATTACTGTAATATGGAATTGTGTAATTAACTTTCTTATGATTAAAGTGATAAAGCCGTAAATGCAAGATACATAAGAGTTGGGAAGTGGAATAATTTATTTAGCTGCGTAGTAGCCCTGCAAATATTGATGGTGGTGTGTTAACTAAACTTCGGCAACCGGTACGTGAAATACGGAAAGGAATTTTGATCTTTTGTCATATTTGAATAATGAAAATTTATATGGATAGAATCTTTAAAAATTAAAATACAAATTTTGTATTCTTCTCCTTTGATATGGAACAATTGAGTTGTGGTATTAGGCATTTGCGCATGGTGGTGTACTTAAAAACAATTGTGTAAATGAAATACGAAATGGGATGTTATTTTCTTTCTCATATTTGATTAGTAAACAATTACACAAATATAATTGATGGTTTCAATAATAAAAAAAACATGAATTTAATATTTTTGTATTATAAGAAGGCATGTTTTGGAGTGTCACGCTCTACTAGAATTTTTTGCTGCCCTGCTCGAATTCAAGTAGTAATTTCAAACTCGACTCGAACTCAAATTTTGAGTACTCACGGATCACTAATNGCTGCCCTGCTCGAATTCAAGTAGTAATTTCAAACTCGACTCGAACTCAAATTTTGAGTACTCACGGATCACTAATATTATGGCATGACCAATAGAGCTCAGCGACGAATGAATGGCAATACAACAAAATGGAGACATGCCAAACAAGGATGCATCCCCAAGAGAAAAACACCATTCGCTACACTACCCACGTGACAATACCTTTCCAAAAAAAATTCCTGGCTGGTTAGAGCCTGGGACCAACTTAGTTATGGTGGCCAGTGTCAAACCACTGAACCCATTGTGTTTACCAGAATTAACGTTCCCCTTAATTTTCAAAAGTAAAGCATGAATATGTAAATAATGAGTATTTTTCTGAAAAGATGTGGTGTGCTGGGATTTTAATTTTGTATGCAAGCGCAAACAGTTACATTACTCTTAAAATGAGAAACCTTATTTTTCTAGGTTACATATTTGTAATTACATGTGAAAAAGTTTCATACTGATGTACTACGCCACAAATGCAAACAGCAATTTCACTTTAAAACTGCTTCANATTACATGTGAAAAAGTTTCATACTGATGTACTACGCCACAAATGCAAACAGCAATTTCACTTTAAAACTGCTTCATTCTAGGTTGCCTCCTTCCAAAGTTGTAGCTACACATTTGTAACACACAGAAATGAGTGTGTGGCAGGTAGGAAAGGAAATGGCACACCTGATATTGTTGGAACCNCTACACATTTGTAACACACAGAAATGAGTGTGTGGCAGGTAGGAAAGGAAATGGCACACCTGATATTGTTGGAACCACTGTCGACCTCATCTTCGGCCACTGCCATCTCCTTCTTCAGCTCCTCCACCCGCCCCCGCAGCCTCTTCACCTCGGCCTCGTACTGCTCGGCTCGCCGCACCGCATGAGCCAGCTCCGTCGACTTGTCCTGCAGCACCTTCTTCAGTTTTGCATGCGAGTACCTCAGGTCAGAGAGCTCCTGGAACATACAATCCATACCTTCAAACACAGCAATGACATTCTCTTACACTACTTACAATTTACCATGAAAACAAAAAACAGGAAAAAGTTCAAAGATGCTGTGGAATACCAATTTAATTCCCTTGACATTTCTAAGTTCCCAACACAAAAATTAAGAAAATTCAACCTATTCAAGCTTTGATTTTAAAAAAATTAATGGAAAGAACACTGCTTTATAAAACATGAAAAAATTGAACTGTGCAGAATTTATTGTTCCTGAAAATATTATAAAACATGGGAAGTACAGTTATTTACCTGTAAAGCAATTATTTCTGATACCACAATTTGGGAATTACAGTCAAAACTCAAAATTATGACCTTTCACAGTTTCAAGAAAAATGGTACCAAATTTGAAGTACGTAGTAGTTTGATATTGGACTGACTCTGCCTCCCCTCTTCCCATTTTTTTTTATATATATCTCTTTTCACAAAAATTGCATTAAAATTATATGTTATATTTGTTAAATACAGTCAAATGGTTCCAGTGAATTAACTCTTTAAGATCAATTAAGACTTATTTTGATTGACTTAGTCCCCCAAATGTCAAATATCACAATTGTATTCAATCGTTTGTTTTCAATATTTTGAAGTCTTCTGAGAGAAATTATACCCTAGATTAACATGTAGGTCCTCCACTTGTTGCCAGACAAGAAGTCTAAACACAGCTTGCAGAGCAAGCTTTTAGCGAATGCAAGCTACATTTTTCCTGGCATCTGCAGGAAAATCAGTTGATTTTGTATTTAAATGTTAACTTCACAGGCGTATTACCTCGTCCTTCGTGGGCTCTACATGCACTTGACATAAGAGTGGTACAAAGTAGACATCCTAATGCAGTTGCAATTAGTGTGGCTCCCTTTGCTGTTGTTCTGAACAAGAGCACGCACAGCTACATTTAAGCATTCCATTCTCCACATACAAAACAAAGAGAAACTGCACCTAGAAAATAACAGAGAAGAGCACAACTACTTACCTTGTAAATGTGCTTATTTCTGGTGTTGTCTGAATATTTTATTTAAAGTTATTAATTATTTATGATTGTCCTTTCATTCAGTACAGATGATTGTATATGCTATTCATGGTAATGTGAGCACTTTTTAAATCCCCNTTTATGATTGTCCTTTCATTCAGTACAGATGATTGTATATGCTATTCATGGTAATGTGAGCACTTTTTAAATCCCCCTCAATTGGAATAATAGTCAATATATTTTATTTTAGCTTTAGTCGTTAATTTCCAAGTGCGGTGGTATATATNCCCCCTCAATTGGAATAATAGTCAATATATTTTATTTTAGCTTTAGTCGTTAATTTCCAAGTGCGGTGGTATATATACGCTGTGTTTATTACTTACATGACTAATATTTATTTAAAAAAGGTGGTAACTGGTAAAAAATAGCAGAAAGGAAAAAGTAACCAGGGCATAAAAGTGCTCACTTTACCATGAACAGTCTTTTCAGTGTGTCTTCAGCGAAAAGTAATACTTCCATCACACTGCTTTGTAAAATAGCCTAATCTGCCATCCCTGGAAATGTTTTCAAACTCAGCAAATATATTTATGTTTCCAAATTTAAGTTGGTTGGTTTTGGGAAACGTGTATGATTCTGCAAATAAATTATTTTGAATCAGTGGCAGACAAACATGATTTTAGAGAAGTAATTATCCACGAATTTTCATACAACACGTGTTCAGGAAATATTAAGATTACAAACAGTAAGTATTTTATAAATAATGTATTTCAAAACAGTTATGAAANTTACAAACAGTAAGTATTTTATAAATAATGTATTTCAAAACAGTTATGAAATGTACATGGCACAAAAAACCTACCCTTTCAACTCTATTTTGTTGCGTAAAGATAAAATTTAATTTTATGGAAAATAAGAGTGTGGGGTTAATGTCACAAAAAAAGTTACCTATTGAGTGCACTCACCTCTGTATAAACAGCGACATATTTATAGCATTTTATTATTTTGGTGCTCCATCAAAACAATATGCAATTTAAAGTTATAATTGCCTCGTAAGAAGAACCAAAAAGCAATGCCGCCTGGTCTCATGACAGACATTAAAACTAACGCCCCTTTATCCATTTTTTTCATGAAACAAAATAGAGCCCCAGCATGAGTACTGGAATGAAGTTAACTAACGTCACTCTTTTAGTGCCTACCATTAAATAAAACAAAAGTTTAAAAGGGAGAAAAATGTGTGCATTTGATTCGTAGCATTTGCTTAAAAATATTTTTCTTCATTGGCATAACACCTATGGTGGAAAGATGTGCTACTTACGTTTTGCAATGAAGATAATATTTGTGTTTTGACGGTAATCTGTGCTAATAGCTGCAGTTGTGAGGAATAATTTTAATCGGAACATGCCTACATTTTAAAATATTATTTTGTGAATGAATAAAGTCTTTTTTCTAGCAAACTATAAACAAACCATTTCCGGCGCTGCATAAGACCTATTTGCTGTCCCATTTTTGTGCTAATTTTGATGGTGGTGTGTGTTGATATCTGCAGTTTTGAGGCTTTGCTGGATTGTAAATATTGATTTACCTCTATCAGATGGAGAAAAATAACCCTAATTTTCCTTCCCCTTCTTGTTGTGTCATGTAAATTTTGTAACTTCCGATTTTTCTTATCTATGAAAGATGTTTAGTGACGCCTTTATGGCTATCTAAGCTAGAATATTGATTTCCTAGTATCAAAATTTCGGAAAAGAGCTTTAAAAAAACTAATTAGAGCATAATGTTTTATTTGTAATACTGCACAAAGTTTTTTCCTCACCTGTTGTTTTAATAATTTCACATACACAGAAAAAAAACTGTATCTGGTTATGAATTTGTAATTAATCTTATTTGTTCACAGCCATGTCAAAGAAAGATAGTCTTTATTTCTCTTTCTTTTCAGCAGTTCAGTAAGAGAATCACAATAGTCAGCGACCAAAATAAATTCAACAAACTTAGTTTTCAGCATATTTCCTTCAATTTTCGAAACTCTTAACCAAATTTTTTACAGTTCGCCAAAATAGGATTTTAACTTGGAGGGAATCATTATTACAGGGGTCGTTTTGTCAAGATTTGACTGTAGTTAGATTCTTGAGGGGTAGAGATTCCCACTACAGAGATTAATCGTGAATAAACCCTGCATCTCTTTACAGTGGAACCCTCTTATAAGGTTCTTCAGGGGTCCACAAGAAAGTGACACTATAAGCAGGAAAACCTTATNCCGGACTAGAAAAATCGTGCATTATAGGCGGGAAAACCTTTTAAATGGGAACCTTATAAGCGGGTTCTACTGTATTTCCAAACCTGAAGATAAGACCTCTCTCTGCAAGGAAGGGGGGGGGCAGACACACACTCAGATAAGAATGAAACATTTCCTGTGGTGGTCCAATTACGTCTAGCAGGGAAAATTCACCATTGCAATTTGATGCCCGGTATCATGGATGCTCGTCCAGTCTAAGTTGAACAACAAAAGTCTCCCAGACGTGACGGTGAAGCATGGTACCGGGAAACCGACACTAGGCAACACCCAAGTTAAATCTGAGTTGTTGACACCATCCCCAAATATCCAACACACCATCGCAATTCACCGCTGGGTGATGGAATTGGAGGGCTGGCATAAATACACATCCTAAATCCCCTGCTGTTATTGACTGGCAGCCACAGTGTTACTGTTCCACAGGGTAGTTAGGTACACAAAGAAGAAATGACTTTGCGGCTCCTTTGATGTGGGCGTACTCATTCTCTGATTGGCTGTGCGAGGCTCTGGGAATGGCCTTGTGTCTGCTTGGCTACTGCATGCTGTGAAAGGTTCTGTATTGGCTAGGTTGCTGGCTGACACTGACTGATGAAGGTGTTCCAACATGTTGTTGGCCAGTAATGCCATTTTGCAGGTGTGTGCAATTGGATTTCACAGTATAAGAGGCTCTTTTTAGTTTAAATATCTTTTTTTAGTTTAAATCTCTTTTATTTCGGTCCTTTTAGCATGACATAATAAATTTTCTACAAAGTACAAATTTCCATGCTTTCTCACTCAAATTCATAGATGTTCTGTGGCAATTTGATAATTGCGGCAAGATGGACACAACCATTATGTGAAGCAGGATTACAGATGAACATAACTGGTTTTTTGTTAATTACATAGTTTAACCAACATGCAGTAACTTAAATGAAGTGTTAAAATTGTGCAAACCCACCAGTGTTAAAATTGTTCTGAAACTTACTGCCACTTGAATTACATACACATTATTCAATATCATTAAAATGAGAAAAACTTGTACATATGGACCCTCAACACAATAAAACTTCCGTCCACCATCAGTAATCACCTCTGCTTGAATAGATCATGCCAGGCCAAAGCATCCATTTTTCATTAGTTATAAAGTAATATTTTTGTTTACAATGTATTCAGTTGTGGGTAGGTGCATTAATGTAAATTTATTTTTCTAATTTTTTTTATTTTTGCATTAGGTGATTTATACTTTGGACAATATCAAAGCAGTAATACTCTGACAATTCCAAGCAGCCAACCTTATTTTTGTCCAACAATTCCTGCTGCAACTGACGTAGATCTGCATCCGAGGTAGAAAGTGGACGGCCCTTCCTCTCGAGTCTCTCCTGCAGGTCTCGCACCTCTGCACGCAGCTTCTTGTTGTCCCGCTCCAAGGCCAACTTCTCAGTTTCCAGCCGTTCACGCTTCCCCCATTCTGCTGCATTTTCTGCCTGTAGCCTCTCCAACTGTGGGAAAATCCACCAATCTTACACATGTTACATCACCTCCTATATAAACACAAACTGATGCTGTTTATAATAACACATTTAATCATTGGGAAATATGAATGACATGTATTTATGTTGTCTAACATCGTTGTTCTGCCAGTTTCACTTGAGAACACGGTTTTCCCACCAATTCTACCTTCAATTTTGGAGAAATGCACATATACAATTTCTAGTTTGAATTAGGTTTTAGAGTTGGCACTCCTGCCATTCATACTTATGTCATATTTGCCAGGTTGGCAACATGTAACATAAGAGAATTGACAATGTCTGAAACACTATCTGACACGAATAAACAATTCGCAATACTTAAAATTAAATGTGAATTCTTAAAATACTACATGATGAAGTAAGCAGTCCACGCATAATAAGCTGTTCAGCTGTTATTATAAACTGATTGGATTTTTCTCTACTATTGGTCGTATTTACCTAAACAATCTACAATAACTATGTTTACTGTTCCATAAAAATTAAAATTTACTGGAAACGTGGCTGAAAATTGGAAGAGGTTTCAGCAAACCATGCAAAAAAACAAAACATTTTACCTTACAGTTCTACTAACAGTCTTTTAAAAACAATCTCACCTGAAAAAGAAAATACACACACACACAACCCTCGCGATACACTGTCACTAATTGCTGAAAAGAAAACACATCAAATATATACGTATTATAACAATTTTCAATCACATTTATTATACAGACAGCTATTTTCTTTGTTTTGTCTTTATTAATGATAAAAATTCATTATCTCATAGTGAACATTTGAACTCACTGTAGCTGCATGCTTATTGGTTCAAGTGACACCTCACTCATCTGTGCGCACAGGCGCACCTCTGTTGTAGGATAAACCATTGTAAATGGTTAGTTTTCCCGCGTGAATCCCTCGTAGATGGTCACGTGGAAATGTTCTCGGTGAAAATGTTAAAATTCACTTAAGAAAAGTTTCTTGTCGTACTTTCAAAACATTTATCATCATTCACACGAGTGGAGCTATCAATTGCGTGAGGAAGAAAACGAAGGTAATAAGGTTGTTTGAACGTAAACACTTCACTGCATTTGTACAACGTCTGTAAAGATTCTGCCATGTTTACGCATCAAGAGAAGTCGTTGCTTCACTTCACTATTTAAACGTAACTGAAGATTTATCAACCAATCTGTAATGTTTTTGCTGTCAGTGTTCAAAATTTATTTAACTTCACTATTCAAAGTTTTTATATCAACAATAGATACATGTTTATTAATGCCTGGTGTTGGTTTCAGTTCATGTACCATTATATATATATATCATGAAAATGTTATCTGAGTTCTGATGCATATCAACAATGTCTATTCTTTACAATCACTTGCATCAATATTTAGCAGCTTAAAAATTGTATTATCTTTCAAAAATTAATATATTAGAAAATTTAAAAAAAATTGTATTCAACAATTTAAAAAAAATTAAGGAAATTAATGGTGGCACTTTACTACCTCCTTAAAATGTATTTAATCTTTTTCTCAAATTTTATTAAATTCAAAATCACAAGTGCAAAATTAATCATCGTCTCATTTTCTACAATTCATACTTAACAATTCTCAAGAGAATTAAAACCATTTTGTCTCATCGTCGTACATAGGCTTCTTTCTTCATACTTCCTGCTGTTAGCTAATGAACATCTAATGGACAATTGGGAGTCCTTGGATACTCTCAAATCCCTAAGTGACAAAGAAAAATTCACAGAAGACAACAACATTGATATACAATGAAGATCTTCAAGATTTATTCTAGAGACGTTTTATATTTCAAGAATATTATACATTCACATGAAGATATACAAATACGCTAATCACAAATCAAATACACAAAGTGAAAACACAAGTGAAATAAGTGAAAATTCTTAAGTAATAAAATTAATTAAAAGTGCAATAATTAACAATTAGTGATTAAATAAGTGCGATACACGCCTTGAATAGAGATCATCACCCCCAAACAAAAATCAATGGCCCAAATTCCACAATGCCATAAATTAAATAAATATGCCTATCAGTCCTCCCAATAATACTTGGGCAATAATCCTTAAGGTAAATACCACAGAAGGTAGGTGAAACAAAGTGTCTTGTGTACAGTCTGTGTATTAGGGGTTTGACATACTTTTTATTCCCCTCACTTANAAGGTAGGTGAAACAAAGTGTCTTGTGTACAGTCTGTGTATTAGGGGTTTGACATACTTTTTATTCCCCTCACTTATAATAATGTTCACAGTTTAATTCTAAACCATGCGAGTGTAACGACGTGAAACAATTTCATTCTTGACCAAATAAAATAATTTTGCTTTCCCCTTAAAATCTCAGCTACGTGTAGGTCGTGCTCAAAGCTTGTTTTTAAAAATAACCTCAACTAAACATATGCGTGTCATTGACCATGACAAAATTCGACGTTATCAATATCTGTGGGTCTGTTTCAGCCGTAATACAATTCTTTAGAGATAACTGAACAGCTCTCTTGTAACAAAGACAGGCTATCTTTTTACATAATAGTGCAGCACCATGCCACGTTATGTAATACAATGTGTAGGGCCATAAACTAATCCCATGCTGGTCTACTCTGGCAACTTCATGCTTCGGAGGACCAAATACTCTCTAAACGACNAGGGCCATAAACTAATCCCATGCTGGTCTACTCTGGCAACTTCATGCTTCGGAGGACCAAATACTCTCTAAACGACATCACAAAATTAAATACATTGCAGAGTGCACCTGGGGCTGTAGAAAAACTTTCTCTCAGTACTGCAACTCTGTCATCACCAAACTTCTTACTGCTTGCGTAGGTCCCCAAAGATTAATCTCCACATGTCATACAAATCTTTAAAATTGTACTTCTGGTGTTCTGTAAGGCTTGAGTTTAGTGATATTGTAGCGACCTACTGGCTGGTTGTCAAGCGTAACTATACCATAGCAATTCTCTCTCACAATTTCCACTACTTTAAAAGGACCGTCAAAAATCAAAACCAATTTCTTGGTTACTTGGTCCCAAAAAGAATTTACGTAGCTTATTCTTCTTAAAACCAAATCTCCTTTTTTAATTCATTTGCTTTAGATAACTTCTGCTGTAAGATTCTGCGGAACGGAATAGGCGTCTTAACTAATGCCAACAAATGTTTGCGTGTGAAAGGAGGCTGCTCTGCTCCAAGCTGTGCGTTGCTATTTAGGGATGGAAGTAGTTTAGTGGCGATAGTCTCCATCCATCTTACTTAAAATTATACAGGTAGCAAACATTTCTGCTTTTTCGGCATTCAGCTGCCATTGGCTAAATAATCCCCCTGGGTCAAATACATGTTCTTGACACTGACACTGGCTACCGGCATGGCTGCAATTAAAGCTGACAAAATGAAAAAATAATTTTGTGTCTTTTTCTGTGACCCTCCAGGCGATCGCGTATCTTGTGACGTTTTCCCTACTTCGCTTTTTCCAATCAACAATTTCACTGCATTTCAACTCACACTTCTCCCTTTGCCTTGTGCGTGACTCGCGGCCTTGGACCACCATTCTCGACATGTCAGATGTTTTGTGCGTGTTCGCGAGATCTGGAATTTCATTTTCAATGTTTTGATGTGGCTGCAGGGGAATCTCAACGAGGATGATTTCTGTGGCTTTGCATTCACAAGACGATGATAAGTTCGCTGCAATTTCTCTTTTTGTCAAATTTTCGTTCAGAAAATGACTGATTTCATTTTCAACAAGCAGATGAATTTGTGTAGGAGGTTCAGTTACACTGGTTTGTACTGAATAAAGTGGTGATGGCAATGAGCTGGATTCCATTTCAGCATTTACATTTAAGTGTGGGGTTTCAATTTCATTTTCAACAAGCTTGTGAGGTGGTGTGAGTGTTTCACTGGCATGGTTTGGTACACTGATGTGACTAACTCAACCTCACAGTGTGATGGAACTGACTCGAGTTCATTTGCCACTGAAATTGTGTTACTGTATGTTGTGGGTCGTGCTGAGGTGATTGTTTGCAGTGTGTGGTNNNNAATAATTAAAATTCACTAAAATTACAAGTTTTCTCCTTTCAAAATCTCTCACATTTACTTCTCACTCGTTCTCAGGTTTCATTAAATATTCCGCCCCGACACTAGCTCATTCCATAGAGCGGCGGAACTCTGGTTTGCAACTTCTACATATTAAATCAAAACCAAAATCTTCAAAATCCTTATTTATTTAAAAGTTCATACTATAGTTGGTCAAAATAATGTCCCAAATTACATGGATGAGCCCCTCCGGCTCATAAAAAGGGTTGGCATCATCTGACTGTAGATGCGTTTCTCACGCTCATAATGGCGCCTGGCACTAAACGGCACCGCATCAGATGTCGACTGGAACAACTCCAAAAATAATGTACAGGTCTACTAATCTTGACCCTCTTCTTCTCGTGGCCGGATTCTCCTACCAAAACTGTAACTTCTGGGACCTATAACTATTAACTAACTTAGGATGGCGCCGAGGATTTTGACAATCAAAATCCCAGCAAAAATTATCTCCGCCGTAATTTCAAAGGTCTCACCCAGAAGTAAACTACTTCCGGTGAAGCAAAAAAGAAAATTACAAAAAATAAAATACAATTTTAAAAAAAATTTAAAAACAGTTAATTACTCTTTAAAAATTACAAAATTAACTAGGAAAGTAAAAACTCAATACAAATTCAATATTTAAGACTCTTAGGTTAAAATACATAATACCATAGAGTCGTAAATAAAAATAAAATAAGAATAAATAGTGGGTGGTTTACAAAATAAATATTTAGTGTCTAAAAATTACTGAAAATAAACTGTAGGAGCTGAAATTAATATTATGTTAAAGTGTAAATAAACAAAATAAAATTATGTTCAAAACAAACATCTCAGGTTAATAGAAATAAATTTAGTATAGCGAACTGCTAAAAGTTCTCCATTTTAAAATTTGTAATGTCAGAAGAAGCCCACGAAGGTATCCTGATGGGAAGGGAAGGTGGACAGTACCTCGGAGCGTAGGTCAGCAAGGCGACGGTCCATGCCTTCGCGGGAGGATGCCTCATCCTGCAGGTCGAGCTGTATGAGACGCACCTGGTCCTGGTGCTGATCTTGCAGGTGCAGTAGTTCCCGCACCACTTCCTGCTTGGCCGCACGCAGCCCTTCGCACCGCTCCCGAGTCTCCTGCAGCTCCCCCTGCAGACGCTGCAGTCCTCGGTGTAGCGACGTCTTCTCACTGTCCACCCATCATTGCATCTCACTCCACCTCATCCACCACTGCTTCACAGTCTTGTTATTTTTACACTGCTTATTATGTCCCTGTTTAGGGGACAGATTGAAGCCATCTTGGATTTAAGTTTTGAGGTTTAAATTTTAGTTCAGATTTAGTATTAAAATTTTAATTGATACATTAAATATTGGACTGCTTCTGTTACTTTTCCTATTCCATAGGAAATCAAGAAATAAATATTAACTTGAAATAATAATTCAAGATAAGATCATAGACAGCCAGAGTTGTGAAAACTGGTGGTCCCATTCCAAGGACCAATGTGTGATCAAGCCTCAACAGAAATGTAAAGGGGATAGTTTCATCAATAACACTAAAGCATATCTTCCTCTGGTACAACAAAACTAAAAAATAAAATGAAAAACACAGTAAGTCTCATTATATTCATTGTATTTATGGATGTTTATAAATTGCAGATACGTGTCCTGTCTTTAACACAAAGTTGTGTGCACAATTACTATGCACACCTGGATCACCTGTGGCCAAGACGATAGTAAAAACGTTCAAACCTAAATATTCCTGAGGAATCAATTTAACTGTGTCCTATGCCATATTAAAATCCTGTCTTCAAAAATATACAGGTCTCCACATTGAACCTCCCTGGTTTCAAATTGCAATATTAAAAAAAAAATTGGACATAGAAGCTTGTAGTTTGCAGCATTGTGTAAAGCAACCCAAAGTTTTTTATTTTTTTATTTTCTAATGAGTGCTTTTGTTTCAGGTGCTCAATAATTAGCACAGATGGGAACAGTACAAGAGAGAGTGCAATGCGTAGTGTGGTATGCGGAAACAAAATCACTAATTGCAGTCAAAAGAAATTTCCAACGTGTGTGTGCACATGAACCACTGAGATGCAAATACAATTAAGGCTTGATATGACAAATTGCTAACCATTGGGAGGGTTAACCAACAATCAAGTTCTGGCAGAAAACGCACGTTTGATGAAATGGTAAATGAGATCAGGGCCGCCCTCCAGAGAAATCTGCCAAAGGCAGTTCGCAGAGTTTCACAAGAGCTGAACATCCCACGTTCAACAGTCCACCGGGTGCTGTATGATTGAATTTATTTGTATGCATACAAAGTGCAAATTGTGCAGCTGCTGCACAATGATAAACAACGCAAACAGTTTGATATTGACATACACAATCAGATCAAGCAAAACCCCAACTACCTGGGGAATGCTGTTTTCAGTGATGAAGCAACCTTTTACACATCTGGGAAGTTTAATCGACACAGCGTTCACATTTGGGCTTCCAAAAACCGCTACATTTTTTAAGAACATGACAAGGGCAGCAAAATGGTGGATAGGTGGTGTGAACTGATAAAAGACAGAATTATCGCACAGTTTTTCTTCATGAAGCAAACTGTAACGAAATATTTATCTGGACTTGCTTCAGCAATTTGCTGTCCCTCAGCTCTTAACTTCTGCAGCCATTCGTGATCTTCCAGCAGGACGGTGCACCACCATACTGCAGTTTGCATGTTCATGAGTTCCTGGACAAAACATTTCCTGAGTGATGGATAGAACACGATGGACGAACCAAGTGGCTACCCTGATTTCTGTACATAACCCCTCTGGATTTTTTTCTTGTGGGGTTACATGAAAGACAGGGAGTACACCTCACTTGTAAATAACCTTGGTGATCTCCAAAGGAGAATTGTAAAAGCCATCAACTCCATCACCGTCCATCACAAGCACATGCTTGCGCACACATGGGTTGAGATAGAGTTTCAGATTGTCCTCAGGCCAGGAAAGAAGTCCATGTAGAAGTACAATAATTTAAAAAAATATTTTTTGAGTTGCTTTACATAATGCTGCAAACCACAAACTTCGATGTTAAATAGTTTTTTTATATTGCAATTTGAAACCAGGAAGGTTTCATGAGGACATTCTGTATATGAAATTATGGTAAAACCTGATGATAAAAACCTCCACCATTATGGTCTGCTGCAACTTTAGTTGAAGAATGTCACTATGCTAGGTCGGCATAAGCTGCTAGTTCGCCTATTTATACTCCATATCCTGGTTTAACATAATGAGGAATCTGCACATCATCTTTGCCAGAGCATGACCCATGCCAAGTTACATATTTGCTGATGGAAGGTCTGAAACTGGCCACAATACACCATATGCCCCCATGTCTCCTTACGACGCTTTGGTCAGGTAAGGAGTTAAAGCCCAACATACAAACTGCTACGTAATACTGTGTAACAGAATGTTCAAACTTGCCAATGCCCACCCCCGCTTACCAATATCTTAATTTCTAACACATTAACTGCACTAGCATCTTCTTGAAATGTTGCAAACACTGGGCATCGTCCCACCTGGTGTGTTATCATCCTCAAAATTGTGCTTCCATCAGCATCCGCCCACTGAATCATCTCCGTAATTCTAACTGCTCTATACACACACACACACACCATAAAGGGAATACTGGATGGCATCTCCTGTTCTTAGCCACACATCCATAGACAAGGAAACTGAGAAACACCAGGCCACGAGAACTGGTATCTGCAACACAACACTGAGAGGTAAGGGGTCCCAGAGTTAAACAACCTTCCCTCCTCGTCATCACCAGTTATCATCACCTCGAGCTGCATTGTCACCGATCCCCCCTCCCCCCTTCCAAGATCACTAAATTCGACATCCACAGCCATTATAACATCAAGAGAGGCAATAACCATCAATCTACTGACTGTGCATGAAGAGACAAAGCACAAGACCTGCCTTCATGTGCAGCACACAGTATAATAAACATAAAATTGCTATCTACGGGGACAGACTGGCTCATTGGTTAAGATGAGTCTTTCTCCTCTAAGGCAATGGGTTTGATTCCTGACCACTACAAGCTGGGATATTTCCACACAGAGCCCTACGTATGGCGGACACTTTTGTAATGGAATGACCATCTTGGGAGGCTCTGGGTCCTTCTGTATTCACTTTCTCTCATTATTATTTATCACCATCATTCTTACAGAACTACAGTACTTCCTTAACTAAGAATAGCAATGCAGAATTAAATAAACAAAATATTTTCCATTAACTGTATAATCAATGCAAAACTACCATAGTTATCAGAATTTGAGACTATCTTCTATTTAAAATTTTATTTACAAAATACAGTTTGTCTTATTTTTGCCAAGAAATATGAAATCCAGTATTTTAGCTTGATAGTTAATATTTTTGCCAGAAAATTTTTGTTTCATTACAGTACACTAGTCGCATAAGATAATCTTTATAAAATTAATAGTGTTTGCTTTATAATGCAAACAAGTACAGAGAAGGTCCAAACAAATGTTTCTAGTGTAAACTGTTTACTCCAGTGGCATCAATGAATAAGCATGTAAAATATATTTTTCAAGGAACCAGATAAAAATCCTGCTAAATCGTTATACATCCAAGCAATTTAGGGAGAGAACAATTTTTTCTCCAGAACAAAGTAAAAATATGATGGTTGTTAAGAAAGCCATCCTATATTTGGGTAAAGAGACAATTTCCAGAAAATTTGCGACCTACATTAAGTAACGTAATAATCTCCTGCAGAATTACATTATGAAAATTCTTGGTGGTTAACAAAAAATACAGTTTCAGGGCATAGGTGAATGCCATAGGACCTAAATTTATTATTATTAAATTGAGAATACTAACACAAAGATTAACGTCTTACCAGACCACGATCCTGTTGTCATTAGGGGAAACACTAATAAACATAACAAATAAAAAAATTAATAAATGTTTATATTCACTAAATTCTTAAATAATCTAACATGCATTCTAAATAGACTCTTGTTTACAAATTCTAATACGCAGTGAACTAAAAAATGGTTTAAGAAGGTATACAAAATACTTGACAATGACAGACCTCATTACTTATACATCAGAGTTGCATTTCTGGAAACAACATAAACAAAACATTAACACAAACTGATCCATATTTTACCTGTTGCAAATAACACAAAAGACCAACTTTTAATTCCTGCAATATAGTTATAAATGTGATATTTTCACACTAGAGTGGAATATAAACAGAGTAACTACATAAATAAGAAAGAACTTGGGTGTAACACACACACCATAGAGTAAAAGTAATCCTACCAGTCGTCCATTTGTCATACAGCCAGCATAAACTTATGTACACTCATTGCCATAAAAGAAATTGGCATATCATGAAGGAACCACTGGATTCAAAAATAATTTGTTAAGCTTGATGTTACTGACAAAAGAATGAAGTAATAACAACATGATGTGCTACCCAAAAGATCAGGAAATTTCATTAGTAAAAAGAAAAACACTCCATATCGTAACTCCAAAGATTTCACCATCTACCTCTGAAGTAATCCACTTGAGCATGTATACAGTGATCCCAGTTATTTCCTACAATTTCATGCATCCCTAGAAGTTTTCAAGCAGGAGTGCATTGAGGACCTTCTGTGATTCTGCCTGGATCTCCTCAATTGTATTAAAACAATGCCCTTTCAGCCATAATTTAATTTTGGGGAATAATAATAATAACACGTTATGGAAGGCAAAGTCAGGCAATTGGGGAGGGGTGTAGAATCATTGTAATGTTTCTTGGAGATTGGGAATTGTCAATCATGAGTGATACGAGCAGTCACGTTGTCATGATGGAAGAACCAATTGTTGATCTTCCACTTGTCTATAAATCTGCATTAAATGTCCTCCGCCACTACAAAACCTCACAGTAAAACTAGCCATTAACAGTTTTACCAGGAGGTAAAAATTTCTTGTGGACAATTCCAAGAATGTTGGGAAAATGATCAACGTGATTTGATGTGGTTGCAAACTTGATGCACTTTATTTCGGAAGTGGCAAAATTTCCACTGCAATGACTACTGCTTAGTCTCAGGATCATAACCGTGAGCACATGATTCATCAATGGTTACTGGAAATGAAGTTGGGACTGTCTTTGACTCTCTTAAGCTCTGTACAGACAGAACCACTATGAACCTACTGTTCACTCCTCAGCAGTCTTGGCACAAATTTTGCAGAAATGTGTCTCTCCTGTTCAAAACATCCAACAAAATACGTTGCTCTGTCTTATTACGTCACAAGCATTGTGAATAGTTTGCCTATGATCTGCAAGGATAGCCTCACAATTTTTTGCTATGGTTTCCAGAGTTTGGCTTGTTGAAGGTTGTCTGGACTGGTCGTCATCAGGAGAGTTTCACCTGTCCATGAAGTGTTTGTATTCAAAATTGTTTTACTTTGGCTCATGATATTATCTTCTAAAGGCTTCCTATATAATACAATGAGTTTTAGCAGTAGTTTAAGTTTGAAAAAAATTGAAAGCAGACTCTTTACTCATTAAATCTGTTATAGTATAGATCGGAAAGAGAATTGCCAAATCACTGAAACATAATCTTACAATACCACAATGAACAAAGCAATGCATCCTCTCAGCTGCACAGCTCTTGGCACTTTGTTTCACAATGCATACTTCTAGCCCCATAACGTGCACAATGCTCAAATACCCCGAACTTTTGGGTAGCACATCGTAGTTGTATCAGGACCTGCGGCACAGTAAACGGGAAAATTTAGCAACAGTTTAATGTATGTAGAATGTAATATTTCTAAAAATTGGTTGAGTGCCTGGTTTACCTACAGTACATTAAAAATTAATTACGACGCAAGAAATAAAATAAAAGAAAAATATAATTACAGAACGGAAGTACTTGCAAAATAGGGACTGTAGTAACTTTATGAGAATCTAATTAGTGCATTGTTTAACTCTTATTAAAAGAACACAGCATCAGAAACACTGTTGAATTGCACAGAAGAAGAAAAATGAGAATTATTTTATATGACCTTTTATAATTCATTATACATTATAGCGATTTAATTAAACATTTGAGACACAAGAAAATTGTACTGCTCTTGCAAAATTACTGACAAATAAATTTGAAATACAAAATTAACATAATTAATACCACCTCCCTTACAACATTTTCCTATGTGGGAAATGTAAATCACAGAAAAGAAAAGAAAATGAATATAGTGAGTCGCAGCTTAGCTGATTTGAAACATCACGAGCATCATCGGCAATATTTATGTAATTTAAATTCAATTTAATTAGTTTCATTTTCAATTTATTGATGTGTAGATGTCCACAATAAATCTATAATATCCTGGCTAGCAGTAGAGTACTCTCGACAGCCTACGGGATTTAGGGTAAATGTAGTAGCCGTCTGATTATTATCTCGACCTTCTTGAGAATAGGGCATGAAGCAAATTACATAAAATAACGGATAGTACCATTTTCTGAATTGAAATCCAGATCATGGTACACATATCTTCAGAATGAATATGATGATAGTAAACCAGCTAAGAATTCATATTCTTCTGTTAAATCAGCCTTACAAATGTACATTATATTCAAATTAGGCTGCATCAAAACTATAATAAAGATTATGATGGTTCAACATTCAAAACAAAAATTACAATTGCCATTTCTTACTTTCTTTTTAAACAAACCCCATAGAGAAAAGCAACACCACCGAGATATTTCACTCCAAGGAAAATATTGAATAGCTGAACTATCACTCTGTCAAAAAATTATACTATTTTCAACATTCAAAATGGGTACGTGGTTATTACAGATATTATACTCAAAACTATATAGTGGTTACCAGAAAATAAAAATTTACATAAAATAATCTTTAACACTATCCGTTACAGATTTGCCCCTCCTGTTGACTCTACTTGAAAATTCCTGTCAAAAGGGTCAGCACATGGTAACGTTTACATACAAATAAAAATAAACAAAATAATATACATATGTTGACAAAGAAACAAGAAAAATAACATGTTACACTATTGCCAACAAACCAATGCTTTCATAAGTTTTTCCCACAATAAAAATTAGAACTCAACATTAATGATCTAAATGAAATGTAACAGAGAAGGAACAGACCAAAAAAATGAACAATACAACATTGATTACACACTTATGCAAAACTACCAATATTGCAAATAAATATGAAGAAGTTTGTTGTAAGAAAAGTAATTCTTGTGCTGAAAACAAACGAAACACAAAACATCATGTAACATTCAAAAGCAAACATATTCGTTATAGATAAAATTATTTTGATTTCAGTCTGATGAAAACAAATATAAACATAATACATTTAAAACCAATAAAACAAAAAATGATCATCTGCTGAAGAGATGGGCACGCGTCGTAGCACAATAGCTGGCAATGTTCATTGTTTCAGATGATAGTCTTTGGCACATTTTGTTATAACATGTATGTGCGTGATTGGCTGCGTCTGTTCAATGTATTACAAGTAGATTAAATGTGAGTAATCTTTGTTTAACATGATGCGTGAACAGCATTTAGTCCCATGCTGTATGAACAGTGTTTATAATTGCACGAGACGTGAAAATCACTCGTATAACTGCGTATACGCTTCTAAGCTCAGTGCATGTAACGGCTTTCTCAGCAAAGCGTCTCTCACACTATTAAAATAATGTTTGTGTAGCATTTGAACCCTGGTATATCAGTTTATAGTGTGCTTTATATCAAATTTAAATACCTCACTAATTCACTGTTCACCAGTTAATTAGATCAAATATAGTTGCTGGAATAGTTCAAATATCGTTGCTGGAAATTCAGTTCTTTGGACTGGCAACAACTGCACTTAATCTTCTCATCATGTTACAGTTCTTTGGGGAAAAAAAAGTTATTTGATTTACAATAATAATATTAAAGGGACAAATGGGAGGAGTATTACCTATTTTTATCTGGGCAGTGAAATACTGGCTCGTCCTTTGCTACACATTGTTGCACGGCATCTACAAAAATAAAATTTTATGTTTTTAATTTAGTTCACCTATATAACTATTCTAAGCAACACTAAGTGATGTTAGAGGGTGCTTTTTGATAGCCCCATTTCCCTACCACAAATAGGAAAATAAATAGAAGATCCAACGATAAACTACTCAAATAATCAACAAGTCATGCAAACCAACTGGAATATCAGACCACTATAAAGCATGACGACAACATGAATATTCACAATGTGATACAATTTTCAACTTCAACAGTAATGACCACACACATGACATATGATTAATTTCAAGAGACTGAAAAGAACTACTACTATCATCATTATCATCATCAAACTTCAACCAATTAAATTAAATTTCATTAACAAAGTTTGAAGGACAGTGTCAATTGTGTGATCAAGAATCAGTTGAAAATAATTGGATTTGAATCATGTTGTAAATGTGATAAGTTTCCTTTTAATGAACACAGTCAATGTACTTGTTTAATTCATTCTCATGTTTTTGAAGTAGTTTGTAGAAATTGTAGTATTGAGTGGTACGAACATGTAACAGTTAAGATCAGTTTGCCTGAAACCTGTAACTCTCTTGTTCTCCTCTGATGTAGTAAAAGAGTGCCATTAAAGTAGAAACATAAGTGCAGCTTTGTATGACTGTACAAAAGTAATTCTTGAAGTAACCTTAATGTCGGATAGACCAGGCAAATTAATTTTTTCTTATTTACTTATTTGTGGAAAAAAAAATACAGCTTCACTAACAATAATAGTGTTCCCTACCAGCTCGGCAAGAGCAAAAAAAATATGAGGCACAAAAGAAGCTAAGTTGGGTACTAACATCTTGCCTCATGCTTGGAATCTGGCATTCTGTAGGCTGCTCCAAAAATATACTTTTGGCAATCACAAAAACAACATTATGACACATAGCGTCATGCAGTGAACAACTCTTCTAGCCGTCTCAAGGTCACAGTGATCTTGTTTGGCCTTAGAACCTATCTGGTTAATACAACAGGAACATACTACTTTTCTGCTCCTACTTGTGGTGTCTTGTAAGGCCTTAGCTGAGTAATGTTGTACCTCGCTACTGGAGATCCTTCAAGTGTAGATAGAGCATAACAATTTTCTCTTCCTACATCTGTCACCATCAGAGGGCTTGTGCGTTTCAATACCAAATCGCCTACTTTAAACTTCTGCAGTTTTGAGAGTTTTTGATAACGCTTTCGTGACACTGCTGTTTTAATTAATATCTGTTTTAATAGACTCAAAATGTTTTCTTTTGAGGTGCTAGGCAACCATTTTTAATGTTTAATGTCACTCACCCATTTGGGTAGAACTTTTGTGGCAATAGTCCCCTATCCTCTCTAGTTTGACTTTTTACTTTGTGACATAAGTAATCCACCTTGCACAGGTATCCACTGGTACTGAAGTTGTTGGCTAGTGAACACAGGTGCAAATGGGTTTAATGGTTCTTGCCGTTGAAAGTAGCCTTGAGGTATTTGCTCTGTTTGGATTGGTTGTGTTGTCACAAAATGCTGGGTAGCCTGCACACTGTGGGTAGGTTGACTATTATTATTCTCCTCATGGTGCTCATTACTAGCTTGTTCTTGCTTTTCGGCTTGCCCTTGCATGTTTTGTTTTTGCGGAGATCACTGTGACTCATCGCCTGACTCAGATGAGTTATTCTTACTGTCGCCCCTCCATTTCCTACGATACCTTCGTTTGTAACCTGGGTTGAAATTTCGTCAACGCTGTTCCTCAGGATTACTGCTTGTTCACTCTCTGGAGTAGGCTGGATTGTTTTCATCTGACCTGTTGCCATTTCTGTGTTCGTAATTCCTTCTGAGCGTATTAACTCTTAGGGTTCCGTGGCTCAAACTGTCGATCTGCAGCTTGATTCTGTGTCTGCATGTAATTTTGAGATACATTTTGGGTGAGCAGGGGTGGTGATCTGCTTTGCAAATTGTATGGCAGTTGTAAAATTATGGTGTCAATAAATTCATCACAATTCATAGGTGCTGTGAGGTGTCTGGTACGTTCGTACATTTAGCTGAAGTGTTCTCCAATAGTTCGATTTTTCTTTGGGTCAAACCTATCATGCGAGATTTGTGAACGTAGGTGTCCCTGAATTTTGTTGTTCCAAAATTGTTGTTGAAATAAAGTTTTGAAATCTTGGAAGTTCTGTACTTTGACGTTGGTTATTTCCCACCAGAAATATGGTGTAGAACTGTAGAATTTAAAAGAAAAAATTACAATTGCCATTTTTTACTTTCGTTTTTAAACTCCGTAGAAAAAAACAATATCACCAGGATTTTCAACTCCAAAGATAATATTAAATACCTGAATTATCACTGTCATCAAATTATACTGTTTTAAACAACATTCAAAATGGGTAGGTGGTTATTACAGATATTAAACTCAAAATTATAAAGCGATTACCAGAAAAGAAAAATTTACATTAAATAATCTTTAACGCTATCCGTTACAACTGGTCAGATCTCCATAAGCCAAGGATAGAATAACAAAAACATTACATACTATCCTGCAGCATATTTGTCCACAGTAGTTGAAAATTATGTTCCAAATTATGAATACATCAACATGGAGAACATTGGCATCCCATATAATCCCAGTAATGTTTGATGGGCAAAAATCAGGTTAATGGACAGGCCACGAACAGTTGAAACATGACATAAACACTCTTGGAAAACCAACACTAATGTGCATGCAAACATTATTTTACTAGAAACTGACTCCTGGGCAGTCAGGCAGGGCAGGCAGCATACAAAGCCGCAGGACATCTTCAATATACTGCAATGTATTCAATAACACTCATATAATTACCAGTGGTAAATGATAACGTATAACTACCAACAGTAAATGACAATCAGGTAGGATGACTTCCCAGACCCTCACATTGGTAGTAGGGATGTGTACCGCTGTAATGTGAGGCTGTTCAGACTGATTTATAGATGCCACATAAAGATAAATGGCAGCACCATCATTTGCATGCTTCACTATATAAATCTTTAAATGTGCCTTTTTACCAACTTTCATGGCTAACGAAAATTGTTTTACAGGATGTGCAAATTCTTATGATAATGAATTTTGAATGTTCATGTCATGCACGATGTGCATGAATTTATGCTGATATGCAACAGAAAAGTACAAATCATGTAATAATAAAACTGGCTGTTACCCTTAAAATTTATGTACAGAAAAGTAATATCAACAAATATCACCAGAATCCTAAAGTTTGTGTAAACCCAAATTAATCATTATTACAGTACAAAACTGCCAAAGTAAAAAATGAAGTTTTAAAACAAACAAATCTGCCTGCATAAAAGTTATTACAATGAACTGAGAAAGGTCACTATCTCCAATATCTACGGTATATTAATTGAACAGGTGGGAGTGGAAGGGACGAAATTTTTTGTCATTGCTTGGTAGCAGAACACTGATGGTTAAAGGAAAGGCAGCAGTAGCCAGATAGCTGGAAATGGTACGCAAGAAGAGTAAGCCGACTTATTTACTGGAGTTTAACATAACATAAAAATATGAGTATCTATGTATTAGCAGAAGCATTAATCAGTTTTGACAATAACTGAAAAGGGTGTGAGAAACGGCAGGCACTGTATAAAAATTTATTATTAAAACAATTAAAAATAGGCAGAAAATGACATTCTGAATCAGTAACAACTTTAACTACAATTTTAATGTTGAAGTTGTTATTTCAAAACACCATAAACTCAAAGTATGCATATTAGGAACTTACAGTAAAAACTAAATTAAACTGAGCAAAATTATTCTACAAAAAAAAATATAAAACTGCAAAAAAAAAATCTACTTCACTGAAAATAAAGTACATTAAAAAGTGAGAAGCTTAACTTACTGTAATGTTTACTAAAATTACATAAATTAAATTCCTTTAGATATTTGCAAAAGCAATATGATTAATATAGTACTCAAATGTCACAATGCACTACATACTCTCTCTCAGCCTGCAAAGTCTTGGATGCCTCATCCAGCCTTAACTGCAGCATGGACAACTTTTGCAGCAGCTGCTCCTGGTCAGGAGATGGAAGGTCCACATCTGGCTGAAGATAAAACTTCTTCTCCAGTGTCAATAGGCCACTCATGCCGGCTGGTGTGTCCTGAAGCAGACAGGACTTGTTCAGACTCTGTGTTACGTCATCATAGAGCATCAGGATGTCACTGTTGACTATTGCTGCATCCTCGCCACCATCCCGATCCACACAGTTCTCTTTCATACCATCGTACAGCTCTACTGCATGTTTCGGCACTGCTCCCTGAAGCACGTACTCTTCGATGGAGGGGTCCCTACTGTGAACGGAAAGATCTGCATCCAACAACGAGACCTCCCGTAGCCCATACAAATCTGCACTGACCGAGTTCACTGCAAGCTGAGTTGTAGCTCTCAGGCTTGAAGAATTGTCCTGGGTGACTGTCGAACCAACTCCACTGTCCTCCTCAGGACTTTTACGCTTATTGATTTCATCTCGATCTGGATCATCCTTTTCCAAAGCCTCGAGGAAGTGTTGGTCCCACTGTCCTGCATGCTTCAGCAATAACATATCGATCTTCTCCCTCTCCTTCTTCAGTTGATCATTTTGTGCTTCCAGCTCAATTTTCTCACGCTTAAAAGAATTAGTCTCTTTAAGTGAAGCTTCTAGTTTTGATCGCAACAGCTTTGCCTCTTCCCTTGCTTTGTTTCTTTCATTCCTGACCTAAAAAAAATAAATAGAAACATTTTTTTTCCTTTCACAGAAACTATAGACATATTAAGTTTTTAAAGTCAGAGGTAAAAAACTTTCTGCTTGCCTTGCTCCATTTTTCACGCCAATTTGCAGTGCAATCGGACCACCAACGCATTGTCTTTTCCATCTGAGTTGCCCGTGCTCGAGCTTCTTCCAATTCCCTCTGGCGAAGAGCCTGCACAACAAAAGCATTTCGGAGCTAATCACCCTGTTTCATGACCACATTATGAAATTAAAAAAACATTTTTTCATAACATCAGTAATTCTCAATCAACAGACACTAGCTTCTTACTGCTGAGGTCCCCAGTTTAAACCCAGGTGCTAGCAGATAGCAATTTTTCAGACAAAAATGCTTATGTGGGGGGACTTGGTGGAAAGTGTCACTGTACGTAGATTGTTTTGCAGTACTCCCATTTTCTCCATCTTCATTCTGTCAATGATACAAGCCATCTCATCGCTTACCTCATCCATTCTTAGGACTAGCTGGAATACCAGGGCTACACCCCATGTAGGGAAATTATCTTCACTTAGCCCCAGCCTCCTTTCAATCATGTTGACTATACCTGAAGGTAGGAAAAAAATGGCAAATTTACAAGTTACGCTAATTTTGACTTAACCAGGAGTTCACTTTCGTGACTATTCCAAAAATTGTAAAAATTATTTTTTTAAATGTTGTTTTTAGGCTTTTCAGAAGTTGCNATTATCTTCACTTAGCCCCAGCCTCCTTTCAATCATGTTGACTATACCTGAAGGTAGGAAAAAAATGGCAAATTTACAAGTTACGCTAATTTTGACTTAACCAGGAGTTCACTTTCGTGACTATTCCAAAAATTGTAAAAATTATTTTTTAAAATGTTGTTTTTAGGCTTTTCAGAAGTTGCAATTATTTTTTAAAATGTTGTTTTTAGGCTTTTCAGAAGTTGCCAGTTCATTTCAGACTAGTGCAATTAATATCCAGCATAATAATTTTATTTCAATTACAGGAAAATACTGCGTATTTTAACATACCTGTTTACATTTGAGGTCATCTGTGATGCTCTGTGTTGTGAACAAACACACATTAAAATGGAAAAGTACCATTTTGGAATCTGCAGTTCCGGTGTAGATGCCAGTCAGCGTAATTTGCAATGCATGGAATGGCATGGCTTTAGTTTGTAGTGCCTTTTTAATTTGATTACATGGGTATTTGTGAATTGTTAATGCAGGCTGCAAGCCCAAGTACTTCAGAGATTGTGGATTGGGCATGTGTTTACAAATTAAGGGTCATGCAATCCTGGTCATTTTTTCTGAATCTTTTAGATAATAGCATTTTGTCATGTGGAGTGAAATGTGACTCATGCAAGAGGATTACTGAATTAGCAGATAACAGCAAATATTTTTGTTGTCTGCTGCCTGTTGAACATGATAGGCTGGAAATAAAACGTGCAGTGTAAATATTTGATTAAATTTATTCTACTGAATGAGAAGAGATTCACTACCTGTAGGGTGAATTACTGTGCATTCTCTAATGTGTATTGGGGGCCGGAATGGCTGAGCGGTCAGACTGCTCGCCTCCCAATGAGGCAAACCGGATCCAAACCCTGGCCAGGTCACTCCCAGATATTCACAAGTGGGATCCTTCCAAACGANAGAGATTGTGGATTGGGCATGTGTCTACAAATTTGGGGTCATGCAATCCTGGTCATTTTTTCTGAATCTTTTAGATAATAGCATTTTGTCATGTGGAGTGAAATGTGACTCATGCAAGAGGATTACTGAATTAGCAGATAACAGCAAATATTTTTGTTGTCTGCTGCCTGTTGAACATGATAGGCTGGAAATAAAACGTGCAGTGTAAATATTTGATTAAATTTATTCTACTGAATGAGAAGAGATTCACTACCTGTAGGGTGAATTACTGTGCATTCTCTAATGTGTATTGGGGGCCAGAATGGCTGAGCGGTCAGACTGCTCGCCTCCCAATGAGGCAAACCGGATCCAAACCCTGGCCAGGTCACTCCCAGATATTCACAAGTGGGATCCTGCCAAACGATACAGCTGGTCGGTGGATTTTCTCAGGGATCTCCCGTTTCCCCCGTCCCTTGCATTCCGGTGCTGTTACATTTCCACCTCATTTCACCCTCATCAGCTCTCAAGACTTCACTGTTAAGAGCTGCCCAAATCTCTCAACTCAACTTAACTCTAACGTGTATTGGTAGGTTGTGTGCGTACCGAATTCAAATGTACTAGGGATGAATTTTGTCACACTAATTATTATGCATATTTATTTGTGTAGCTCCACAAAACTGACTACATGCAAATATGCTCCACTCAACTTCCTGGAAAGCAAGCGGAGTGAGAGCAGAGGGTACACCCATTCACCTCCATCATACAAAGCACGTCAGGTAAATGAGTGCAGTCGTCTACGCTCATTTAACTCCTGCACCAGAAAGCAAATTGGTGCAGACTTGTATGTAATTACTTTTCTAAGGGGTATTGACTTTAGTTTATATATTTTCTGCAATATTATTTTTCACATTTTTTTACCTCAAAATTTCTTTGATCTTCATTCCCTTTCTAAAATGGCATTATTTAAAACTTCTATCAAATACACAAATATCCCTATGTGGAAATGAATTAGCAAACTCTGTAATGCCTAAAACACCTTTAAAAAAAACTTAGCCCCAACTTTTGGAAAATTTATTAACATGAACAGTAATCACCCCAAAATACAATTTTTTTAATTTTTTTGCAGAATTTCTTAGAAACGTCACAAACCATATTCATAACTTAAATAGAAAACTGCATTGATGGTTAAGGGGATGAGATCCCTGCCATTTTGAATTTACGTATATTCCTCCATTACTTAATATTCAGTTTCAATATTTAAAAACCAAGCTTGTCAAGACACAGGGAACAACTTAACAGTTATTTCAAAATTCAACTATTTTTCTACTATAACTCATTTCACATCTATAACAATACTCAAAGAATTTAATAATTTTTGTCTTGCATGGGAAAATACATTTTAGGCTCTTGAAACTGTACCGACTAAAAAAATTCTGTTAAGTAGTCCTCTATGCCATGTCAAGCTTTGATTTTTAATGTGAGTTTGATTATGAAGATTTATAAAAAATTCAAAACAGTTGGGATTTCTCCACCTTAACCAGTTAACTGAAATATAAATGATATAGTTCATTCACGGTTACTTCCAACTTTTCTGAAGCTCTGCCAAAGTTCTACTTCCAGGATATTCCTCTGCCTAATGCAAACAAAGATTAAATTAGTCTAGAAAATTGCACCAAAGGGAAGTGGATCACATTCGTGTGCAATCACTGTAATAATAGTTTGCATAAGAACTATTTCTTACAGGGCATTACCAACACATCTATCTACCTGTTTTTATTCATACTAATTGTAAATAAAATATTATAATTTTTACATAAAATATAAATAGAAGTGCAATTTTACAAAAAATAAATTATTTTCACAGTAAGTATAAAACGCTTGTGATACACGACGTATCTAGGAAATAACCAAGCACGTCATACACGGGGTGATTTTTCAAAGGTTTGATTCAAAAAGTGTGGAGAAGCCGCGAAGATACTATAGTGGTGTCCATAAGCTTGGATACAAACACAATTTCAGGACCCTGCTACAATGGGCTGATGGTTCTCTGCTAATATCTTGCTGATGCCAATTGCAGTGCTGATCGCCTGTTCCCTGCACGCTAGAACGAATGCCGATGCCTTGCTGATGAACCTAGATCCATAGACTTGCTACAGGTTACTGGGCAATCACTATTGACATGTGCCTGTTTTTTTTTGCACACAAATGCAATGTAGGAGTCACATTTGTCCCCTTTCAAGTAAATAAATCATCACACTTGTATTTTGATGTTCAAAAAAAATTTGTTTTATAACCAGTTGTATAGGTGTGGTAAATCAGAGCAGGATAGTGTTTTAGATGGTAGGTGTTATACAAATAGAGCCTATGGCGCACACATCCACCACCAAGTAGAAATTTTGAAGAAGGCTTATGTATTTCTCTGGAAAACACTTGCTACTTTTCCCACCAACTTTCTTGATTACCATACTTAAAGAAACAGAATATTTGTATGGTTTCCCCACATTTCTTCGTACCTGCAAGTAAGGAGCTTACATCTGACAGGCTCCTTCCACGCAACGTAGTTGATGGTAACAAACTGTCTACACTCCCCAGATGTTCTGCGATCAGCTGCCGATGCAGAATTAAAAGTTGGCTAACTCTCTCTGCCCTGCACTGNGTTCTGCGATCAGCTGCCGATGCAGAATTAAAAGTTGGCGAACTCTCTCTGCCCTGGCACTATGTGTCCGAAGTCATGTCACAGGTCACGTCAGCCAATTATATTTTAAAACGCAGCTGCTTTAGACTCCATCGGTCCATTGTAGTAGGGTTCTTAGTGATACCGTAATTATTAAGAATCACTGCTATTTTGACGGAAACATCTGATAGCTACGAAAACTGTATTTTTGGTTTTTGGANCTCCCCAGATGTTCTGCGATCAGCTGCCGATGCAGAATTAAAAGTTGGCGAACTCTCTCTGCCCTGGCACTATGTGTCCGAAGTCATGTCACAGGTCACGTCAGCCAATTATATTTTAAAACGCAGCTGCTTTAGACTCCATCGGTCCATTGTAGTAGGGTTCTTAGTGATACCGTAATTATTAAGAATCACTGCTATTTTGACGGAAACATCTGATAGCTACGAAAACTGTATTTTTTGTTTTTGGAAGGCTTACCTTGTTGACATTCAGCTACACGTTGTAATATGTCCCATGGAAATAGTACAAAAAATAGATATATTGTACAAGGCATTAAGAACCTTTGTGTACACCTACTGTAAAGTATTGCATTTTAGCAAGAAAATTGGAATGCTCGCATACCGTTGGCACATACCCGAGGTAAATACAAGAAGATCCAACTGAACNATAGCTACGAAAACTGTATTTTTGGTTTTTGGAAGGCTTACCTTGTTGACATTCAGCTACACGTTGTAATATGTCCCATGGAAATAGTACAAAAAATAGATATATTGTGCAAGGCATTAAGAACCTTTGTGTACACGTACTGTGAAGTATTGCATTTTAGCAAGAAAATTGGAATGCTCGCACACCGTTGGCACATACCCGAGGTAAATACAAGAAGATCCAACTGAACTAAATTGACTGTTAGTGATTCACAGAAATTGGGTGTGCCAGCAAATTACTACTGGCACATATATACACTTTATGANCTAAATTGACTGTTAGTGATTCACAGAAATTGGGTGTGCCAGCAAATTACTACTGGCACATATATACACTTTATGATTCACTTATCGTGAAGTTAAGTTGGTCTTCTTGCATTTACCACGGCCTACATAGATGAGAGTGACAACAGTGATGTTAGGTTATTGAGTTCAGTGGGCTGTACAGTGTAGTATTACATGTTAGCAATGTAATTGGCATTCTCATGTTCTATTGCTGCTTAACTGTGGTATATGCAATATGCTCTAACCTTACCCTGACTTCACGATACACAAATCACAGGGACTGGATGTGTCAGGAAATTATTTCCAGTACACCCACCACCTATTATTTACTTATCATGAAGTCGCTACCCTGTCTTATCATCTCCTCGGGCTTCTCTATCACATTCCTGAACTGTTCTACCANTTACTTATCATGAAGTCGCTACCCTGTCTTATCATCTCCTCGGGCTTCTCTATCACATTCCTGAACTGTTCTACCACATTCCCAGACTTTTCTACCAAGTTTCCGAAATTTTCAACTTCATCCCCTATGATTCACCTATTGTGTAGTTAGGTTATGTGCAGTTAGGTCTTCTTGCATTTACTGTGTCCAAGCTACCAAATTTATTAGTTTCATCTTTCACCATTTTTACATGTTTTCCACCACAGTCTCCCTTATATAGCCCTCCCCACTATCATACAAAACATTTTCTGTTTTTTTTTTTCCCGAAAAGTTGCAATTCTTAACAGTTACCAGCGATACATTATGAATTAACTTTTCACTTGCTTACCTATGAATTATTGAATGAATTTTATATAGATAAGGTAATTATGAAGAATTGGAGCTCATCTGAAGGAAATGTTTGAATGGGTTGAATGTGGTACATCTCGCTTTCACTAGGCTTACAGTGTTGTAAATGTGTGGTAACATTTTGTAGTGTGATGGCACATGCTGTGAACGCAGTCTCAGTCGCACCTTCACGACAACGAGCCATGTGGAGTGCTGCTCCATTTTATTTTGAGTTATCTACAAGATGAGGAGTCACCATTGTGCTAATTGTAAAAACTGTCTTAGTTTCAAAGTTTTTTTTCCTAAAAGCTGCAATACTTGTAATTACAGGACCAACATGAATTTACATTGTATAGTCATTTCTGCTACTTAATAAACACAATGCAACTTCTTGTGATATTATTGCTGCAAGGTCGCTACATAATATTTTGACATTTACAATAATTAATGTGGGTGCTATTGTCTCTGCATAAAGATATTTAGAACTCATTCCTGGGATAACCAATGTATTAAATCCATTAAAAATTAAGTTTAATGTAAATCTTAAATATATATAAATGTAAGGGTTAAATTATTCGAAATATATAAAAAAAAATTTTCTATTAACTTGTTACTCATAACCAAATTAGGGCTCCTGTAGGTTAGTAATTTAGCTAACATGAATTGCCATGTTCACTCAGTCCTATAATGGCTAATTCCCGTGAACTAATTGAAACGAAAGCTTAGGTACATTTGCTGTTCCCTTTAAAAAACAAAAGTTCGGTAATTATGCAGTTTAGGGGCTTTTCTGAACGAAATGTCCTAGATCAACAAAAGTGGCATTAATGGGTTCTGCACAGCTTACCTTGTTCATATTCAAAAGGGCGTAATGTTAAAATAAGTAGAACATATTAAAAAAAACTTGCTAAATATGTTTGTTTACGTCTATTAACATAAGAGGAATTATACCAGCCCCCTAGCTAGGTGAGTCAATTTACCTTATTTTGGTGTGTTTTACGGTTCCTTTAAATCCCTACAATCCTACATTCGTAGATTAGTGTAAAACCCAAACATCCTAGGTTAGTGTAAAACCCAACAATCCTAGGTTGGTGTAAAATCCAAAAATCCTAGGTTGGTGTAAAATCCAAAAATCCTAGGTTGGTGTAAAACCCAACAATCCTAGGTTAGTTTAAAATTGTAAAATAGTGATTCACCCATTGTGGGGTTAGGTTCTGTTAGGTTAGGTGGGCACATATTACGAAATTAGTCGGACGTTAATGCCCCTAGTATATTCGTGTTCTACGTGATTAGTAAAGTGGAAATATATCATCATTTGGAATTTTTTTGGTGTTTTACAGAAAAGCTCCTAAACTTAATAATTACCATCTCATGGATGGCAGGTAGTGCAGTAGGTGGAGCGTGGAGCAATACTCTGTACGATGGCGTTTCATTCATAATTTTGCAAGTTTTTTTTAATATGTTCTACTTATTTTAACATTACGCCCTCTTGAATATGAACAAGGTAAGCTGTGCAGAACCCATTAATGGTCTAGGACATTTCTTTCAGAAACGTAAACAAACTAGCTATACTGCTCATTTCGCAATTTTGTTCAATTTTTTTACCTGGAAGCTTATGAGTTTGCAGAACTTATATTCTTTTGTTCATTTCTTTTTTAATACAATACATCACAATGTGCTAATGTGTGCCGACATAGGTAAGTACAATGAGTGCATTTGTGTTGCAAAATATNCAATACAATACATCACAATGTGCTAATGTGTGCCGACATAGGTAAGTACAATGAGTGCATTTGTGTTGCAAAATATTGATGGTTGCCAAATTCTCATATGCATTCCTCTCTCCTTTCCCCTCTAACAATTTGAATTGAATACTAATTTGTATAACCCACATTATAGCAATAGTAAATTCACTTAAAGTATATGACACACTGGTTTGTGAAGCAAGCGAGAGAAATAGCAAATGCAAAAGGCCATGCTGATTCAGCTGCTTAATATGTTTTTACAACATCTTACATACAAGGTATTCACATACAAATCTAGTAAAAATTCAGGATGCAGGTAAATTATTGCTGCCCTGAAACTTGCTATTACTCGTGATTCGAAAGCAGAGTGGCACAGATATTGTGTGAATTCACTGTTCTATACCCATTTATGGTCACCGTTTGCAATTTTCACGACTTTTTTTTTTCTCACTTTATGAATTTTTTTGCTTAATTTCCCTGACGTTCACAACCCTCCACACTACCGCGATTCATATTTTATAATGGAAATATAATAATGCGCCTAAAGAAATATNCTGACGTTCACAACCCTCCACACTACCGCGATTCATATTTTATAATGGAAATATAATAATGCGCCTAAAGAAATATGGTTAAGTATGATTAGTACTGTAGGAACATGCCATTTGTTGGTGGTGTACTTCAGTTTTACATTGAGCCCCTAGTCATCATGATTACCTCTTCTTTATACTATACCCATTTTCATTCCATTCCCGCATGCCTCGCTATCCGTTTGACAGACCTAACCATAGGACCAGTCTCTCCTACNATACCCATTTTCATTCCATTCCCGCATGCCTCGCTATCCGTTTGACAGACCTAACCATAGGACCAGTCTCTCCTACTGCTTCTTTTCCTTCAGCATTCTCAACATTCCCAACCACTTATTCCTCCAAAACTGGTCTATGCATGTGATAAAAAAAACAACAAATTAATACATAAAACGGAATGTTTCAATTTACCTCTTTGGTCTCCCATTCTGGATCAGCAAATCTGCTGGAAGATATCGAAGAAGTGTCATGTTCACTACGAGCGTGACGTCTGGAAGAAGTGCCACTGGTACTGCTTTGGGCCATTTGCAAACCACGACCAACAACTATACTCTCACGCTTAAATGCAACATAATCTGCCCACAAGATTATTACCGAGGCAATTAATCTGATTAATAACAAGAAATAACATCACTGTTACTTAACAACTTCAAATTAACACAAGTAAACACACTAGAATAACATAGTCCAATAATTTTATGGCAACAAAGGGTATCGCAGAATTCATAACCGTTGTGCTTAACTCTATAAACTAATTTATATTAACTAAACCCTTTCTCGGCGGGATCAGCCATTCCAGTACTTCCAAAACCGACTTTAGGCCTATTTTGGATTCTTTTATTTGTTTATAAATAACAACAAATGAAGCTACATAACACAGGAAACCGACATTCAACCTAACCAAAATTCAAAGTGTAAAACACCAATACAACAAAAGGAAATTCCAATTCTATTCTATATTCTTTCATTTATCTTGTTTTTATTTTGTTTGAATTTTAAGGGATANAACAAAAGGAAATTCCAATTCTATTCTATATTCTTTCATTTATCTTGTTTTTATTTTGTTTGAATTTTAAGGGATACGATATAAGTAATGCAATTAATATAAATTAATATTAGAACCGTAGACTAAAGATGAGGCAGACCAATTATTCATCTTCTGTGTATGTGTCCAGCATTGAGCTTTCCCGAAAGAACACATCTCGCAAAGTCACGATTCGAATGTTTGAACCTCGGCGTTGGAGGTGCGACATCACCGCTAACAGCTAGCCCGTCTTGTCACCCGTTTCCGGCACCAATAATAAACATACCTGTTGGGGCTGCCATCAATCCACCTTTTGAGGTCGCGGGCTACTGGCCTTTGCAGCATCAAATTATCTTTTTATCAATGCTCCACCCACTCCAACCTTTCTTTCACCACATTATATATATGTTTCTCGCTTCTCCCAGTATTTTCCTTTCTAAAATCACAATTCTCACTGTGCTTGATTCTGACCATCTACCAGTTCTCGCACACCTCTCTTCTCACAAACCTTACATCGTCAATAACACATTATAATTTTCCACGGGCCAAATGGGATCTCTACAATACAACTTGCCTCTCAGAACGACCTTACCTCTGTTCCATGCTCACATGAATCCCTAGACAATACCATATCGTCCTTCACCACAGATCTTCTATTCGCTGCAGATACCACCATTCCACGACACTGGCCACACCATTCTGGAGATTCAGTTCCCGTGCACCTCCGTTCCGTCATCCATCACTACTCGCCAGTACACAGATCTCGAATATTACCATTCTTTTCGCCGCCAGATGAAATAACAGATATCACACTGGACAGCCCAACNTTTTATCAATGCTCCACCCACTCCAACCTTTCTTTCACCACATTATATATATGTTTCTCGCTTCTCCCAGTATTTTACTTTCCAAAATCACAATTCTCACTGTGCTTGATTCTGACCATCTACCAGTTCTCGCACACCTCTCTTCTCACAAACCTTACATCTTCAATAACACATTATAATTTTCCACGGGCCAAATGGGATCTCTACAATACAACTTGCCTCTCAGAACGACCTTACCTCTGTTCCATGCTCACATGAATCCCTAGACAATACCATATCGTCCTTCACCACAGATCTTCTATTCGCTGCAGATACCACCATTCCACGACACTGGCCACAATATTCTGGAGATTCAGTTCCCGCGCACCTCCGTTCCGTCATCCATCACTACTCGCAAGTACACAGATCTCGAATATTACCATTCTTTTCGCCGCCAGATGAAATAACAGATATCACACTGGACAGCCCAACAATAGGCTGCTAAACTACATTGCATTCTGCCATTACTTCACGCTGGACTTCACATTGACTCTCCCTCACAAAAGGCTGAAACTCTGCCAGCCTATTTCTATTCATATTCAACATTTCATTAATCAATATCCCCCTCCTACCCACTTAAACCCACCCCAATTCCTGGACACCCTACGTGGCTGCCCAACACCTCTAGGATACTATTGCAGCAATTAAGCGAATCTAACATTCACTCGTGATGCAAACCACAAACAAAGTTTGTATTCTGACCACTCTGAAAGAACTTCCCTTCACCATTCGAAAAATTATGCTAATCAGTTGCTCCAGGTTCCGACATAGTTGCAGCTCGTCTGCTTCGTCCCATTACACTCAAAAGGACTCATATTTCTCACTGAGATAGTCAATGCCATGTTCACCACCTGCCACTATCCATCTCCCTGGAAACATACTGTGATAGTTCCTGTTCTTAAATGTGATTCATAAAACCAGAACCGATAGCCTCTTACCGCCCCATCGCTCTTCTCTCCGCCATTTCCAAAGTTGCCAAATGGGTTATTTTGTCTCGACTCACAGTGCTCATCGATAAACTGAACATTCTACCAAAGACACAATTAGGCTTACCCGAATAACATTGTGCCCTTCATGCTACTGCTTCAGCCATAGACATCATCACTGATAGATTTTGCTCTCATAAACAATCCATCTTCATTCTTCTGGATCTGACGAAAGTGTTTGAAACACTGTACATCATACTGCTCTCCTCACAAAACTTCCTACATTTCAAATAACCTAATGGCTCATTTTCATAGATGCAGGATAGCGTCCTGTCCTCTAGACTGTCTTCCACGAGGTGCGCCCCACGCCATTGCATCAGCATACACACAGTGCAAGAGTGCACATCACCCACGTGCAAGTTTCCGTATGAAGTGTGGTGCAGTGCAAGTGTGGGTAAGATAGTGACACAGTTCACCATCCTCCTTGGCGAGCCAACAAAAAAAAATCAGGAGAAGGGAAGCTCGGGAAGGTTTCTACCATCAGAGTAGCAGGGGGAACTAAAAGTCAAATTATGATTATATTTTCAAAGAGACGGAGGGATGCATATAAATTCCGAGAGACGCCCCCACAGTGCTTTTAATTTTTCTCCATTCTTATGCTAGTACCATGTGTTCACCTCATGACGTCACCCTCATTACATCCAACCATCCGAGTGTTATTGCAAATGTTTTTAGTGTCTATTTAATGTTACATTTTCAAGATTTTCTCGTAAAGTTTAAGTTTATTTTATGCAGGTAATGTGTTGTTCATGAAGCACAAAAAGAGNTATTTTATGCAGGTAAAGTGTTGTTCATGAAGAACAAAAAGAGTACTGGTACGCAGCTTGCTACCAAGCCACAACTGCGCGCGCCCACAACGACGAAGTAACCGCCCAGCAGTAAAAAGGTAAAAAGGGGTCGGCACGTATCGCATCGTGCTCCGAGTGCATTCACATTTTAGTGCCAATCATCTAACTTTCAATAGACTCATTTCACTTACCGGAAAATTTCTTTCTTTTTCGCACCCAGATGTGGGGCCCCCTTCTTCGCCAGGATTAGTATCGCCCGGAGAAGCTTAACATCCAGAAATTTACTTACTACGCAATTATGCGTGATTAAACAGTTTAGCCTATCTGGCAGGCGTACTGCCAGGGTCCGCTTCAGTTTCACCTTGTGATGAGTTAATCTAAATCGTGCCAGAATAAATATACATTACTTTGCCAACTATGTGTATTTCATTTCGAGCACCGCCTACAAGGTATTTTGGGGTACGGGTCCCCTATAACCTGCTGCCAAGCACGTCCTAACAAACACCTATGTATGTGTATTTGACTTCCTAAAGTACTCATTACAGTTTAAGGTGTGTGGGTCAGCCTTCATACAGACATAAGTACTATGCATGAGGAGGTCTACCATTATCAGCACCATTGGGGTGATCAATAATAGAATGACGTGAGTCAACCTTGACATGGTCGAGGTTACCCAGGGCTGATTGATTGTTGGATTGCCCAGCGCTATAACTCAGTGGAGAATTAGTGATATGAGTCGTTCGGTCGACGGCCCAGGGGGCCCTCGATGTCCTCCGTTAGTTTGTTGATGATGTTGTCACATACTTACTGTTACAGTATTTATACCTTATGACATGCCTGTAGGCCATCTCGTATGCCTGAAATATACTAGGAAATTGCGGGAGGTTCTGCAAAGGGTGTAGTAACCTATGTGTTCCAGAAAACAATAACTCTTAACAAATTGAACTTGGTAAAGAGGTTTATTCACTGTGCTTGACTACATGTGAATAATGGAAGAAAACGGACCCAGCACTACGGCCTGCCGGTGACCTTAACATGAAAAAAAAATTGTTCTTATGTTGATACGCGATAGCATTAAGCTCTCTGGTGAGAGTGTGGGTGGCTCTCCTCTCGGTACTTAGAAGTAATGTTCCGGTTAATTAATTTAATATTGCATTGAAGTGATTATAGCATGTATGATGGTACCGAGGAGGGGGCTCACAGGGGGCTCGCAGAGCAGCGACTAATGCTGCAGGTTTGGCTCGAGTGCTGAGACAAATTTCAGAATGGGATCGGCTTCCGTTACAAGTGATGAGAACCGACGNGTATGCCTGAAATATACTAGGAAATTGCGGGAGGTTCTGCAAAGGGTGTAGTAACCTATGTGTTCCAGAAAACAATGACTCTTAACAAATTGAACTTGGTAAAGAGGTTTATTCACTGTGCTTGACTACATGTGAATAATGGAAGAAAACGGACCCAGCACTTACGGCCTGCCANACAAATTGAACTTGGTAAAGAGGTTTATTCACTGTGCTTGACTACATGTGAATAATGGAAGAAAACGGACCCAGCACTACGGCCTGCCGGTGACCTTAACATGAAAAAAAAATTGTTCTTATGTTGATACGCGATAGCATTAAGCTCTCTGGTGAGAGTGTGGGTGGCTCTCCTCTCGGTACTTAGAAGTAATGTTCCGGTTAATTAATTTAATATTGCATTGAAGTGATTATAGCCTATATGATGGTACCGAGGAGGGGGCTCACAGGGGGCTCGCAGAGCAGCGACTAACACTGCAGGTTTGGCTCGAGTGCTGAGACAAATTTCAGAATGGGATCGGCTTCCGTTACAAGTGATGAGAACCGACGTCAGAGGCCGAATGGTGACACATAACATAGGCACTATGTAACATTATGGCAATTGTGAAATATTGTATAAATTAAATGAAACACATTGGTGAAACCCCCGTTCATTAACAAATGCCTGTTAAAGTTGATGTTGTGAAGTTGACTGGGAGTGTCATCACACTAAATGAATGTTGCTATGATGTAAGCATTTATAGGCAATCTCCCTTTATGAAAACATAATTCCTCTTTTACAAATAAACATTAAATTCACTAAAATTTTTTTCGGGGAAAGTCTCTGTATTAAATTTCCTGTGATGGGTTTGTATTTCACCGGTTACAGTGTTGCCAGGTGGCTGTCTCCTGAAGGGATGGATGAGTCCACCTGGGCAAAGGGGAGTGGGTTGCCATGCTCAATTGCTCCTTATACAATAAAACACACCCCTGACTGTAGCTGTGAATGAGATGACGTTATTTGATGTGTTTAGAAAAATGCTGCCAACTATTGACGACACTTTGGGGTTCTTAGCACTTCAGCTTCAGCCTACAGGCGAGTTGACGTCACCTGGTGGTGCGTTACATCGTATGTCACGACGCGAGATGCTACGACGTAATGACCTGTGTGCCCAACAGCTGTGGCTTTGGGGTAAACATAGTTTCGTATCGCCTACTAATTTATTAAAAGAGTTACCTCTTGTAATAAATAGTAGGGTAGTCTCTTGAGTCATGTAATACCTGTTGGCATGAAGGCGCAAGTTCCGTTCTTGTCAACCTGCAATACACACTCTTTGTCTGATGTGGTTAGTGTAGCTGGTGGAGTTAATGTGACTGCGGTGATCAGAGTGGGCACAAGGAGCTCGTGGACGCATGGTTCATGTCAAAATGTCAGCAATGTACAGCAGCACAGCGCCACTCGGTCTTTCCACACCTCCCTAGTCAGCCTTGACTGCAGCACCACTCCTTCTCCTACCATCTACCCCTTTCATACTGCTACTCGCCTCCTACTTTCTCATGCCTGCCTTCCCCCAACAGATTGTTCCAGTGCTAACAACTCATGCACCACAATTTCCACAACCATACCTGGTGACACAATTTCCCATGCCCAACCTAACTTCGTTTCACCAGTTGCGAGCATGTGGGCACAAAGTAGAAGAAAGACACACCAAAAAGCTGTTCCATCTCAACTTTTGCATCTGGATCAACCAATGTTACCACGCCCTCGCGATTCCAGTCGCTAACCAACTTTGCAGGAGCTCCTACAGAGGCCCCATCTGCATATCTGAGTGTCTGTACAGTACACCATTGTGGTGGTCACAGATAATTTCCCCAGGTGGTTCGAGACATATCCCGTCAGTAGCGCACGAGCCACGAATACTGCCAAAGTCCTGTTAACCGTCTTCTTCCTCAGGTTGGGGATATCCACTGAACCTACTTACCAATAATGGCATGCAATCCACCGACAGGCTGTGGCTAGAAATGTGTACCTATTCGGAAGTGTGACACCTGAAGATGACAATCTATCACCTACATTCCAACCCCACGGATTGTGGAAACCAGGACCTCAAGACCCAGTTGTGGCTCTGTGTGGGTAACAAGCATACCACCTGGAGAGATATTCTACCACCTGCACTCTTCACCCTCCATCGGCCTATCAACGCTGCCATCAGCAAGTCACCTGCCGATGTCCTTCTGGGTCACAACCTCACCTTGCCTGGTGAGTTTGACTGCCCGCAAGGAGAAGACAGTGGTGACCGATTAAGCAGTGATGCCCGACATGAACGACTGCAGAGGGGGCACCAAGATATATGCACTCACCAGCGAGGCTACATCGGACGGTGGCTGTCAACCACCACCTCAACTACAACAATGTCAACATGCCTACATCTGTTCATTCCTGCAGTCCGCAACCCGGAGATACACCTGTGTGGGCCATGCTGAGAAATGGCGGCAGAAAGCCAGTCAAGATGTACCAGGATGAGCTGCTCTTAATGCCAGGTGATGTCGACGACGACGTTGCTCCAGGTATACAGGTTCCTCATGATGGTGACTCCAATGTCGATGTCTGCCGATGAACTTCGCAGGAGAAATGTTTACCAGCACCTCCCTTGGAGTAGCACTTACAATGGCCTGCAAGCCCGATGGCATCTAAGATATAGGCACCCTTCAGTGATCGTAGATGTGGGAGCCCCATCATCGTGGATGGCATGGCACAAATCTAGTATCGCCGTTCCCGCATCAATGCCATGCCAGGTATACCACCAGCATGAGTAACAGGAAGAAGCACCATGGCCTGACCATGTGATGTTGCCTGGCATCACTGCTCCCACCTTGTTGTTTTCCTCCTCCCCTCTCACAGTCCNGGCATCACTGCTCCCACCTTGTTGTTTTCCTCTTCCCCTCTCACAGTCCGCTAAAGGTGACACCACATGACTTCCTTCCGCACTGTCTACGTTTGTAGGACGTCTTCCAGAGATGTCCACCACTGGCCAGGGGGGATGCACTGGGCCAGCGCCACAGCAGGAATGCCGCAGGCAGCCGAAGGGTCACCACCAGGTGATCAACCTCCCCTGGTTGCTATTGGTGGCATTGGGATTGGCGGAGCAGCAGCAGCAACAACAGGAGCAGTGATGGTGGCAGCAAGAGCTGGGAGATATTCAGCTCGCCACCCCTTCCCAATCATAATGTTCATACTGTAATCAATGTTTAACAGAAACATATGTGCAGTATGCACATTCACACATCTGTTCCTGAATGTTTACTGTATTACGATAATAATATATAATAATCATGGCAAACTTTTAAATATATGGCGCAAATTACTAACAAGTTTTTAAATACGCTATAGCTGCGACATTACCATTTTCTTCACAAACCATATCATCACAAACATTAGATAAATATTTAAAAAAGAATGAATGAAACATGTATATGTAAAAAAATTAATTAAATTACTATTTTAAGTGCACAAGAAATATCATTACTCAATGTATAACTGTCGTCATATCTCATTTGAATTTTGAAAAATTAACTTTGCAGTTATTGTTATTTTTTATTCTCAATTTTCCCTCCATTATGAATAATAATATTTATAACTAAAGTTTATATTATTTTAATCGATTAAGGGGATTTTAATCTTCGATTGTTACCAACAATATTCTATGGTTTGTTTTCTGAACCGGGTTTTAGTNTTTGTTTTCTCAGCCGGGTTTTAGATACTGCATGTAAAGTATATACTGTAGTTACCTTGCATGTAAAGTGCAGATAAGATTATAGCAAATTTAATTAATAACAATATGAAGTTATTAACGCATAATATGCTAACCTCCAAGTGTATGAAAGGCGTGACAGTGGGTTACCCATTAGGAATAGTGGTAAGTGAGGTTAGCTTTCTGTTACTGTATTCCAGTGGTTTGTTGGTGGTGGTGTTTGTGTGGGAATAGGTGACACTAAAATTGCAGTGAAAGCGGAATGTCAAGAATGGTTTTTTTTTTTGTTTAATCGTGCCCATATCACTTATATATTTTTTTATAAGTAATAAGATTATAAAAACACAGGTCTTTGATTAACCTGCTACCAAAGGAAGTAACTTCTGAAAAGGGTATAAGCTAGTTTATTTCTAAAATTCTCACAGTTTTTCAAGCGTTGTTTCTTTATTATAGAGGAAATTGCAGACTACGTACAAAGTATGAGAAGAGAATGTAATGTTTTATATACAACATTAATTAATATTTTATGTTGGTAATTATTTAGTGCAGGGGCTTTTCTGTAAAAAAAAAAACCGAAAAGTGGTATATTTCCACACTACTAATTATGCAGAACACGAATATACTAGGGGCATTAACGTCCAACCAATTTTGTGATAAGTGCCCACCTAACCGAACCTAACCCCACAATGAGTGAATCACTATTTTACCTTTTTAAACTAACCTAGGATTGTAGGGTGTTAATCTAACCTAGGATAGTAGGGTTTTAAACTACTCTAAGATTTGAGGGTTTTACACTACGCTAGGCTTTTAGTCTAATCTAGGATTTTAGGGTTTGACTAACAATAAAACACGCTGGAAATCAATGAATCAACTCACTTAGGTAGGCGACCCATTCAACTGCAGTGCATCTTACCTCAATTGGCAAAACACCACAATCTACTACAGCATAAAGTAACACCTGCCACATAGGCGAATATTACGCACAGAAGCACTCGTTTTTGCATCCTTCAATCTTAAATCGCAAGCCTTTGCATGGTTGGATTCAGATGTCAGAATTCACGATTGCCAAAATCACATCCGCACCGTCTCGCATCTCAACTGCAACTAATGGCATCTCAACTGGCAACGTAAAATCCCGTGACGATGACACATACAGTAAACAGCCAATAAGGTGACGGCACGATGCAAATTTATTTACGTCGCTAATACATTAATTCACCAAAAATTAAGGCGTCCGACGTAAGTAAAGTGGCGGGCTGCTCGTACTTTTAACTGTTTTATTTAATAGGGTACTCGTGTTGTAAATATTAGGCAGATACAAACCAGCCTAGGTAATGGAAGGCTTAGAGTAGAGCTGGCCCCACTAGAGCTTTGTCACACAAAAATATTACCTGCTGCACCCTGTAGGAGACTACAGAGCAGAGCCACTTTAAAGCGCCTTCAGCGTCACGGTAGGTAAGCCAGCAGAAGTGACACACCCCTCACGAGTAGGACTTGTAAATTGGCTTTTTTCCAGGTGAAATCTGTAAAGTGATTTTTGTACATAAACACAGCCCTCAGATGACTTGTGTGAGCGGCACGCTTATTACGTAACAAACGAAGGGAAGTGAGCATTCACCTGACACCGGGCCATAACCGCGTTACAGTTTTTCTCCCCAGGGGGTAGAACCCATCAGCCAGTCTCTTGCCCAGCCAGCTGGTATGCTAGAGGGAGACAGCGCTACACCATCCTGAGAGCGAAAGTGACACGCCGTTCCGGAGCCCATCGAGCACACACAAAATTAACGCTACAGAAGCCATCCCGACTTTATTGCGAGTGGCAGTACTACATAACTCCCACAGAAAATTTTTTTTCTGCCAGATGAGTCTATGCCGCAACGGAGGTGGGGCGATTGACGCATGACGCGTACTGAGATTTATTTAAACATGACTTTGCCTCATCTTCATGTGTTATCACGTCACCCCAGGCGGGGTTTGAACCTGAACGACTTGTTACCAGAGCATACCAGCATGCCCCTAGACGCGTGGACACCCACGGACATGTTAGCCAAGTTCCTTTCGCCTTTGTGTCAGATTATTTTGATGTAATAAAAAATGTAACGCCACCCTTTCAATTTGTGATAAAAGCCAGCCAAGCGGCCCAGCTAAGCGTCTAAACTCACACCGCCGATGCAACTCGGCATGACGGAGATGCCTGCTTTCGCCACTTACCGAGAGATGGCACCAGAGAGCGCAGCTCCGCCTATGGAAGGCCCAGCACCACAGAGAGCCTGCAGGCAGGTGGAATATATGTCCGTGCACAGCCGCAGAACGGCAGTTCATTCTCCGCAGCTCGCTACATCANAGCCTGCAGGCAGGTGGAATATATGTCCGTGCACAGCCGCAGAACGGCAGTTCATTCTCCGCAGCTCGCTACATCACCTTGTGTACTGGAGCTCTTTGCAGGCATTTACGTCATCCAGTAGGACCACTGTTACCTACCAGACATCTTCAAAACCTTCAACAGCAACCCCCGAAGAAGTCTTCANACGTCATCCAGTAGGACCACTGTTACCTACCAGACATCTTCAAAACCTTCAACAGCAACCCCCGAAGAAGTCTTCACCCCTTGAACACCCACTACCCTTCTGGTAGTGTCACCAGAGTCCCTTCTGGACAACAGCATCAAGTTAGTTAGGGTCAGTTAGTATCATAGCTACCTAGCCGCATCTGCTCTTGTCTAGTTTAGACCCAGGTCCCCATCACCTGGTTTATCGTAGTCTGTTTCTATTATAGTCCTTGTTAGTTAGGAGTTAGTATGGGCCACCATGTCTATTTCTTCACGGGAATAAACATTTTTTCTATTGAACCTTCAAGTACTGATTATAGGGTGACTGTGACTTTTATCCCCTGTAGATGTCCACCCACCAGGAAAAGCAGGAGACTGCGTCATTACAACCCAATTGCAGAACCTAGAGTAGGACTGTGGGCTCTCTTAACCGGACGCACGTACATCGCGAACACACCCATTAGACTGTCACCCATACTGTGCACCTGGTGTACAGTACGGTAGAGTCCCCCAACCACTAGGAACTCAATCCACAAGACGGCTAGTCAACCAGCCCAGCCAATTCACTTCATCCACCGCGCTGAACTGTCGCTGGAAGGTGTGATAGACTGGTTCTGGAGGTCTGCCCACCTTTGGACCACACTCATGTTGCTGTCAGACATCCAGGGAAAACCCACCTCATAACCACCGTGCTGAACTGTCGCCGGTTGGAGTAATCGAGTACGACCCTGGGTGGCTAGCTAGGGATCTTCGGTGACCCTGGGTAGCTAGGGATTTTCGTCGCCTGCTCTCCCTTAGCGTGGCAGACCTTAGTTCCTACTTCTGTGCCATACACCCTTAGGAGTGGTGTGAAGTGGCAAGCTAGGAAGGCAGCTACTGCCTCCGAATCCAACATGNTCAAGTTAGTTAGGGTCAGTTAGTATCATAGCTACCTAGCCGCATCTGCTCTTGTCTAGTTTAGACCCAGGTCCCCATCACCTGGTTTATCGTAGTCTGTTTCTATTATAGTCCTTGTTAGTTAGGAGTTAGTATGGGCCACCATGTCTATTTCTTCACGGGAATAAACATTTTNGTTTCTATTATAGTCCTTGTTAGTTAGGAGTTAGTATGGGCCACCATGTCTATTTCTTCACGGGAATAAACATTTTTTCTATTGAACCTTCAAGTACTGATTATAGGGTGACTGTGACTTTTATCCCCTGTAGATGTCCACCCACCAGGAAAAGCAGGAGACTGCGTCATTACAACCCAATTGCAGAACCTAGAGTAGGACTGTGGGCTCTCTTAACCGGACGCACGTACATCGCGAACACACCCATTAGACTGTCACCCATACTGTGCACCTGGTGTACAGTACGGTAGAGTCCCCCAACCACTAGGAACTCAATCCACAAGACGGCTAGTCAACCAGCCCAGCCAATTCACTTCATCCACCGCGCTGAACT